>CM040191.1:25337621-25515121 GCA_022606455.1 Callitettix versicolor
CTATGTTCTTTAAAATGATTGTTTATAATAATTTTTCATATTTTATGGTTACAGGCAATAATAATAAACCTTCCTTGATATGTTTAAATTATTTCCCCCCTTATTCATTTATATAGATTCGAATCAGAGTACTATAGGATAGCCGCTTAGAAAACGGCCTGCTAATAGCACGGGAACAAAGGGAGAAACTGTGCGAGAGAGAGGTGGAATCACCACTCTCTCACGTTTTCTTTCACTATCGCTGAGTATTATCATTTTGTAGACTAAGATTGGCCGACTCTGTTGGAGAGAGCTTGAGGGGTATTCTCTTACATCCGCGAGAAATTCTCTTTTTTTTAAGGCGAAAAGCACATTGAGGCTATTATCGCCTCCCTAAATGTAAGTGTGAGTGTAAAGTAGTAAGTGTAGTGCTGTAAGTGTAAGTGTTTGTTAGACTCGGGTACTGCGAGGGACATCTAAATCCTCTCAATAGGTGCAGCTAGTCTGCACCCACCTGCGGGAACGAGAAATTCTCTCGTAAACCATTTACTAAGTGGTTGAACTACACAAAAGTATGTGTCAATGATTGCGCAGCTACAATAGGATTACAGGCGCTACCTCACAAGAAGGCTTGTAACTAAGCGCGTGACCTCACTAGGGGAGGGGGACAGGGGAAATCCATACATTTCCAAAAACATTTACTTTACTTTATCTCTACTGCAGCCGGCGGAGGCAGCTGATGGGTTGGCAATCCCACCGTATCTCTAGCTCATACTACTCACATTCACGTTCACACACACATTCACTACTCTACATAACCTGTTGTAAAGCGACTAACTCTAAAATGTAAAGCTACCCGTATTGATAGAGTATATGACACCAGCCTAATTGTGTATCAATGGGAGACCAGGATTACCTGGCAACCTACCGGTGTATCCATGCAAGCGAGTCTCTGTGTGGGCGGATAATTTCCCTACGTAAGCATGTTTCCATGTATAAGAATGTGAATATAACTTATCGCACAACAAAAAGTTGATCAAATGTGGCACAGTCTCCGTGATAAAGGTCAGATGTAGGGGGAGAAATTAAAAAGCAATTAGCAGAGTACCTCAGTAATGAATTGGGAAGTCACCAATTGGAAATGGGGGAGTTATCGTCTTAAATCCTCTCCAAATCATAGACTTTACGAAGAGACTAGTACTAAAAAAAGGCGCTGTAACTGAACATCTCAAGAATACAAAAAAGTGCACGATAGATCTACAAGGCCGCAGTACAATAGGAACCCTACAAAGTCATTCATTCATTCATTATCGCCATTGCAAGGAATTTAATTTATTGTAACAAACTGTCATTAAAAATAGGCTTCGTACTTGTAATAAGAGAATATGTTTAGTCATTTATTGGCGCGCAATTTGACATTTTGAAAGCAGCTTATAGCATTGAATTAAAACGTACTTAAATGATAACCCTTGTGAGAGATATGTGAGCGCTCGCTGCTGGTGGCATCTTACGGCAGAGTGTTCAACTACAGTTAAATAGATATAGTATTGTCTATTTTCTCAAACGTCTTCCCTCCCCTGTCCTTGCAGCTTGCAGCTTGCAGCATTCGGAGCGGCAATCACTTGGCCTTCAGCCGCTGATATCGAGCACGCTTTTTATAATGGCGGCTCTACTTCTAGTCCGTTTATATTCAAAGCTTATAGTTATTATACAAATCGATGTTTTTGCGTGACTAATCCAATTCTGACCTGCTTCAACCGTTTCTTCCATTTCCCTCAAGAGAGCTTTAACTAAAATCGACAGTGTTTAGTCATATTTTTCTACTTTTCTTACACTGTATAGACTTTTTATACGAGGGTTGATCAAATATAAACGAGACTGACTTTCTAAAAACTTTTCCGTTGGACATTGAACTCTAAAGGGTGGGGTTTCAGGTAGCCTGGGAGGTTTGGGACGGGCGTAGACAGGCAACATTTCCGTTCGGACCCTTCAGTATAAAACTATACAATGAGTGAGAGTGAAGTGCACGTTTCCGTGGAGCAGAGAATTATTATTAAGTTTTTGGCCAAGGAGGGGGTCAATCCGACTGAAATCTTTCATAGATTGACGGCTCAATACGGGGACAGGACCCTGTCAAGAGCTCGCGTTTTTGCTTGGCACAAGGAATTCGCCGAAGGACGGGAAGCAGTAGAAAACCTCAGCCATGATCGTCGCCCGACCACTTCCGTCACGGACGAAAACATTGATGCTGTTCGGAAGCTCCTGGACGAAGACAGACGTATATCGCTGCGATCAACGACGCACAATAAATGCACAATATTATTGCGATGTTTTAGAGGCCGCAAAACAGTCTTTTCGTAGGAAAAGGAAATCTAAACCGGCGAGAAACGTCATTCTTCTTCACGATAATGCCCGACCACATTCGGCGAACACTACGAGGCTTAAACTCGATCAAATTGGCTGGGAACCAATGGAACATCCCCCATACAGTCCAGACTTATCACCCTGCGACTATCACCTGTTTGGGCCACTTTAAGAGGCGCTTGGAGGCCAGCGTTTCGAAGACGATTCTGCGGTGGAGACCTTCGTGCTCCAATGGCTCAATGCACGCCCGAGAACTTTTTACGAAGGTGGAATTAAAAAACTTCCAATCCAGTGGGAAAAATGTGTTACTCGTGCGGGAGACTATGTAGAAAAATAAGTTGTATCAAGAATAATTTGTAAGTAAGCAATAATTTTTTTAAAAAATCAGTCTCGTTTATATTTGATCAACCCTCGTAAAAGTGTCTACATGTTTATATTTACTTGGCAGCATAAATTTGGTTGCACTGACTGTAATTCAATTCGGGTTTCCTATATTCTCATGTTCAGTATATATACAGCTGCGGGAAACGTTATGTCCAGTTGTACGTGAACTCGAACTAATTACATTTTCCGATTGCATAAAAAGTAAAGCCATTGTTTGCTATGACACATGAACCTTGACTATTTCTCACGGCCATACCGTTACAGTTTACTGCCAAGTTTGTGTGTGTGTTTTTTCTTCGCGATAATAATAATTTTTGCGATGCACAGCCAAATCTCTGCCACACAGAGATCTGACCATTTTAAAGTAAGTGCACAGAAGGTCGAGTAACACCTCGAAGCGGATTTCAAAATTTCGAGTTAGATTTCATTAATTGAACATTTAGCTGAAATGTACACTTAACGCTGTCTAACGTCTAATTTTAAACTATTTTAATTTAAGAAAAAAAACAGAACCATTATATTTCGTTACCACAACCTACAGACCTTTTTCTTATTATTATTATTATTTTGTAACACGTATTTTGTATTATTATTATTAAATATCAAAAAACCAGAAAAACATGAATACTTTCATAACTTTGTACTATAACAATATAATGTACGAACAAATTTCTGTCAAAATCTGATGAACCGATTTTTAAAAAATATGCCAATTTTTTGTCTTACTTTAAATAACTTCTAAGCACATGCGTATGTGCGTTCGCTCGCTCTTTCCCGTGAACTGCTCCGATAATGAGTCGAATCCAAATCAAACGTCGAACATAAGTGTGTGGCTAGAATGTAGAATATGTTAAGTTCAGCCAGGTTAGGATCAGTTCGGTTAACTAAATTAAATATAAGTGATTACTAAAAAAACCTGGCACAGACTCTGTCATCTACGTTGCTCAGTAGACGAGACCTGAAATTATGTCTCGTTCAAAGAAAAACAGAATAAACGTGACAGGACAAATTTTATTTTCTACTATAGAACTGTCAGTTTCTTTCATAGTTGTGAATGATTAAATTAAACATCTATTTTAACAATTTTCCGATTTTTCGATGTCTGAAGTTTTCGGAAGTTATTAGGGCAGTATGTTTTAGTCGAGTTAATGGTTAAAGTTGTATATTACTCAGGTTAAAGTTTAAACGTTTATATTATCAACCGTAGATGTAGTAAAATCGAAACCCTTTTTACTCTCCCCGTATAAAGAAAATTAAAATTTAATCCTCGTGATAAACTCGATCTTGAGATTTGATGGACCATTTTTACGTCCCCTGAATCCAAAAAAGTAGTTACTCGGATGTCTGTTTATATTTGTGTTGAAGGTTAGATGTCTTCATCCCAAGTCAAAGTAGAACAACGTACGCTGAAGCCTGTGCAGTTAAGTGCGAACTCTGGATACCACGTGACGAGTATTAATTTAGCCTCACCTATGCACGCCAGATTGTATGGTTGGACATTTTATTTCCCTAGCTACTTGTGGGATTTTTATAGTCGGAAACAAACCTTCAAAGCCCAAGAAAACCCTAAGCGACTGGCAAAAGTGAACTTAGAGAGTAAAAATAGCGTGGAAGAGGAAAATGGGGTTTTATCTGCCCCCTATGGAACTGACAAACAGTGTACTATAGCGGAATGTTTGGACCCTAGGGGGACCTATTGAATCTGCAATGGAATAAATGAAAGACGGGGTTAAACATCTCAAATCAGTAAATAATGATATTTGTAGACGTCACTGTACAAAACGTCTATCGGGAGAGCAAAAGCGCAAACTGAAAAGAGAGGAAGCCGTAGCGAAAGGGCTTCTAATTAAACCTAGAAGCAGAAGACCTCCCAGGGATCACGTGGGTGGGAGTTACACAACCGTCATAGAGATGCGATGATAGACTGATGGAAATTGTTCTCCAAGACTGGGAACTCCCTATGATAGACCTGATGGAAACTGTTCTCCAATAATGGGAACTCCCTCTGATGGAAACTGTACTGTAAGACTGGGGACTCCCTATGCTAAACCTGATGGAAGCTGTACTTCAAGACTGAAGACTCGCTATGATAGACCTGATGGAAACTATTCTCCAAGACTGGGGACTCCCTATGGTAGACCTGAAGGAAACTGTACTCCAAGCCTGGGAACTCGTTATGATAGACCTGATAGAAACTGTACTCCAAGACTGGAGACTCTCTATGATAGACCTGATGGAAACTATACTCCAAGACTGGGGACTCCATATGATAGACCTGATGGAAACTGTACTCCAAAACTGGGGACTCCCTCTGATAGATCTGATGGAAACTGTACTCGAAGCCTGGGGACTCCCTATTATAGACCTGATGGAAACTGTACTCAAGACTGGGGACTCGTTATGATAGACCTGATGAAAACTGTACTCCAAGACTGGGGGCTCCCTCTGATAGACCTAATGGAAACTGTACTTCAAGACTGGGGACTCGCTATGATAGACCTGATGGAAACTGTACTCGAAGCCTGGGGATTCCCTATTATAGACTTGATGGAAACTGTACTTCAAGACTGGGGACTCGTTATGATAGAACTGATGGAAACTGTACTCCAAGACTGGGGACTCCCTATGATAAACCTGATGGAAACTACTCCAAGACTGGGGACTCCATATGATAAACCTGATGAAAACTGTACTCGAAACCTGGGGACTCCCCTATTATAGACCTGATGGAAACTGTACTCAAGAATGGGGACTTGTTATGATAGACCTGATGTTAACTGTACTCCAAGACTGGGACTCCCTATTATAGACCTGATGGAAACTGTACTTCAAGACTGGGGACTCGCTATGATAGATCTGATGGAAACTGTACTCGAAGCCTGGGGACTCCCTATTATAGACCTGATAGAAACTGTACTCAAGACTCGCTATGATAGACCTGATGGAAACTGTACTCAAGACTGGAGACTCGCTATGATAGACCTGATGAAAACTGTACTCCAAGACTGGGGACTCGCTATGATAGACCTGATGGAAACTGTACTCGAAGCCTGGGGACTCCCTATTATAGACCTGATGGAAACTGTATTCGAAGCCTGGAGACTCCCTATTATAGACCTGATGGAAATTGTACTCCAAGACTGGGGACTCCCTCTAATAGATCTGAGGGAAACTGTACTCCAATACTGCGGGCTGTCAGCTAGGAATATTATAATATCCTGTGCAGAAGGGAACTCAGAAAACCTTACCTCCTTACTTTTCACTGTGGTCTGAGAGTAGTGCATATGAACTGGTTAGGAATGTAACCACGTAGAAACCGTGTGTAGTTATGCAGAAAGCAAGGGGGTGTTGCGCTGCACGATTGTGAAGCTCTTGCCACAAGGGGGCAAACTGTGTAGCAAGTCAGTGGACTGCTAAAACTCATTAAGGGCAGTTCTACTGAACTTATAATCCAAGACGCTTATTTACAAAATAGGCCTTTTGTCTTGGTGCCAAACCCCATAACATCTAATCTAATATGTGTGTTTTGCTATAGCGTTCTTTAATTTGGGTGACAAATTTATTTTTTCAATAGCTTGGATAAGTTCGTTACAAAGTTATGTCGGTATAACCGTTTCAAAATGGCGGGCATTCAACATATTTTTAAAAAAATGGTAACTCTTTACCTTACACTTATAGAGCTGACTTGGAAATATGCTTTCATCATATCAGCAAGACAACCGCGTTCATTGTCTTGAATTGAGTCTTGAATTTTTCGAAAATCTGATTTCGTTATCTTAACGTTAAAAACTGCATAAATTAAGAGTTTTTAATTTTCAAAATCTGTTGCAATTTAGAAATTGACGGCGGTCAAGTTTCGTTCTCGTATTTTCAGTGTAATTTGCAAGTTTAAATTGCTAATAATAAGGCTGATGCGCAGATCTTATCTCTGATGGTGAATCAGAATTTCAAATGTTTTTGGGGGAAATTCGCTTCCATCGCGTCAACGAGACAGCTGCGTGCGGCGAGTATCTTCGTAGGCTGAGACAGTAAACGTGAACTTCAGCTGATATATATATATTTCTTGTTTGTGATTTTATTTCTGCAGCGTCTCCAGGCTACAACGCACAATGGCTGCCTGGTGCCTACACAACACTGGGTAACCATGACGATAAATAGTCTGATTTGGGTTTTTATAAACAACCACCCTCCCCCCCACCGCTTCCAATCCTACCTTTACTTTGTTTTGCAGTGCAGGTTATTGATTTTGTCTACTTTTAGGCTGTAGGAAACATTGAAATGTTTTTAACTACCTGCTTAAGTGGTTCATCAGATCAAGCTCACATCAGCGGTAAGTGGGACTGGTGTTCTACAAGTCCAGTAAAAAAACGGAAACTCGGTCTAATTCATCAGAATCGGTTTATAAATTCTGCTCAAATTTTAATCATATAAGAAAGATTCGTAACTGAAGTTAGTGAATGAAAGAAACTTACGGTTCCAGCGTAAATAGAGAAAACTCCGTCAACTCCCAGAATGTTTTTTATTTACTCCAGACCGTAAATGTGTTTTGTTTCACATTTGTTACACTGCCTTACCAATCTTGATACAGTATATGTCTACACTGATGTATCAACGAAGTGGGATACGTGTTGCTTGTCCTATCCGAAAACATTTCACAAACTTTCTCACATTCAACTGTTCAAAAATTCACTAAAAATACCGAAAAATCGGTCGCATTCTTTAAAGTCGGTTTATAAATTTTGATCAGATATGAAAATTTAAACTCAGGTTAGTGTAAGCTGTTAAATTTGTAATGAAACAGATTTAGGGTCAGAAGTAAATACCGGCAGAAAAAACAAAAGGCCGATTTTTGTTTTCTTAAAATTTACTTCAACCAATTTTTTTTATTTATCAAACAATTCCCAAACAAAAAATTCTTGCTTGTTACTTCTTTTTTATAAATTTTCATATATGGTCAAAGTTTTAACGAATTCGGGTGAATTAAATTTTCTGAGAAATTAGGCCGAATTTCTGGTTTTTTTAATACCCCTGCCCGATTTACTGAAATATATCGACCCGTCTACTTAATGCCTACATTTAAGCAAAATTAAATTACCTAATTTAAATAAGAAAAAAATCGCGAATTACTTAAATAATAAGAACCACAAATGGGGAAATGTATCCTTGAGTCCCGCGAACTGGGAACGGACGTTATTACGTACATCGGTACATATGACACCGAACGTAGCGAACTGAGCAGAAGGAAACACCAGTAAACCCTCTCAGCAACACTTGTTGGGAAAGTGGACAGCAGTCATATTATCCTTGAAGGACTCTCTGAGGAGATTTTTGATGCTATATTGAAAGCAAACGCCAGTAAAACCTCTCAGCAACACTTATTGGGAAGGTAGAATGCAGTCATATTGCCCTTGAAGGACTCTCTGAGGAAATTTTTGATGCTATATTGAAAGCAAACGCCATTAAAACCTCTCAGCAACACTTATTTGGAAGGTAGATTGCAGTCATATTGCCCTTGAAGGACTCTCTGAGGAGATTTTTGATGCTATATTGAAAGCAAACGCTATTAAAACCTCTCAGCAACACTAATTGGGAAGGTAGATTTCAGTCATATTGCCCTTGAAGGACTCTCTGAGGAGATTTTTGATGCTATATTGAAAGCAAACGCCAGTAAAACCTCTCAGCAACACTAATTGGGAAGGTAGATTGCAGTCATATTGCCCTTGAAGGACTCTCTGAGGAGATTTATGGTGCTGTATTGCAAGCAAACGCCATTAAAACCTCTCAGCAACACTAATTGGGAAGGTAGATTGCAGTCATATTGCCCTTGAAGGACTCTCTGAGGAGATTTTTGATGCTATATTGACAGCAAACGCCAGTAAAACCTCTCAGCAACACTTATTTGGAAGGTAGATTGCAGTCATATTGCCCTTGAAGGACTCTCTGAGGAGATTTTTGATGCTATATTGAAAGCAAACGCTATTAAAACCTCTCAGCAACACTAATTGTGAAGGTAGAATGCAGTCATATTGCCCTTGAAGGACTCTCTGAGGAGATTTTTGATAATATATTGAAAGCAAACGCCATTAAAACCTCTCAGCAACACTTATTGGGAAGGTAGAAATGCAGTCATATTGCTCTTGAAGGACTCTCTGAGGAGATTTTTGATGCTATATTGAAAGCAAACGCCATTAAAACCTCTCAGCAACACTAATTGGGAAGGTAGATTGCAGTCATATTGCCCTTGAAGGACTCTCTGAGGAGATTTTTGGTGCTATATTGAAAGCAAACGCTATTAAAACCTCTCAGCAACACTAATTGGGAAGGTAGAATGCAGTCATATTGCCCTTGAAGGACTCTCTGAGGAGATTTTTGGTGCTGTATTGCAAGCAAACGCCAGTAAAACCTCTCAGCAACACTTATTGGGAAGGTAGATTGCAGTCATATTGTCCTTGAAGGACTCTCTAAGGAGATTTTTGATAATATATTGAAAGCAAACGCCATTAAAACCTCTCAGCAACACTTATTGGGAAGGTAGATTGCAGTCATATTGCCCTTGAAGGACTCTCTGAGGAGATTTTTGATGCTATATTGAAAGCAAACGCCATTAAAACCTCTCAGCAACACTTATTGGGAAGGTAGATTGCAGTCATATTGCCCTTGAAGGACTCTCTGAGGAGATTTTTGGTGCTGTATTGCAAGCAAACGCCATTAAAACCTCTCAGCAACACTTATTGGGAAGGTAGATTGCAGTCATATTGCCCTTGAAGGACTCTCTGAGGAGATTTTTGGTGCTGTATTGCAAGCAAACGCCATTAAAACCTCTCAGCAACACTTATTGGGAAGGTAGAATGCAGTCATATTGCCCTTGAAGGACTCTCTGAGGAGATGTATGGTGCTGTATTGCAAGCAAACGCCAGTAAAGCCTATCAGCAACACTTATTGGGAATGTAGAACTGCAGTCATATTGCCCTTGAAGGACTCTGAGGAAATTTATGATGCTGTATTGGAAGCCTCACATGACTAAAAAATGACGCTTGTAGCAGATACACTGCTTTACGAATTGCTCAAAAACTGCAGAGTTCCAAATTGTTTTGCCGTCTAGTCACGTGGCATGAGATACTGTTAAAAAAACTGTTTGTAAATGTTACAGGAATGTCACCTGTTATATAACGTGCAATGAATCTTACTAAAAGTGCCAAATGTTTTTTTGAAAATGGATGGAAAGATGGACTTCGTGATTCAAATGTATTTGCCAAAATACGTTTTACATTCTAAGTGTATACTTTACCTCTGTTGTGTTCATTTAATACAAACTAATTATGCAAAGAATTATTAAAACTGGAAATTTGTTCAGTATTCATCTGCAATTATATAGTTTCGACACTGACCGTTAATACTTTAGGGGAAAAAAGTATGAACATTGAAGAAAATTATAATATTTGTACATTTTTCCCATTAAAATTTCCTTATGCTTAAAAGATGTTTAGAACTGGCTCTAGTATTGCCAGAATGCTATGTTGTCGAATTATAAATCAGAGTAGACAAAAAAAATTGTTACTACATTGCTTTAATTTTTAATTTATCTAGTCTGATTTTTAGAAGATTTTCCCGCAATACTGCTTCGTAAATGTTTAATTGAAAGATTAAGGAGCGACTAGATCTGCAAGTCCTTGATGATGTCAACTAAATAAAATCTTTTCCATCATCCTTGCTGCAAATTACTTGATTCGCAAACGACTTTTATAAGGCCATTCTTAAAAGCCAACACGTGAAGGTTGGCATCACGTTTTAACGTTGTTAAGTTGGCTAACCTGAACTCCTGTTTTATCCAAGCTAAAACATTGTTAGATTTACAGTAGCACTCATAGAGTCATTCATTTGTTAATATATTGCTTTAGTAGTTACTTTTTTGTTTGTTTTTTTAGTAGAATTTTTTGATCTAAAACAATGAATTTTGAAATATTACTTCTTAATTATTATTATTATTTTTTTTTTTTTTTTTTTTTTTTTTTTTGGAGAACAAGGATCACCTGGATTTGTAAGTCCTTGACGATGGTGACTATTCTTCCACCATTTTTGCTGCAGATTGTTTGATTCGTGAACGATTGTTTATAAGGTCATTCGTAAAACTAACAAGTGAAAGTTGGCATTACATTTTATAATTGTTAGGTTAGTTAACCTGAACTCCTCTTCTTCCTGATGAATGATAAAATATTGTTACCTTACACTTTCCAAAATGTTTAGAACTATGTTGTCGAATTGATTCATTCATTTATTAGTTGTTATTTTCTTGTTTGTGTTTTAGACAAATTTTGTTTATCTAAAACTGTGAATTTCATAGGTTTTCTTCTTGAATATTTTTATGGGGTCACATGATCTGTAAGTCCTTGACGATGTTTTCTAAACAAATCTTTTGACATCATCCTTGATGCTGACGATTCGTCAGCACTGAATTGCTTGATTCGCGAGCGATTGCTTGTAAGGTCATTTGCAAAAACTAGCAAGTGAAAGTTCTCGTCACATTTTCTACTTGTGAACCTGAACTTCTCTTCTTCCTGTCCACTCTGTCTTTGCTAATACTGTACAAGGAAAGGTAATTAAATGCAACTCATTAATTAAAAACATGTTTAACTTCCATTGATGGCTTCTGTTTAGGAAACCTTACACCAACTTTCTAATTTGTTAACAAAGCTCTGCATCTTCGCGCACAGACTGCTCGTATAGTAAAGGTCCCCGGTTGTGTGCGTGAAATGTGCACGCATTGATCGATAGTCACAACGTTTCCTTGATTACCGCTTTAACTTATAGCAGCTATAATATGATCTATTTTTAAGTAAAGAATAAGCCAGAAAATATTTTAGAGTTTGAGCAACATTTTTCGTCGAAATTTTTACAAATGTATGTATTGTATACTAAATGTGTATGTACTGTTCCATATACATATCAGTTAAGTCGGTTATAATGACAAAAAGAGAGAGGGAGAGGTAGGGAGAGAGAACGAAAAATGCCATAGAAGTGTAAATTTGAGAAGCAAGTTTTTTTTATCAAAGCAGGGGGACTCAGTGGGCGATGTGGCTAAAGCACCGGTCAGTCTGCTGCGTCTCTGAACTGCCCACCTTAAGGTTCTTAGTTCTAACCGTAGTTACTCCCTTTGCTTTTCCCTTACTTTTAACGCTGATCCCTCGTCCTCATTAGTCTAACTGGCATAAACTATAGGCGTTAAAAAATGTATTAAAGCAGAAAGGGCCCGAGTTAACTATATGAAACAGTTTTCTGAAAGCAGATGTTACTACTCTAAGAAGGCTACTACAATTGAATATAAAATACTAGAATTATAACCCTTATGAGAGTGAGCGCTCGCTGCTGGTGGCATCTTGCGGCAGAGTGCTCAACTACAGTTAAATAAATAATTAAACTATCTATTTTCTCAATCGTCTTCACCTGTCCTTACAGCTTGCAGCATCCGTTGCGACAGGTACTTTGATTACTTCAATTACTTTGTGACGTCAGTTGCTTTAAATGGAGTACGCTTTTTTTAATGGTGGCTTTACTACTTCCACCATTGCTACTACTTCCAGAAGGGCTTATCTAAAGCCCTGATGTCACCACCTGCACAGATTGTTATAAACCGAAGAAAATCTGCTAAATTATTGTTCGTGTGACTTGAGGATAAATGGACAAAGCAGTTCATATAATGGGACAGTTGTTATGAAGACACTCTAGAAGTTGTTTTTTTTTTTTTCTTGTTTAACGTCCGACTATTGTGCACACTTGGGCTAATGCAGACGATGGGATAATTTATAGCGTATGAAAATGCCTAGCCCTGGCCGGGAATCGAACCCGGGTCCTCGGGGTGAACTATCAACTAGACCACCGAGGCGGCTACACTCTAGAAGTAGGCTACTTCTTTTCTTTTATATCAAATTCGTTACATCTACTCGAGTTATGATCTTCATATTTATAATAAAAAAATCTGAATAACTTTTTAAAATTAGGCTGACTTTTCTAGTAACTTCCGAACCGGTTTTTTGTGAAAATTGAATGTGAGCAACTTTTTGTGTATTGTTTTTGCCTATTTATTTATTAAATTCTCCGGAAGTGTCTGGATCTACCAGCTGGCCACCTTTACTCCGTAACTAAAGTATAATTTAATTCACAAGACAGTTAATACAGAATCGTAATGGCGACTGCCAAATGTCGAATGACCTTGAATTCTCATTTCGTTTGTTTTTGCCGTAACGGATATTTAACGGTTAACGCCTGCGCGCTGTTCTGGTTTGCAACAAAATGGCTTCCTCTGGTTTCAAAACATTGTGCAATTACAGCATGAAGAGCTGGAATGGTTTTCGCATACTGGATTTATAAACAACTTTCGTGGTTTATGAAATAATTACGACACGCCCCATTCTCGCTGACGTGATGCAAGCGAATTTCCAACAATAAAATTTGTTACCGTAACCTTTTTTCGGAAGTTTTATTTCACCCTCAATGCAGACGTCTTTATAAATGTCTGCATTTATTGGCGTTTTATTCTTTCAAATTACATTGTAAACACGAAAACAAACCCCGGCCGCTGTCAGGATTTATTTTCGTATCTTAAACAGAATTTGAATATTAAAAATGCTAAGTAATATATGTTTTAACGGTGATTACGATGATGGCGAAATTTGATTTGCAAAAACGAAACACTCAGAAGTGATCTAGACGTGAGGATCAACGCTTTTTTCAAAGCCAACCTAACTGTGTTGGAGTTCCAGCATCTCATTTCCCAATGTCCAATGTACATCGTTAAAACTCATTATACGTAAAATAACTCCAGAGTGGATTAAAAGTTTTTATTTATTGGCCGAGCAAAGCGAGGTCTATGTTTCAACTCGACCGTTCGGCATTTGGTTTCTTACGCAGTTTTGGCGAAACGTATTGACCGATTGTTTTGAAATTTAATACGGAGGTACCTTGTATAAAGCCCGAACAACTGTGTGTAAGATCTTACAACGAGTGTACGTAATTTTAGCCAAACGCAAGGACCGATTGTTTTTAAATTTAATACCTTGTATAAAGCCCAAATGATCTTATGATTATGATGATTATGATCTTATGATCAAATGATGTATAAGATTTTAGCATGTGTCATGTTTTAAGGTTGGTTGTGATGGACTTTGCGGGACACTCGATGCGAGAAACATGTTTATATTGATATATAACAGTATATTTTGCGCCTCGCGTCTCAAATTAATTATAATTAAAAATGACTGTTTTCGCCCGAGATCGAACCGGGACCTTACACGTGTGAGGCACACGCGATAACCACTACACTACGGAAACTACGAAGAAGTTTGACAGATTTAAGAATATGAAATGAATCGTTAATTTAATTTTGGTAGTTTTGATAGGCTATAATTTTGATAGGCTATAATAAGTTTTAGGTTATGTTGCTGAAAACTATCTATCTTAATTTGTCGTGTTTTCGAACAAATTATCGTAATTAAAGTAAAAAAGAAATCATGATACATGATTTTCATTGGTTCAATAACAGAAATTGTTTCCCCATTTACCCGTTTCAAGATGGCGACCTCTGATTTGACGATGACGAATATTTCGGAAGTATTAATCTAGTGTTTAACAAGTTTTAGTTTTTAGTTTTGTAACTCTACTTATTTCTGTGACACTTAGCCTAATAGAATCAGTGAGTATTGTAAACACGGAAGTAAACACGGATAGGCCCTATTGTAAGAGTCACTTTAGTAGATCTATTTTAACGTTAGCAATTTTTGTGTCGGATAATTATTCCTTCCATGACTCACTTGACTTTAGAGCAAAACCCGCACATGAATAAACCAACTTTATTTAACATTACTCTGCTTTTGTTAGAACGAACAATTGCCAACGTGACAAATATAGTACAGTATTTAGAAGTGACCTATGTACGAAACCCTACATACATATTTCTGTAAGATGAGATTGGACTAAAACATATATTTAAAAAAAATGTTAATTAAGCCTATTAAAAGGAATGGCTTTCAATTGTGAACAAATAAATTTATTTTAAGAGAAATTAAAGTTAAAATAATCGCAGCTGTTTCGCAGACGGGGTGCGAACTTCGTAACATCACATTTTTTTATCTTAGGGGCATATTACACTGTCAAAGATATTTGTTAAATATTTGATGAACTTTGACCATATAAATGTTCAAATATTTGTCAAAGTTGTATCAAAAAAACATATAACTTTCCTCAATTTTTTTTTGATCAGCTGAGTTATTAACTGCATATATTTTGAGGTTATGTTTACTCAAGTGCAGTAGCTGTAATGGATCGAATACTTGTTATACTGCTGCATTAAGCGCTTATCTTGCTACGGCGCTACAAAATACAAAGAGAGGAAAACGAAAAAAAACGAATTTGGGTTCAACCATGGATACAAAGGAGAAAGATACTAGGTGTAAGAGCCATTATTATTAAAGCATTGCATTTGGAAGATCGTGATTAAAATAGGCGATTTTTAAGAATGAGTGTAGGCCTATTTTAAATCTCGGTTTTTGTAAGCATTAGTGTGGATATTCCACAAACACCCTTTTGTCATATTGTAGAATTAATGTATTTACTGCTTCAGAAGTCCATGACAATTTCGCCATCGTTATAAATTGTATGCAACGAAAAGAACGGAAGGAATAATGTGACACAAACAGGAAATGACAAAATTTTGAGGTTATACCTACAAATTTTGAAAATATTTGTCAAAAATTCATCAGAGTTTGATAAAAGGATTAGTTCATAAAAGAACTGTCGAATATATTAACATGTATCATGTTTTAGGGCTGGTTGTGATGGATTTTGCGCGTCGCGTAATGCGAGTGCACAAATTTATATTGTTACTTATAGTAAAAGATCAGTTGTTTAATATTAATTCGTAACGATAAGCTGATTTCATTGAACAGCTGATAGACTATTATAAGTTGTAGGTTATGTTGTTAAAAACTAGCCTCGTTAATTTGTCGTGTTTTAGAACAAATTGTCGTAATTAAAATAAAAAGGAAGAGAAAACATGATACATGATTTTCATTTTTGGTTCAATAACAGAAATTTTTTCATCAAAGAAATTTGACGTTTCTATAGTACACTCCTACAGTCATCTGACTACAGCAAAATTAATTTTCTTATTTTCAATGGATTTTTAAAATTAATGTCAATTTATGGAGGTTTTAACGGTTACCGCATCGAAGGCTCCGTGCAGAAGGGTGAAGTTCACAATACACCTGGTATTCAACTACCTGTAACCAGTTGTTGAAAGTACTTTTATCCATGTTGAAATCTTCCAACGTTGAGGCAAATTTTTTTAAACATTAAAATTTATTGTTGTGAATTTATTTATTCACAGCATTCACAGTTACAGTAATTTATTTTTATGTGAAATTTGTTGTTGTTTTCCAATGGCTTCCGCTGGCTCACGCCATCTTTGATCTTGCTTCCCAGTAGAGACCAGGGAGGTCTCTTCTCTGCTTCTCTTCATGTAATTTTCTGCAGACCAGGAGATGGTCCTTGTTCATGATGGTGTCTGGGCATTCACACAATGTGCAGTCGTCATAGTTCAATATCTTAATTTTCTTCAGGTGTTCATTCAGACAGTCGTGTCCAGTTGTCAGCCGAAAGACCGCGACAGATGTCCTCCTCTGGAGGTCCTTGACCTTCCCATACAAGTCGAATACATTATCATAAGGCTTGTTCTTTGTTTGTAAATTCAAAATAAGATGTTCAGTTCAGTGCACTAATCCTAGCTTCCAGTGTGACCATTCTTTTTGGTTTCTGCACTATAAGGGTTCCTTGTTTGGCCAGCTTGTCTGCCCGCTCATTCCCTTGTATGCCTACATGTGACGGGATCCACTGCAGTACCAATTTCTTGGTAATGTGTTTAACTATTTTGTATTTCTTCTGGATCGATTCTATCATAGAGCCTGCAGATGTGTTGTCAGCAATTGCTTGTAATGCCGATTGATGTGAAATTTATATCTTTTATTTCGTATATCGTGTGTGTTTCAACTGACCAAGTAGTTCCAAGCACCAAAATAATAGTTTTTTAAACTTTTGTACAATCCGTGTTTGGAAGTACAAGCTCAGAAGCAACCGAATAAAAGTACAGATTCATCCTGCTAGTTTATCAGCAATAGTTCCGAGAAGATTTATTAGGTCCTAGAAGAAGTTTTGTCGGTGATATTGATAGTATAAGAACAGAAAACGGAATATACACAGAATGCTTACTGGTATTGGGGGAGTTGTTAACTGAGTTTGTACAGTTTTGTTGCTAATTTGGTGCATGCTATCCTCCCCTCCGCATTCACTTAAAATCATGCCGTGATGGAGGCAGTTTGCAGCACGCAAACTCTTCAGACCTTAATTATCGTACAAGCCATCCTAAATTAACGTATTTTTATTGGTGATATCGTATGGTTTGCATTTCCGCTTGGCAACGTCAACTATTTTCAGACTAGCTGCACCTATTGAGATGATTTAGACGTCCCTCGCGGTATCCGAGTCTAACACACACTTACACTTACAACACTACACTGACGACTTTAACACTTTACACTCACACTTACATTTAGGGAGGCGATAATAGCCTCAATGTTCTTTTCGCCTTAAAATAACAACAACAAAAATAAAATCAACAAAAAAATGTACGCGTACTTAAAAAGCGGTGTGTTTAAAAGTTGTACTTTCTAAAGTGGTTATTAAGTGTTGAACTAACTTTGTTAAAATAATTTAAAAAGAGCACCGGTAATGATCGTGAAATAGATCGAAGCTGGTATCGATACTTCAATATTATTGAAACATCAATATCGATACTGCTGCTGTTAAATAGTAAATTGTTTATTTCCTGCTTTATGAATAAACATTCGTTTTCTTTGTGAAAGAAATACATAGATAAAATGCGGCATACTTTTGAACGATATCACCATACGATATTTAGATGATGGTATCGACATCACGATATTATCGAAACACCAATACTGCCAGTATCGAAAGGAAAATATCAATACCAATTAGTATCGGAACATCCCTTATTGTGTAAAACAGGACAGTTACTGGGAGGACTGACTGATCGTGTGACGTCCAATGTTTAATGACATACATTATGGCTGAGCTACGCCTAAAAGCATATTGGCAAGACGACATAACATAGCGCGTCGAATTATCTTTTGAACCGCTTTTTATAGGTGGCCTACTTAGTGTACTGGCCTAGCCTAGTATGAGCGATCTGCGATATTTATTTTTGTAACTTTCTTCTGAGAGTTAGTAGCGGGAGCGTGTTATTGTAAACCCTCTAAGGCACCCTGTAATGAAAACAACTCGTAATGGTACCTTTTGAAAATAAATAATGCACATAATTGCAGAAATAAATAGTGCAGAAGCATTGGGCAAACTTGCTAAAATTCAGACATTATATAAATTTAATTATCCAAAAATCTGTTTGGAGATTTATCAACAAGAACAAGGAAAATGTGCCTTATATGCGAATTTCAAATTGAAAATAAGAAGTGCTTATAAAACCCGTACTCGAGACCGTGAAATTATCGCTTTGATCTTTGGAAAACGTTTTAAAAGATCGTTGAAAATGTATACGTATTTGTTTTGTTAACGCCTTAATTTACGCCAGTTAGGCTAATGAAGACTGGAGGTTAATTTAACTAATATACTGTCAAGTGAAAGTCCAAATTGTAGCTAACTGCACGCAGTTCTACCAACAACGTGGGTCACATATAGACGGTAGAGTGTGTGCGCGCGCGCACACACATACACGCACGCACGCACGCACACTTATGCACTGTAGCGTTTATAATTTTTGGCATTTTTTTTACTTGTTTGAAATTAAAAACGTTATTATGACTCTTAGTACAAATTTTACAGTCATAAATATTTTTCGTTTATTACTATCTTTTACTTAAAATTTTTTGTAGCGTGTACATTTTTAATAAGGTATTTAAAAAATATTAAACCAATGAATAAATCACATTATTTTTAAAAAATATTTCAATGCGCCTTTTGATTTTTGTATTCAAATCATGTTTAATTCTTGAGAAATATACTGCAGCAGTTGGGGATGCCTAAAAGTTTGTTATGATATTTAGTATCTAAATGAATACTTACACAAAGATGTGTATTTGACACATTCAATAAATGTGTCAAATGTGGTAGCCTAAAACGTTCAATAAATTCACTAAAATTCATGTTAACCCCACATGAATACTTACACAAGATGTGTATTTAACACATTCAATAAATGTGTCAAATGTAGTAGCCTAAAACGTTCAATAAATTCACTAAAATTCATTTTAAACCCACATGAATACTTACACAAGATGTGTATTTGATACATTCAATAAATGTGTCAAATGTGGTAGCCTAAAACGTTAAATAAATTCACTAAAGTTCATGTTAACCCCACATGAATACTTACACAAGATGTGTATTTGACACATTCAATAAATGTGTCAAATGTAGTAGCCTAAAACGTTCAATAAATTCACTAAAATTCATTTTAAACCCACATGAATACTTACACAAGATGTGTATTTAACACATTCAATAAATGTGTCAAATGTGGTAGCCTAAAACGTTAAATAAATTCACTAAAATTTGTGTTAACCCCACATGAATACTTACACAAGATGTGTATTTGACACATTCAATAAATGTGTCAAATGTGGTAGCCTAAAACGTTAAATAAATTCACTAAAATTTGTGTTAACCCCACATGAATACTTACACAAGATGTGTATTTGACACATTCAATAAATGTGTCAAATGTGGTAGCCTAAAACGTTAAATAAATTCACTAAAATTTGTGTTAACCCCACATGAATACTTACACAAGATGTGTATTTGACACATTCAATAAATGTGTCAAATGTGGTAGCCTAAAACGTTCAATAAATTCACTAAAATTCATTTTAAACCCATATGAATACTTACACAAGATGTGTATTTGACACATTCAATAAATGTGTCAAATGTGGTAGCCTAAAACGTTCAATAAATTCACTAAAATTCATGTTAACCCACATGAATACTTACACAAGATGTGTATTTGACACATTCAATAAATGTGTCAAATGTGGTAGCCTAAAACGTTAAATAAATTCACTAAAATTTGTGTTAACCCCACATGAATACTTACACAAGATGTGTATTTGACACATTCAATAAATGTGTCAAATGTGGTAGCCTAAAACGTTAAATAAATTCACTAAAATTTGTGTTAACCCCACATGAATACTTACACAAGATGTGTATTTGACACATTCAATAAATGTGTCAAATGTGGTAGCCTAAAACGTTCAATAAATTCACTAAAATTCATTTTAAACCCATATGAATACTTACACAAGATGTGTATTTGACACATTCAATAAATGTGTCAAATGTGGTAGCCTAAAACGTTCAATAAATTCACTAAAATTCATGTTAACCCACATGAATACTTACACAAGATGTGTATTTGATACATTCAATAAATGTGTCAAATGTGGTAGCCTAAAACGTTCAATAAATTCACTAAAATTCATGTTAACCCCACATGAATACTTACACAAGATGTGTATTTGACACATTCAATAAATGTGTCAAATGTAGTAGCCTAAAACGTTCAATAAATTCACTAAAATTCATGTTAACCCCACATGAATACTTACACAAGAAAATTCCACAAGATGTGTACTTGTAAATACCAATAGAAACGTCATTAACTATTCAAAGAGTCCTTGATAGTCATCTCTCACAGCTCCCAAGAAGTTGGCAACCTTATCTTCTGGTAGAAAACAATAAGTTTTTTCCTCGGGGACCTTGGTGTTTTTTTGAAAAGAAATCTTCACTGAAAGGATTTGCAATCCAGTTTTCTATAGTACTGCTTTCGGGGAAATAAAATTTCGGCGAACTTTAAAGTAGGTCTTTTGCATCTTGTGAGAACTGAAGTTCGTTTTCAGTTAGGAAGTCAGTGGTGTTTCGGAAACGACTCGTTGATATTTTTCAATACTGTATTTGCAGAAATCCAATTTCTTCATTACATAAAACGTTTCAGAATCAAATCTTTTGCGCTTGAGAATCAAACACTTTACCATCTGTTCCAGAATTAGCGTATTCCAGGGTTGGAACTGCTGGTTACAGGCGTTAATATTTTGTCGTCGTATTAAAGATGTGTGTGAAATCGATTAAGTAACATAGTGTGTGAAACAATTCGTAAACAAATGAGAGCCAAGTGTAGAGTGGCCGGACCTCTAACGCATTGCGTAATCATGCATCGGAAAGAGTGAATGACTTATTTCTGGGTCTTGCGTCCCAACGCTTGCCAATATTGAACCACTAAAACGATTTCCTATTTATTCCACTGGAATATGAGATATTAAAGCAATCGTTATGGTAAAACCCAGTTCCAGGATCTTAAAATAAGTGTAGATGACTTTTTGAAGCATCGTTAATTTTTTATATATCCAGGACCCGGGACTTAGAAATAAACTAGGACCCCCAGTAGAGCAGGCTCTGTGGTAGACACATGAAACGAATATCAGGACAGAGACCGAAGAGAGCCTACAGACAGGCCATCCAGTAGGAAGACCGCTGTTTAAGTAGTTGGAAGAAGATTTTAAGTGTTTCAGGTAGGATCGAAGGTGGGGTAACTGAGCACAGCAGGATGTGGGATCGAATAAGGAAATACTAGTATCAGATGTTAATCTCTAATTCTAATAGAAATAATTTCTGTTACAGATAAAGAACATTCTGAAGGAAATGAATCCAAAAGTTCTGCTTACTTTGGTAAGTGATAACCAGTTAAATTAAATTAATTTAAATACGTAAATAATTAATTTAAATTAGTAATTAAATTTATTTTTAAAATACATCAATTGCAAGATAACAAGTACAGAAAAATTTATGAAGTTATTTGATGAAGTACAGTAGAGCGTCGATTATCCGAAGCCCGGTCATCCGAAACGTCGGTTAACAGCGAAAGCGGTGGCGCGGCGGCCTGACAGCGCAGCGGCCAGACAGTGCCGGCGCGGCAGCTCGACAGCAGTACAGTCTCAATATAGAGTGTGCACTAGCACATACAGTGACGAGTCAGTCTCCGTGTTGTTTAGACCGTTTGTGCTTCTGTTTGTTTTGCTGTGTAATTACCGAACTGCAACTTTCTTTACCGAATGTAATTACCAAATGTTATTCTTTCTTTACCGAATGTTTAATTTTACTTTACCTAATGTTTATTTTTTCATTATCAAAGAGTTGTTTTACTGTACAGAACACTGTATACTGTACTGCTTATATTTATCATATGGCATTAAACAACTGGATGAATTTATGTGCTGTACGTGTCTACTTGCTCCTTAAATTGGTTCTACCACTGTTAAATTATATCACACTACCTTTTTTCGAATATGTTCGTTTATCCGAAAAATCGATTATCCGAACACCCCCCTGCACCAATTGTTTCGGATAATCGACTCTCTACTGTAATACAATTTCGGGGAGAACACTACAGTCTGCAGTTCTGCAGTATTACCGACTGTATAAATACTAAATAGGGCCTGTATTCATTAATCTAGAAACTAGGGGACTTTGCCCTCTTCGGCCGCTAACGAAGTCTCCGGCCTATGACAACTCACAACGCTGTCGTAGTGTATATAATATAATTAACAAACTTGTGAACTAAAACACAATTAGGAGCCTATTATTGAGTTATTTAATATTAGAGATCGAACGAAGCGAGGTTGACCGTTCGGCATTTAATTGGTTAGTGTGTTTGTACGCAGTTTTGGCCAAACGTATTGTCCGATTGTTTTGAAATTTGGTACGACCATATCTTGTATAAAGCCCAACTGATGTGCGTATGCATTGTTTTCCTATTTACTTCCATTTCAATATGGCGGCCTCTGGTTTAACGATAACGAGTGTACGCAATTTTAATAAAACGTATTGGTGGACTGTTTTGAAGTTTGGTACGAAGGTGCTTTGTATAAAGTCCGAAAGACGTATTGTAAGATTGTGTCCCACTCACTTCCGTTTCAAGATGGTGGGCTCTGATTCAGCGTAAGAGAGTGTAATTGCTGGTTATGTCCTGTAATACTGACTAAACGGTTTCATGGTATAAAGAAAGAGTATCAAATTTTCAATGAAGTTTGTCCAGCAACAAATATTTTGGGTACCGGTTAAATTGGCGGAAAAAGTTACGAGAGCTATTATAGAACACTCTGTATACTCGTATTAATTAAGAATGCACTGCGAGGTGTATTGACTGTTCTGTGCACTGCTAGTCTTACATTTAAAATTTGAAAATGATTCTGTTGACGGTCCGGGTTCATCGTATTTTCAATAAAGGACAAAAAGTTATTGTTATGCGGTGATATTGTTACTTTTTAGAAATTCCATGACGTCACCAGTCAGATGCGTGCGACCATTGTTATTGACTGCAATGTTTAAATGCTGCGCTTGTTATTGGCTGAATAACGCTGTTGTTTGGTTTTGTAATGTAATTTAATCAGGCTATGTTTGTGAACGTTTCCATGGTGACGTAGATGAACAGACAGGGACAGGATGTGACTTTAATGTGACCTTCCCATCACATGCACGAGGTACAGTCGGGTTCAAAGGCAAATTACTTTTCAAGACCTTAAAGTTGCGTTCCGTCAACTTGTATTTGTGTTTAGGCAGTTTAACGTAGGTTTTTGCTAAATTATTAGGACTGTATATTTTCTCGTAAGGTCCGTCTGAGGTGCACCTCTGAAGCTATAAGCGCACAAAAGAGTAATATTAAGTAGGGACTCTGCCCCTTCAACACTGCAGCTTCGTTTCGTGGTCTATAACAACTCATAATGCTGGTTATACCTATACAGCTGAGCGTACCTATACAGTGTAATTATTAAACTTGTTGGTAATCAACACAGAATTACTAATAAATTATTTGTTATTAGTAATCATAAACAATGGAAATAAACAGAAAAAAATAAACATTTGATATACTGTTTGGTAGTATTATAGAAGGATCAGCTGTGGTACTACTAATTGTGATGATCAGTTGTTGATCAACAGTTTTGCTGATATTTCAAACCTAACGATTTCTTGTCGATTTACGGTATGAATTTTGAATCTTGTATGACCAAATCTAATTAAATTTTTTTAATTTTAAATTAAAATTATTTTTTTTTGGTTGTTCTCCAACCGGACTGTTTTTAAATTTAAAAAAAAGTGGATGATTACAAGTCAGATCATGGAAAAAAGCGAACAACTATAGTCCAGCCACTTGGTAAACGGCCTGCGCGAGATTTCCCCCTCCAGTGACATCCAGTGACAGAGACTTCTGATGCCAGTCTGAGTTTACTATAGTGATGGGAAGTGATTTGTGACCTGTTATTCAGACACTGCTAATTTAAAATCACAGTTCGACCTGTGATTGGTTGAACTACAGGTCTTAACTGTGATTTAACTGATTCGCGGCACTAATCTACCGGCAAAAAGGAAAACCTAATGTACAATTAGTGTGATTGTGATTTCACTCATTCAATCACGTTTCACATCACAGTTTGAGTTGTGCAGTGCTGTTACAAAGCGTGATCACGTGATCTTCAATCTGTAATCTACTTAGCCTCGGTGGTCTAGTGGATAGCGTACTAGGCTTTCACCCCGAAGATCCGGGTTCGATTTCCGGCGAGGGCTTGGCATTTTCATACGCTATAAATCATCCCACCGTCTGCATTAGCCCAAGTATGCACAATAGTCGGACGTTAAACACACAAAAAAAAACTTACTCAAAGACTGGATTACATTAGAGCTACAGAGAAACGTCAGTTTAACTTACATTTTTTAAAAACGTTTTATTTTCGTGATTAATTGTACCTGACTTATTGTTTTAACACACTTTTAGTTTCTGTTAACATATATTTTATCCAGGCTCCTAATTAATTATTATAGTTATAGTCTATAGTCCTAATTTTATTTATATAATGAGTGATAGATCTTGTAAAACGAGAGGTGGAGACATAAGAACTGGAAATATGATATGTAATTTTTTTTATGCCCGACAAATTGCTGTTTACATATTTGTACATGGTGATGCATACATGAATAAAACAATTTTCCTTCTAAAATAAAATTTCTGAAAACAATGTTTCATTTATTTTCCCCTTAAAAAAAGAAACATTTAAATCAAATGCTATTTTTGAGAGAAAAATTCAAGAACGTAAACCATGTTGATGTTTAACCCATCGTGTTTAGTTACTTTATATTTTTTGCAGTAAGTTTATTCTTTGGCGAAATATTATTTGCTTTAAAACTGTCAATTGTGGCTGAGTTTAAGTTACAGTCTAAACATTTATGCAAGCAAAAATCATTAGAAGATTAGGTAAAATTAATTTTTTGGTCGTGCTTGTGAAGTGTGGTTCATTTCATTTCTGTATTTAGTACGTACTTCGTACAGGTACGGGAGCGATAGAGCATCAGTCACAATCACAGGTTAAAAATCACAGCATTTTCGTAGTAGCAATCACAGTTCGCACTGTGACTGTAAAATCACTGTAAACATCGCTAGTTTACAAACTGTTACTACTCAGCGATAGTGAAGGAAAAGGAGGGAGCTGTGGTGAGAGAGTGGGGATTCGACCTTTCGCACATTTTTTTCTCTGTCCAACTGATGTTCTTAGCAGGCCGTAGCCGCCTCGGTGGTCTAGTTGATAGCGTAGGTTCGATTCCCGGCCAGGGCTTGGCATTTTCTTACGCTATAAATCATCCCATCGTCTGCATTAGCCCAAGTGTGCACAATAGTCGGACGTTAAACATAAAACAAAAAAACTTAGCAGGCCGTTTTCTAAGCGGCTGATTTATAGGCGTCCAACGGAAGGAAAATGCATTGGCTGATTGGAAGGTCTGGATTGTCAATACATAACAAACCGCTGTTATACAAGCAAGTGCTAAAACCAGTGTGCCTATATGGCGTGTGTTCAAGACATTCAAATGATTTGTAATGTCAACTAAAAAAGCCAAATCACACAACCAATCAGGATTTTTAAGTTCCGGGACATCCTTTGCTTCTCCACCAGAAATATTCCAATTTCTTCTATTAAATTTAGAAATCGTTCAAGTGTCAATCCACGACTTAGCCACCTTACTTCTGTATAAAACAGCAAATCTCCATATTCGCTTTCGATGTCATCAAGGAATTGTTTGAATTGCCTGTGATTGAGTCCTCGTGATTTGATGAAATTTACAGTCGAAACTACCACCTTCATGACATTTTGAAATTCAATTTTTTTAGAACAAAGGGCTTCTTGGTGTATGATGCAATGAAACTGCATAAGATCTTCAGCGTTTATGTTTTTTCTTGCAGATACTTTTTAGCAAAGTAACTAGCCCGGAATTGACACCAATCATAGAAGGAGCACCGTCAGTCACAATTCCCGATAATTTTGATAAGTCAAAACCAGTTTTTGAACACTCATCCAAAAGTACATTGAGTATATCAACTCCTTTAGTTTGACCTTTCAATGAACACATTCCTAATAACTCTTCTACGACTTCAAAATCTTGAGTAACACCTCGTATGAATATGAGTAGTTGAGCTGTGGAACTAATATCAGTTGATTCGTCGAGTGCCAATGAAAAAATTCAATTATCTTAGTCTTTTCAGTTAATTGTTCCGCAATATTAGCTGACAAAGACATAATTCGTCTTTGGATTGTCATACGATTCAGTTGAATTTTCTCAAACTTTTTGCTGCTTCTGGACACATTTTCTTAGCGGCGATTTCAATGCATTCTTTACAAAATCTCCATCATTGAAGGGGCGACTTCGCTTTGCTATCATTCGAGAAATTTCAAAACTAACTTCTGTAGCCGTTTCTGAATCTTCAATGAGTTTTGTGAACACAGTTTGCTGACCAATAAGCTCCCGTTTCAAAGACAACACTTTTGCTTTCTTAATTCGCCTGTAAATTTGGTAAAAGAAGAATGCTGCGTTTCATAGTGCCTTTTACATTATATTCCTTTGCAATCGCAACAGAATTCTTACAAATTAAACAAACGACTTTGTTATGCAACCATACAAAAAAATATTTCTCAGTCCATATTTCTTGAAACTGCCGATTTTCATCTTTAGCCTTACGTTTTTTACTAGGTCCTGGCTTGTCCATGTTGCGTTATAATCCTGTCTAGGGTTAACACTGCACCTAAAAACAATTACAGTACCTACTTAAATTACCCATCCTTTTTTAAATTACCAAGAATAATTGAATAAATAGGTAGGGAAACATTTATTGATAACAGAGTTTACTTACGATTTCACAACACAATTATAGACTTGACGGGTTAACACTGCAACAGTAGATCTACGTTGAATTTGGATTAAACTATATGCAAGAATGATAAAAAAAAACTTTAATAAGACTTCAAAATAAAAAAGGGTTAACAAACAACAACACAGAAACAAACAGTTACGGCGTATACAGCTTTGGGGCTGCACCAAGAATTCTAATATTAAAATTATTCAGACATTTCAAAATAAAGTTCTAAGGGCTATAGTGAAAGCTCCTTGGTACGTCACCATACCATTCACAGGATTTGCAGATTAACCATTAGAAGTCGAAATACAAAAGTAATCAAAAAGCATGAGTTTCGACTCCAAGGACACCAAAACGTGCTTCACCTGCTTGACAACGCAGAGCTAGTGAGACTGAAAACTGAATGAAGCCTTTCAGTTGATTTAGGTTCATAGTGCTGCACTATAGATGTGGTGTTCACCCCGAATGTGATCAGAGGTATTGACATTGGACAATAACCTTAGAAACTGTTATAATTATTTATTAGGTAATAAACTGCTGGTTAGTCAATAAAGGTAGTTGCAGTGTATGTAATAATAATAACAATAAACAATCGCGACACGCAGCTGTCTCGCTGATGTGAAGGAAACTAAATCAAAAAATTTATTTTGTTAATATATGTAGCTTAGACAAGTTCGAAACTCAACAAAATGTGCTCATTTCTTTCAAAATAGTGTTCATCCAAAACATTTAAAATTAATAATTTTTTATCTTGATTGAGAAATTCGCTATTTTTTAAATTCAGTTATACTGTATCATCAAAGTGAAAAAAGATAGGCCTACTTGTTCACGATCCATAGCTGTGTAGTTGGTATTCACGAGACATAAAATTTCCCTATATGACCTCCAAACACTCCCTCAACCCTTAAAAATTGATTTTTTAAATGTTGACAAAACAAATCGTATTTTATTAATTATCGTAATGAATTCTAACGACCATTTTATTTAGATCGAAGCAGCACGGGTACCAAGGGGTAGTGTGCGTGAAAATAAGTAGTAAAATAGTTGCCTATTTTTTAAAAAGTAAATCTAAAACAAGTAATATAAAAAATTGTTTTAAAGTCAATTCCTACTGTGGTCATGCGCTTCTATCACGTCAGCGAGACAGAAACGTTGCGATTCTTAAAACCAACATAGGATAGAACATCGTATAGTCTGTACAAATATGCGATATTAATGTTTGACAAAAAACTGTATTAACATCAAGTTTAAAAAAGTGTATTAGAACTTGAATGGATGAATAATAGTAGGAATTACCTAAGGAAATCCTACCGTATAGTCTGTACAAATATGTGATATTAATATTTGACAAAAAACTGTATTAATATCAAGTGTCATCCACTACAAGTTTAAAAAAAAATATTTGAACTTGAGGGGAGGAATAGGAAGTATGTTATTAACGATTGAAAATTTGAACAAGATTCAAGATATATATATATATATATATATATATATATATATATATATATATATATATATATATATATAGGGAGAGTGTGAACTAATAGCAGGAATTAAATGAACTTAATTAGGAACAGAAACCGAGCATAGATCAGATGAAAAGATTACTCTGAGTACAAAATGAGCCACAGAGCCAAAAATGTCAACACTAGTAATGGAGTCAAAAGAGTAATGCGAGTAAAGTACCTTTTCTTGATATTTTTTGTATATCTCGGTGAGAGCATATCTGGTAATAACACTGCTATCGATATATACCCCATTTAGTGAATAAATACTGCTCAGAAAGCGCCCCTCGAAGCAGAATCTAAAACTTTCATTGCATATCTATTCTAGATATTTCCGAGAGCAAATGTCAAGGTCTACTAGAGGGTTGGAGGGTGTAATAAGGACAATGGAGTTAAGTAGGGTCAACCTTATTGTCGTGTGAAACCCTGGGGGAAGTCGCAGCCAGGATCAGAACAACTGCTTTGCTTATCGATTTCTTTAACCTTTAAACCAAAGGTGATGGTACAATCACTGACAAAAGCCGGAAGTTTTAGCTTCCAGGCTCATTGGCGTTTGTAAGGAAAGTATGAACTCAGTCATAGAATACTATCAATATCCTTTAACACACACACACACACAATGCATCCAATTTTACAACTCAATTGTTAATATACGAGGGTTGATCAAATATAAACGAGGCTGATTTTTTTTAAAAAATGATTGCTTACAAATTATTCTTGATACAACTTATTTTTCTACATAGTCTCCCGCACGAGTAACACATTTTTCCCACCGGATTGGAAGTTTCTTAATTCCATCTTCGTAAAAAGTTCTCGGGCGTTCATTGAGCCATTGGAGCACGAAGGTCTCCACCGCAGAATCGTCTTCGAAACGCTGGCCTCCAAGCGCCTCTTTGAGTGGCCCAAACAGGTGATAGTCGCAGGGTGATAAGTCTGGACTGTATGGGGGATGTTCCATTGGTTCCCAGCCAATTTGATCGAGTTTAAGCCTCGTAGCGTTCGCCGAATGTGGTCGGGCATTATCGTGAAGAAGAATGACGTTTCTCGCCGGTTTAGATTTCCTTTTCCTACGAAAAGACTGTTTTGCGGCCTCTAAAACATCGCAATAATATTGTGCGTCGTTGATGGAGGAAATCGACGTGAAAGGCGCCTTGATTGTCGAAAAATACAGTGGCCATTACCTTCCCGGCCGACGATCGTGATTTGGCCTTCAGAGATTGGCTGAGGTTTTCTACTGCTTCCCGTCCTTCGGTGAATTCCTTGTGCCAAGAAAAAACGCGAGCTCTTTACAGGGTCCTGTCCCCGTATTGAGCCGTCAATCTACGAAAGATTTCAGTCGGATTGACTCCCTCCTTGGCCAAAAACTTAATAATAATTCTCTGCTCCACGGAAACGTGCACTTCACTCTCACTCATTGTATAGTTTTATACTGAAGGGTCCGAACGGAAATGTTGCCCGTCTACGCCCGTCCCAAACCTCCCAGGCTACCTGAAACCCCACCCTTTAGAGTTCAATGTCCAACGGAAAAGTTTTTAGAAAGTCAGTCTCGTTTATATTTGATCAACCCTCGTAAAAAGAGTGTTAGAACAATATTTAATTTTCATTATTTTTTAAAAATATTTCTGTGTATGTAACTGCACGAATTCAGGGGAAAAAGGGGCTGTTACCAATATTTCATAATATAATGTGTCCCTTTTTTCGTTGTAGTTTTTTTTTTTTTTTTTTTTTTTAGGTTATGTTACTGATGTTACTGGAAGTAATTTTTAAGTTGCTGCTTCTATTTTAGCAAATGAAATATAAGCTATTGGCAAAGCCAACTTTGATACGTGTGTGTGTGTGTGTGTGTGTGTGTGTGTGTGCGCGCGCGCGCGTGAGTTTGTTATTAAATCGCGAGTGTAATTAAGTCGCGGTTTTGGCCACGAAACTTTATACTATATCCGGAATATCATGTTTTATTGACTTCAAACATGTCGCATTCGAATTAGAATGTCCAAAAACTCATAATATTTGAATCGGGTAACTCATAAAAAGATTTAGGCTATTATAATCTCTTAAGGGAATGAATTTTGAAAAGTGGTGGAAATGTATTCAATTACTTGTGTTTTACATTATGTCACTTACTAAAACAACGTAATTTTTTAGTAAAAACTGTTGTACTCCATTTTTATCCCTTAAGGGGTTGAATATTGGAAAATCGTTTCTTAGTGCACCCCTGAATGACGGTGCTAAAGTACCCTGAAAATTTCAAGTCTTATTGTAGTTTGTTGCAGTAATTTTTACTGAGAAAATTGGTAGTTTTTTAATTAGACCTATATAAATTTACATCTAATAACAAATTTTATCAAACACTTGTATTTTATTAGTTTGTGAATGCTTGGGAATGTTAGTCCATTAAGAAGCTATAAAAATGGATTACAAAATTTCACTTATATTTGAAAAGCATTGGGGTTTTAAAAACATGAGTATTGAAATTATTTTGCAATATTTATTTACTTATGAGGCATTTGGTTTGTATGTTACGCAGTTTTGTCCAAAAGCATTGCCGATTTTTTTTGGAATTTCACACTAAGGAATTTATAAAGCCCGAACGAAGTATGTTTAAGATTTTTTCCATTTATTTTTATATCAGGATTGCGGGCCTTGATTTAACGATCAAGTTTGGTTGTTTTTGCCTGTAATACTGGTTGAACGGCATAATTTTGCCCGCTTCATGGAGAAAGAGCGTAAAAATTCTAATAAAGTTGGTCCAGTAATATTTTTAGTAAATGTTACCGGTTAAATTAGCGGAATTGGTTACGAGCACTGTCATGAAGCCCTTTGTGTATTTAGGACATACAGCGAGTTCACTGTTTTTTTAACTACTAGTACAATCAGCTACCATTTAAAGACTAGTCACGACACGTACAAACGTATCGTCAGTTTAACGTATTAGAGATGATACTACCTGTGAAATATTGTTATATGTGAAAACTGCTACTGATACTTTTCAATATCTGTTAAATTAAACTGTGAATAACTGTGAAATAATATCTTGGTTGATCTGTTATGTAGCTATTGTTTCTTCATATAGGCAGAAAAATATAAATCATAAAAAACAAACAAAATCAGGTGTTTTATCTACACAAATACACAATTCGTCTATACAGTTATTCTTCTACACAACACTACTTGTGCAAAAAACATTCGCTATACTAAATAAATAATACCAACAAGTTAAATCTGGCGGGAAACAACTGTGCGCGCGCAGTTAGCAGTATTAATATTTATCTCGTCTCAGTAATTCCGCACTAACAAAAGTGTGAACTGTGAAAATTTCACAGTTTACAGTTAGTGTGTAGATATGTAGGACCAAACTGCGAACTCATTACGCATGCGCAGGGCAAAGCGACGCGATCTTAGCGGAAATAAAAGAAACTAGGGCCACGGATTGGTTGAACAGATTTCAGTTCACAGTTAATAACAGTTGAACTCAACCATTCACTATTAGATAAATATGTGAAATTTGACTATCTGTGAAAAAGTAGCAGTTCTGTGATATCGCTACCATCTCTAATGAGTATGCCAGGTTTGACAAACCTGAACAAGACTGATGAGCTGAACCTTTGTGTACATGTATGACTGACAACTTGGAACGTGTAGACGGGCGGCTGACTAATCGGTCAAACGTATCGTCCACTCAGTCTGTTTTGTATCATGTCGTTTACAAGTAGTTATTGTTTAGTGCGGGAAAATGGCACCACAAGACATAAGGTACTGGTCTCACATTTTTTTGTGATTTCTTTGATTTATGCCGCAGTTTTCTTTGTGTGGCAAATTAAGTCTAAAGAATATAGTGACAAAAATAAAAAGGCGCAGGCTTATGTGCTGGTTTCATTGAAAAGTGCGAGGAAGTTGATCCTCAAGCAAACACTTTGTTACAAGAAAAATCAACTCAATAATTTGAACAGTGTGGACGAGCCATCCAATTCAGAATTTGACACCTGGCATGTTCACTGACGATAAGTTTGTACGTGTAGACAATCCCTTGCTGGGTAAAGTCATGATACGACACGCAGACACAGCTCGCAGCTGTCATCGACGTCCACATTGTTTGTTGGAAATAGGTAGAGTCTACACCCGAGACCGTAACGGACTTTTAAAAAAAGCGAATACCAGAAGACAGGCGGGGCGCGGGGCGTTGTTGGTAAACAAAGGGAATCCGGAGCAGGTTCCGTACAGTACGCGTCTGCGCCGGCGCAGGAAGAAGAGGAGGGGGACGTAAACAACTGCCGTCTTTGCAGCGTTGCCAGACGGAACAAAACATTCCACGTTGTTGTTCTCACGCTAATTCCTGTATTACCTGTACTGTTTTCCTCGTTCCAGTTTCTAGAACTCGGCGTGCAGCATGTCTTGTGTAATTTTCCTTTGAAGATTTGAAATCTGTTTATAATTTCATAAGGTTTTCCTCATCAAAACATTGGCTGGTAATTTACGGATTGGAAATTAGCCTGCAGTATTTGAATAGGAAAATAACGCAAATGTCTGACAAAGTACTGATCCGTGGTTTCAGACCCTGGACTTCGAAAAAAGTGTCAATCCTGACCTTTAATCACTCTTTTTAAAGTAGTAGAATGTTTATATAGTAACTGTACATAATGTACAAAAATATTACTATGTACACACACAAATCAGAGGCAGTTATCTTGAAACGGAAATGAATGGGCAAAAAATCTTACGCATACGTCTTTCGAGCTTTGTGCAAGGTACGAGTATATTAGTACCGAATTTCTAATGCCTTTGGGCAAAAACTGCGTAGACCAAAGACTGCCATCAGAGACAATCGATGCGTACAATCAGAGACTGAAATCTTGAATCTTATATCTTCATATTCTGGAGACAAATCGTACATATTCATCGTTTATGCTTTATACAAGGTACTTTCATATCGAATTCCAGAACAATCGGGCAATGCGTTTGGCCAAAACTGCGTCACAAGCGCACACAAAGAGAGAGAGAGAGATACACACATACTCCCCCCTCTCTCTCTCTCTCTCTCTCTCTCTCTATATATATATATATATATATATATATATATATATATATATATATAAGCCGCCTCGGTGGTCTAGTGGATAGCGTACTAGGCTTTCACCCCGAGGATCCGGGTTCGAATCCCGGCGAGGGCTTGGCATTTTCATACGCTATAAATCATCCCACCGTCTGCATTAGCCCAAGTGTGCACAATAGTCAGACGTTAAAAACAAATATATATATATATATATATATATATATATATATATATATATATATATATTCGTATTTCTTCACGGATAGAAAAAAAGAAAACCTATTTACTGTATATGTCAGTGTACCCGTTCAACACAACTGTTTCTAGAAGAGACATAGTTCCGACATTTCGTCAAAATCGTATCTGGTATCTTCGCTCCACGTTTGCAGTCAAAATGATGGTGGTAAACACGTTCAAGCGAGAGAATTACTGCGAAAACACCACATACGGTTTTTGGCGAAACGTCGTAACATTGTTTTTTCACATTTAAATGTCCCGGGTCTGGGTCTTACTACGATGGCCACTCCAATGAAAGTTTGCTAATAAAGTTGCACGTATCTCTCTGTTATCGACGTAACAGCGTTGCGGGTCAGGTCACAGAGCGATGACTCCGTAAATACTTCCACAAACCGTCCTTGGACTCGACTTGTTATTGAGTAGGCCCGCGCATCAACAAAAACATGTTTTTCTCGTTTCGGAATATCAATGAATCCAGACAATGGTGATTATTTACATCGTTTGCCAGTGCCATAGCATACACTACGCACTACACGTAAGCATTAGTTAACGTTTTTGGAAATTTCCATCGCTTAAAATAATTAAATCTATTGTTTCTTGATCACTTCTTATAAAGCAGTACTTTATATACTCTACAATGTTATACTGGATTGTAAACTTAACTGTATGAAAAACAAATGTATACACCACACGTAAAACAGCGACAACATGCACTTTGAAAAATGAGATTGGCGCGCCGTCATGATAAAACCTAGCCCGAAACTTGATCAAATGTTTAGGGTTATACATACAAAAAATTATACATAGATTACAAAAAATTGAGATGGGTTTTCAAGGTTCCATTTTGGCGAATCGTCAGAAAATGTTTTTAAAGCGAAGCTTGTAATGTTAGCTTTGGCGAGACGAGTAAATAGAAAAAGTCTGCCGAACGGAAGAATATAACGGAAATCTGGAACGAACGAGCAAACGAATTTTTGTCTCTTTCTTCTTTAGCTTCCAACTTTTCGCTACTTCTTACACGCTACTTTGGGTTGACCGCAGGGGGTGCAGACTAACTGCACCTATTGAGAGGATTTAGGCGTCCCTCGCGGTACCACACACACACACACACACACACACGCACGGTACCCTCGCGAGTCTAACACACACACACACACACACACACACACACACACACACACACACACACACACACACACACACACACACACACACACACACACACACACACACACACACACAAAACACTACACTTACGACTAACGCTTTACACTCACACTTACATTTAGGGAGGCGATAATTGCCTTAATGTGCTTTTCGCCATAAAAAAAAAAAAAAAAACACACTTTGGAGCACCCGCCGATACAGAGTTGCATGTTTTTTTCTGAACTTGTAGCTCAGAGATATAGGGGTGATGACGTTCTCTGTCCCTCTCGCTGTCTAATTGTCTGTCTGTCTTTCTCTCTCCCTCTCCAAATCCTACCCTAACGCTTGATCTACGTTGGGGAAATTATGATTCAAGAATCAACCTGTAAAAGTTATATTTGCAAACAAGTAACGAACATCTTCCCGCCCGGCATCATCGGTTCTATCATTGTACAGTAAGATTCTGTATCCGTTGATTTTGGGCCGATACAATTTACAAGGATAAGAAGCAAAAGGTGACTTACAAGGCCGTAATGAAAAAATGCCTACGCACCCTTATTTAAAAAACTGTACTTGAGTATTTTTTCTTAACAATTTTGTTAATTACGAGATATTTATGGAACTGTTACTTTTTGTAACCTCGGTTTTAATCACAAATATATCTAATGCATTTTGCACTCGTATGACCGTATTAAAGCACAAAATACGCATTGCGTATAAGGGCTTAATGACGTCAGGCAGGCTTACAGCTCGATAACGTTCTTGAGCTTGGGCCTAGCAGCTGGTAGCGTGTTTATGTCTGCTATGAGCTATGAGTACTAAGTAGTGATTTCAGAACCTGTGATAAATCACTTCTATTTCGAAATCGCAGTTCGGACCTGTATTTAGCCAGACCAGAAAATCAGCTTTTAACTGTGATTTCACGTAACGTAACGGACTAAATAATTCTGTTCTCTCGTTTTAAATAATAAGTTGTTTGTACCCTTGTTTTGATAACGGATTTTTCAGCAATTATATAGTTTTTTTTTGGTTACTTGTAGTTGCTCTGATAATATGTAAGTCACATATTAGAACTATTGTTGATCACTCGGGATATCATTTCAATTTCGAAGCACAGAGTATTTGTTCTTGAATTTTGTGTTTTAACATAAGTTTAAAACAAAACTTCATCCATAACTTTGAAACGTAATTTATAGTTTCTATAAATGAGACAGTTCAAATTCAGAGCATACTTTTATGGTATTTTCACTTGGTAACAGTAAGGTTTGTCTGTTTGAAATAACCGCCATTTTTCAAACGGTTAACAGATTTTACTGGGTAAAATTGTCCAAAAGTGATTTTCGTGCCAAGTTTAAATCAAATCTGATTAAATTTATAGGAACTCTAAGTGAAATAACTTCTAAGCTACGGGTTGCGTTTAAAATCACAGCTATTTTACATTAGCAATAACGGTTAGACTGATGAGTGTAAAATCACTGTTAGTAGATGTCACTGTTTCCCTAGGGCCAGAGCTAAACAAAGCAACATTCCGCAGCAGTATCGCCATCTTTTGTCAGCACTGAATAATGAACAGACACAATGCATCTTGAGCAGGTAAAAGCAGGTATAGAGAAGGGAGGTGGAGGGGGTAGCATCTGTCAACGGAAAGTGTATCTCGAACATCCGTTTCCGTTTCTGACCATGTGACCGCTTCGACGGAAGTTACTTATCGAACGATAACTTGTGGTGTGAAATAATTTATGTTCAGAAATATTTGCTTGGAAGCCCAACCCGGCTCCATTGTTCAAAGAGACGTGGGACTTGGTGCACAGGTCTGTCTCGCATCTCATTTCAAAAAAACTACTGTAAGTGTTGCAAGAACATTGCGCAAACGTTTTCGCATTCAGTTAATACCCCCTCCCGAAAAAACCGGAAATTCGATTTAATTTCTTTGAAATCAATTTATCACTTTGTAAAATATTGTTTATAATATGAAGATTCATATCTCAAAGACAGTAGGCAGTGTAACTACGGCTTCCATTTCGGAGGAGAGGATTTCCCCCTGACAGTGAACATAAATAAATACATTAGAGCGTCGATTATCCGAAGCCCGGTCATCCGAAACGTCGGTTAACCGAAAGCGGTGGCGCGGCGGCCTGACAGCGCAGCGGCCAGACAGTGCCGGCGCGGCAGCTCGACAGCAGTACAGTCTCAATATAGAGTGTGCACTAGCACATACAGTGACGAGTCAGTCTCCGTGTTGTTTAGACCGTTTGTGCTTCTGTTTGTTTTGCTGTGTAATTACCGAACTGCAACTTTTTTTACCGAATGTAATTACCAAATGTTATTCTTTCTTTACCGAATGTTTAATTTTACTTTACCTAATGTTTATTTTTTCATTATCAAAGAGTTGTTTTACTGTACAGAACACTGTATACTGTACTGCTTATATTTATCATATGTCATTAAACAACTGGATGAATTTATGTGCTGTACGTGTCTACTTGCTCCTTAAATTGGTTCTACCACTGTTAAATTATATCACACTACCTTTTTTCGAATATGTTCGTTTATCCGAAAAATCGATTATCCGAACACCCCCCTGCACCAATTGTTTCGGATAATCGACTCTCTACTGTAAATACAAAATATAATAGCTATAAATATTTACTTAGAACTAGTTAGCAATAATAAATCTTAAAACAACAGTCGCAATTTATTGTAGGGCTGTAATGAGCCCTACAATAATAACAATAATAAATTAATACATAAAACTAATTAACAAAGAAAACAGCCGAAATAACCACTTAATTTTAGGGCTGTAAAAAGGCTCTACAATAATATTATATTCTTAAATTTTATTAAGTAAATCAAGACGATGAAGGAAGTCCAAAGTCTGGTCGATGGCCAAGACTCCCGACACCGTCTGTAAATAATTGCCCAGTTTATGTCTACACGTCATATTTTGGAAACCATCACAATCTTACTGTGATAGTTTCCCTACAGAACTCGCGTTGATGTGGGTCTCCTCCGCCTTCCATCAGAAATCCATGCTTAAGCAAGGAGTGACCAATGCGAAGATGGGTAACCACCCTACGTCTTGCACGTATTGCCGACCTCCAAGGACGAACAGTATTTTTAATTACCCTCAGTTTGTTGTTATCCGTAACTGCCAATTCATTCTCCCAATCCAAGAGAAGTAAATGTTTTGTGTGACTTTGAAAATCCGATAAAATAACATGTTGCATGATTGGCGGCAGCAGATTTGTTTCCTTTGCCTCAATATCCGCTCTAGTGTTCCCAACTATACCGCAGTGACCCTGTATCCAGCAAAATGATAATCCAACACCTCGTAGTTCAAGTCTATGGATGGAACACAGAAAGAATTCCCCGGACAGTCCGGGAAAGGTTGCTCTCCTGTGTTTTGGAATAAAAACTCCGCTGGTTTGGAGTTATTTGAAAAACTTGTGTGAAACAAGTGATTCAAAATATAATACCTATTTGAGAATACAAAGCACACAGTTAACCCTACCTTGATCGAAAGGTGGCAAGAAGTTTTCAATGTGTTGAAAAAAAAATTAATACTTCGTATAAGGAAGTTTTCAAATTAGTAGAATTTTGTGTCTACCTGCACCAGTGGAGAGGGTATTTCCAATCATAAATATTTGGTAAAAAAACAGAGATATAAATATTACTACTATTGGAAGCATATTAAATGTTAAGCTTAATACCAAACTCTTATTGAAAAATAGAGAACACAATCTTCCAGAACCATTTAATTTTAGGTTAGCTTTTGCCTCGAGTCTAAAATACAAAGAGATCTCACTGCGTAGGCAATTGTGTAACTGAAAATGGAGAACGCTATTTGTCAGAAGAGAAATGAACCACGTTTATGTTAGCTTTTGAGACTGCAGTTAGGTTATTTGTTAATGTATGAATCACTAATGATATTAATTAGACATCTTAATTGAGTATAAGATAAATTCACGTCTCTGCAGCAATTTGTAGACTCAAGGATGGGCAGGTGGTAGAAAAACGAATTCAGAGTGCTCCGATGTCGGGTTTTGTTACAACGAGGGTTGATCAAATATAAACGAGACTGACTTTCTAAAAACTTTTCCGTTGGACATTGAACTCTAAAGGGTGGGGTTTCAGGTAGCCTGGGAGGTTTGGGACGGGCGTAGACGGGCAACATTTCCGTTCGGACCCTTCAGTATAAAACTATACAATGAGTGAGAGTGAAGTGCACGTTTCCGTGGAGCAGAGAATTATTATTAAGTTTTTGGCCAAGGAGGGGGTAAATCCGACTGAAATCTTTCGTAGATTGACGGCTCAATACGGGGACAGGACCCTGTCAAGAGCTCACGTTTTTGCTTGGCACAAGGAATTCGCCGAAGGACGGGAAGCAGTAGAAAACCTCAGCCATGATCGTCGGGAAGGTAATAGCCACTGTATTTTTCGACAATCAAGGCGCCTTTCACGTCGATTTCCTCCATCAACGACGCACAATAAATGCACAATGTTATTGCGATGTTTTAGAGGCCGCAAAACAGTCTTTTCGTAGGAAAAGGAAATCTAAACAGGCGAGAAACGTCATTCTTCACGATAATGCCCGACCACATTCGGCGAACGCTACGAGGCTTAAACTCGATCAAATTGGCTGGGAACCAATGGAACATCCCCCATACAGTCCAGACTTATCACCCTGCGACTATCACCTGTTTCGGCCACTCAAAGAGGCACTTGGAGGCCAGCGTTTCGAAGACGATTCTGCGGTGGAGACCTTCGTGCTCCAATGGCTCAATGAACGCCCGAGAACTTTTTACGAAGATGGAATTAAAAAACTTCCAATCCGGTGGGAAAAATGTGTTACTCGTGCGGGAGACTATGTAGAAAAATAAGTTGTATCAAGAATAATTTGTAAGTAAGCAATATTTTTTTTAAAAAAATAAGTCTCGGTTATATTTGATCAACCCTCGTATTATAGACTTAAGGTTATTATCCATCAAAAAATGAATGGTACAAGTTGCTAAATGAGCTAAGCTCATTTGTAACAACATGTAAACAATATTTCCATCTGTAAAGAAATACGCAAGTGCGCGCGCGCGCACACACACACACACACACACACACACACACACACACACACACACACACACAATAACGGTTTCAAAAGCGGCCATTACATCGTAAGTTTTATCGTACTTTTTTTGAGAATCTCATTTCACCATTGTAAACAGCGTTGAAATATGAATAAGTTAGCACAAACAGCTGTCGGAGTTAATTTCGTTTTTTATTAGAAAACTGTAAAAAAAAGTTTGGCGTATGAAATTTGTTACTTTTTGAAAGTGGTTTCAGCGAGACAGCTGCGTGTTTGTACACAATGTTTGATTTGCCGTAACAAACATAAACAAGAGAAAACCGCGGGTGGGGGGGAGGGGCTAACGGCCAGACATGTGACCTTGTGGCGATCGATTCAGTTTGTGCCTTTCCCCGTGATGTAGATTTACTACACGTTAGGGATGAGAACTTCTGTTATTTTTAAAAAATATCAACGAACTGTTTGTTGGAAAAAAATAACTGTTTGGAAAAACAGTTTGAAAAAACAGGTTTAGAAAAATGAAACTCGAAGTTGTATTAGCAGCTAAAACAAGCACAAACGATCAGTTTTCTAAAACTACTTTTTCATTCCCATTACCAACATGTCATTAACTGTTTTTGGGTGTAAAACATTTAGAAAAAAATAATTAAATGAAGTAATAATTAAATTATATTCTCAAAACGTAATATATATGTATGTCATTTTATATTTACAAAATGCAATGAATTTCTAATAGAAGCATTATTTTTTTTTACTTAAAAATTAAATAGCCTTTGCATATTTACTGAAATGCAAACAATTTAGAATATTTTTAGTTGATTAAAAAATATTGATGATTGATAATAAATATAAAAAATACGTTTAAATAAAATTAGGTTATGTATTTACAAATTAGGTTATGTATTAAAATTAGGTTATGTGAGATGTTACTGTCATATTTTTATTTGGGAGAAAGTAGGTTTTCATTTTTCAACATTGAAAAAAGTAACGTTAATAAGTAAAATATAGTAATAAGAACATAGGCCAAATATGTTTAAATAAAATTGGCTCTATATAGTTACAAAATTATAGTTATTAACATTAGGTTATTACAGGTTAATGATAGATTATTAACCTAAAATTATTCAAGATATATACAAGAGTAGATATTGTGAATTTTAAAAAGTCCACACATCCAATAAATAATTAAAAACTATGCACTTAATTCTAAAAACATAAAAAAAGTAACAAAATTGTCCACTAAATATTTTTAAATTTCTAAACACAAAGTAAACTACGGAGAAAAACTAATATAAAACACAATTATGGCTGTTTTTACAGTTTAAAAAATGTTTGAACAACAAATTTTATATTTAAAACTTTCAAACAACTCGTTTGAAAAATAGAGATAAACTTTGACAACGCCCAAACAGTTCTTACTTCACTACGTTCCAACAAGAAATAGAGGGAAAAAGTATAACAAATAGCAAGTTAAAGAAAAGGTGTTTGTACTGTTGTCAACAGTTTAACAGGAAAATAGCAAGAAAAATGTTTTAGCGTTTGCGGCAACGTTCGAATATAACGTAGGTGTTGGGAAGTCCAAACTGTTGTTCCTTGTTTAACAAATCACGATCCAGTCCAATTCAAACTGTTAGTTTCCGTTTGACAAAGCAGTTTGTTTTTCGTAAATAGAATAACAGTTAGTTTTAACAGTTTGGAGTTTTCTTACCCATCTCTACTACACGTACGTGCTGCTACAGAAACACGAGCATCTAGGCACACTGTGCAAATATGAGGCGGTATTGTGAGGGAAGGAAAATTGAACTTAGCCGAGGCGCTAATTTGTGATGTTCTTAAAAAAGCATTTTAATTGACTGAGCGAACCTAGGTATCTGTTTCAACACGACCTTTCGGCATTTGGTGTGTGTGTGTGTGTGTGTGTGTGTGTGTGTGTGTGTGTGTGTGTGTGTGTGTGTGTGTGTGTGTGCGCGCGCGCAGTATTGGCCAAACGCATTGATCGATTGTCTGGATTCAATATGAAAGTACCTTGTATGATGTACCTAAATATGAAAGTACCTAAAAGATGAATATGTAAAATTTTTCACCATTCATTTTTGTTTCAAGATGGCTGCCTATGATTTAACGATAATTGTACGCAGTTTTGTTCGTACGCAGTAACTATTTCGAAATTCGGTACTAAGATACCTTGTATTAAGCACAAATGATATATATTTAAGGTTTGTCCCCATTCATTTCCGTTTCAAGATGGCGGCTTCTGATTTAACGATGATTACAACGCAGTTTTATTCATACGCAGTGACTGTTTCGAAATTCGGTACTAAGATACCTTGTATTAAGCACAAATGATATATATTTAAGGTTTGTCCCCATTCATTTCCGTTTCAAGATGGCGGCTTCTGATTTAACGATGATTACAACGCAGTTTTATTCATACGCAGTGACTGTTTCGAAATTCGGTACTAAGATACCTTGTTTAAAGCACGAATGATATATATGTAAGATTTTTTCCCCATTCATTTCCGTTTCAAGATGGCGGCTTCTGATTTAACGATGATTACAACGCAGTTTTATTCATACGCAGTGACTGTTTCGAAATTCGGTACTAAGATACCTTGTTTAAAGCACGAATGATATATATGTAAGATTTTTTCTCCATTCATTTCCGTTTCAAGATGGCGGCTTCTGATTTAACGATGATTGCAACGCAGTTTTATTCATACGCAGTGACTGTTTCGAAATTCGGTACTAAGATACCTTGTTTAAAGCACGAATGATATATATGTAAGATTTTTTCCCCATTCATTTCCGTTTCAAGATGGCGGCTTCTGATTTAACGATGATTACAACGCAGTTTTATTCATACGCAGTGACTGTTTCGAAATTCGGTACTAAGATACCTTGTTTAAAGCACGAATGATATATATGTAAGATTTTTTCCCCATTCATTTCCGTTTCAAGATGGCGGCTTCTGATTTAACTATGACCAGTGTACGCGGTTTTGGCCAAATGCAACGATTGTTTTGAAATTTGGTACTGCTTTGTATAACATTGAGCATCGTATGTGTAAGATTTTTTCCTCATTCACTTCCATTTCAAAATAGTGGCTCTGATTTAACCAGTGTAGTTGCTTATTATTTCCTGTAATACTGGTTGAACGGTAGACCTGTCATAATTTTGACCGCTCCGTGGAGAAAGAGCATAAAATTTCCAGTGAAGTAGATCCTGTAACATTTCCCCCGATTAAACAGTTGGAGAGGGTTACAAGCGCGTCAGAGCGCTGTCGTGTTGCGGTAGCCAAATAATGATTGTAATGCGAGGTTAACTGTTCCTGGAACCAATATACACACTTTACATATTATATACAAATAATTTCCACAGAGGGAGGGTTACAAGCGCGTCAGAGCGCTGTCGTGTTGCGGTAGCCAAATAATGATTGTAATGCGAGGTTAACTGTTCTTGGAACCAATATACACACTTTACATATTATATACAAATAATTTCCACAGAGGGAGGGCTAGAAGCGCGTCAGAGCGCTGTCGTGTTGCGGTAGCCAAATAATGATTGTAATGCGAGGTTAACTGTTCTTGGAACCAATATACACACTTTACATATTATATACAAATAATTTGCACAGAGGGAGGGTTACAAGCGCGTCAGAGCGCTGTCGTGTTGCGGTAGCCAAATAATGATTGTAATGCGAGGTTAACTGTTCTTGGAACCAATATACACACTTTACATATTATATACAAATAATTTCCACAGAGGGAGGGTTACAAGCGCGTCAGAGCGCTGTCGTGTTGCGGTAGCCAAATAATGATTGTAATGCGAGGTTAACTGTTCTTGGAACCAATATACACACTTTACATAGGCTAGTATATACAAATAATTTCCACAGAGGGAGGGTTACAAGCGCGTCAGAGCGCTGTCGTGTTGCGGTAGCCAAATAATGATTGTAATGCGAGGTTAACTGTTCTTGGAACCAATATACACACTTTACATATTATATACAAATAATTTCCACAGAGGGAGGGTTACAAGCGCGTCAGAGCGCTGTCGTGTTGCGGTAGCCAAATAATGATTGTAATGCGAGGTTAACTGTTCTTGGAACCAATATACACACTTTACATATTATATACAAATAATTTCCACAGAGGGAGGGTTACAAGCGCGTCAGAGCGCTGTCGTGTTGCGGTAGCCAAATAATGATTGTAATGCGAGGTTAACTGTTCTTGGAACCAATATACACACTTTACATATTATATACAAATAATTTCCACAGAGGAGGGTTACAAGCGCGTCAGAGCGCTGTCGTGTTGCGGTAGCCAAATAATGATTGTAATGCGAGGTTAACTGTTCTTGGAACCAATATACACACTTTACATATTATATACAAATAATTTCCACAGAGGGAGGGTTACAAGCGCGTCAGAGCGCTGTCGTGTTGCGGTAGCCAAATAATGATTGTAATGCGAGGTTAACTGTTCTTGGAACCAATATACACACTTTACATATTATATACAAATAATTTCCACAGAGGGAGGGTTACAAGCGCGTCAGAGCGCTGTCGTGTTGTGGTAGCCAAATAATGATTGTAATGCGAGGTTAACTGTTCTTGGAACCAATATACACACTTTACATATTATATACAAATAATTTCCACAGAGGGAGGGTTACAAGCGCGTCAGAGCGTTGTCGTGTTGCGGTAGCCAAATAATGATTGTAATGCGAGGTTAACTGTTCTTGAAACCAATATACACACTTTACATATTATATACAAATAATTTCCACAGAGGGAGGGTTACAAGCGCGTCAGAGCGCTGTCGTGTTGTGGTAGCCAAATAATGATTGTAATGCGAGGTTAACTGTTCTTGGAACCAATATACACACTTTACATATTATATACAAATAATTTCCACAGAGGGAGGGTTACAAGCGCGTCAGAGCGCTGTCGTGTTATGGTAGCCAAATAATGATTGTAATGCGAGGTTAACTGTTCTTGGAACCAATATACACACTTTACATAGGCTCCAGTATATACAAATAATTTCCACAGAGGAGGGTTACAAGCGCGTCAGAGCGCTGTCGTTGCGGTAGCCAAATAATGATTGTAATGCGAGGTTAACTGTTCTTGGAACCAATATACACACTTTGATTGTATATACGAATTTCCACAGAGGGACTGTTCTTGGAACCAATATACAAATAATGACTTTACATGCGAGGTTAACTGTTCTTGGAACCAATATACACATAGTATATACAAATAATTTCCACAGAGGGAGGGTTACAAGCGCGTCAGAGCGCTGTCGTGTTGCGGTAGCCAAATAATGATTGTAATGCGAGGTTAACTGTTCTTGGAACCAATATACACACTTTACATATTATATACAAATAATTTCCACAGAAAACCATGTCAGGTGTGGTTTACCATGCTTTTTTACTAAAAATATGGTTAACCTTAAGAATACCACCAAACAGCCGAAAGTCTCTTACAAAAACAAAAAGAAACAGTAGGTTTACTCTTGAAAAGTGCTTTCTTAGGTATTTTGATTTACTTCTATATTTTCGTACATCAATATTACTCAATGCATTATTTTTTTTCCCAGAAGCTGATGTAGAACTGAATATTTTAGTTGCCGATAGCACTTTTCCTTCTTCTCTTACTGCAACTTTTAATAACAAACGTTTATTTAACTTAGGGCTTAGCAAGTTGTAAGTTATTGCAAACCTCGTATCACGATCAAAAAAAAAAATTGTTTATGGACACATACTAGGTTGTACAGTATGTCTAGACATCCGTGTCCATTGCCTATTGTCATCTTCTTTTGGGCACATCTTGCAACCCAGTATGTAAAATAATCCATGCAGCTGTTATCTGCTGTGCTGCCATATTGCACAAGATCTATCACACACTTTATACAAAATGTTCCAGAGAACTGTACGGAACTGTTACTATATAACATTTGAACAAGTACTGCAAATACATTACACAAACGTTTTCATAATGAGTTAACCAAATCGAGTTCGGAAGTTATCGAAAATATAAAGGTAGTGAAAACACAATTCATTACAAAAATCTCAGTTCTCAACTGTCTCACTGACGTGAATAAAGTTTTCAAATAACACGAAAAGAATTTAAAATGCTAATCAATGCAAATTTTAACGCTGATTTCGATTACGAAATAAAATTTTCAAGAAAGTTATGACCGCCATAACTTAAAATTGACATTACCGCCATTTTGAAACGGTTGCACGCTGAAAAACGAATATGTCCAAGCTACAGTAGAGCGTCGATTATCCGAAGCCCGGTCATCCGAAACGTCGGTTAACCGAAAGCGGTGGCGCGGCGGCCTGACAGCGCAGCGGCCAGACAGTGCCGGCGCGGCAGCTCGACAGCAGTACAGTCTCAATATAGAGTGTGCACTAGCACATACAGTGACGAGTCAGTCTCCGTGTTGTTTAGACCGTTTGTGCTTCTGTTTGTTTTGCTGTGTAATTACCGAACTGCAACTTTCTTTACCGAATGTAATTACCAAATGTTATTCTTTCTTTACCGAATGTTTAATTTTACTTTACCTAATGTTTATTTTTCATTATCAAAGAGTTGTTTTACTGTACAGAACACTGTATACTGTACTGCTTATATTTATTATATGTCATTAAACAACTGGATGAATTTATGTGCTGTACGTGTCTATTTGCTCCTTAAATTGGTTCTACCACTGTTAAATTATATCACACTACCTTTTTTCGAATATGTTCGTTTATCCGAAAAATCGATTATCCGAACACCCCCTATTACTAAAACCAGGGCGCCCGTGCGACATTTTTTGAATAAAAGTTTTAAGTAAACTTTTTGAATAAATGTAGTCGTTGGGGGTGAGGGCGGTAGTTGGAAGGAAGGGAAAATGTTTAAAAAATTAATCGAAAACGATCGATTAACAATAGATTAATTCATGATGGAGTTATAAATCACAAATATATTTTGTGTAAAAAACACTGTCCAAAACATGTGTTTGGTACCGAAATGCTTGTCCCGTCTTATACGACTCTCAGCATATAGGGGACTTTCAGTAGAACCACATAAGTTTAATGATTTTTAAGTAAATATTGAAATTGTTCTAAGCACGTTATACAAAAGTGGCATTTGTAATGGGATTTTCTATTCGTGATTAATAAGTTAGCTTCGTAAAATATACAAAAAAATGTCTCATTTGTGATGCCGCGCATGCGCATCCAAGATGCCGTTTTGCCTGTGACAGAATTGTCTTTTATGTTAACATTTTCCACAAACAGTAAGTTTTAGCGCAAAATCGTTTTGCAATGTCAGAAGTCAATTAAAAAATCTTTCTAAAGATATATCATTTATGCCTGTACGAATAGTACGTGCTGAGAAATGATATATATGATCGATTTCTCCGTCAAATTTTGAATAAAATCTGCAGGCTAATTACGATTTTAAATTACTTAAAAATACGAAAATTTTAATTTTACTTTAAATTAATTTTAATGAAAAAATTTAAATTTCACTTTAATTTAAATTACTTGAAAATACGGAAATGGACCCTAATCGCCGCCAGGTGTATTTTCGTACTCTAAACTAGCTGTTACCCGTTGCGGCTTTGCCTGCAATTATAATGTAAGCAATAAAATTTATATTCGATTTTCAAAATCAGAATAGGTCTGTTCATTTTAGCTGTTACCCGTTGCGGCTTTGCCTGCAATTATAATGTAAGCAATAAAATTTATAGTCGATTTTCAAAATCAGAATAGGTCATTTCATTTTAATATATTGCTATATACAATATTATACGATTTATGGTTTTCGGCAAAGACATATAAATTTTTGCTACTCGATACGCTAAAACAGGATCATGTCATATTTTAATAAAATACTGTATTATTAAAAGTCATTATTATACAATTAAACTGGAATAGTATTGTGTTTATCTCGCAATTAGTGTAATGAATAACAAACAAAATTTAAAGTCAAATTTTCAGAAATAAATATCAGAATAGGTCATTTCATTTTAATATATTGCAATTATATACAATATTATAGTCGATTTTCAAAATCAGAATGGTCATTTCATTTTAATATATTGCTATATACAATTTATACGATTTATGGTTTCGGCAAAGACATATAAATTTTTGCTACTCGATACGCTAAAACAGGATCATGTCATATTTTAATAAAATACTGTATTATTAAAAAGTCATTATTATATAATTAAACTGGAATAGTATTGTGTTTATCTCAGATACCTAAAACGTGCTCACACCAAATGTAATCTTATTTGGTCCAGTAGTTAAAGTGTATTTGAATAACAAACAAATAAACAAAAACAAACTTTCAGAAATATAATATGATTAGCTGTTACCCGTCACGGCTTTGCCCGCAATCATAATATACATTAAAGATCATGTTAGGACCAACAACCGTGTTAGTTAAGTTTTGGAGTACTCTTTAAAAAAAATTAAGGTTTTTTTCCTGCATCACCGTTTAACCCAACAACCGTGTCAGTTAGGTTTGGAGTACTCTTTTTAAAAAAATAAATAAAGGTTTTTTAATGCTTCACCGTGTTAGGCCTAACAACCATATTAGTTTGCTAATGGAGTATTCTGTAAAAAAATATAAATATTTTTCACGCATCACTATGTTAGGCCTAACAACCGTGTCAGGATATGTAGCCTAGTATTTAAAAAAAAATATAAAGGTTTTTTGACGCATCACCGTGATAGGTCCAACAACCGTGTCAGGATATGTAGTACTCTTTAAAAAAATATAAAGGTTTTTTCACGCATCACCGTGTTAGTTAAGTTATGGAGTACTCTTTAAAAAAAATATAAAGTTTTTTCCATGCATAACAGTATTAGGCCCAACAACCGTGTCAGTTAGGTTATGGAGTACTCTTTTGAAAAAAATAAATAAAGGTTCTTTTAATGCATCACCGTGTTAGGCCTAACAACTATTTTAGTTAGCTTATGGAGTATTCTTTAAAAAATGAATTGACAATGCCTACAGTATAAGGTATTCTCGTTGTGATAAACAACGTAAAGTATTACTGTGTTTATTGATAAATGATTATGAACAGTATTTCAGTATTTTATTGAGTTATTCTGTCGTAGGGGATGTAATACAACACATCAACGTAGCGAAATTGCCTATTCTGCCTCTTATCGATTTTTATTTCTCCTATACCAAACCCAGACCTATCTATACAAGTCAATTTGGTCATCGATTATCGATACTTTTATCGATACGTTTATCTGCTTCTGGGTACTCTGAGTAAAATACATTTTTCCAGTAGGACGTCTGTCCATCCTGTGTTCTGTATTTCGCTGTCTGCACATAGCTGAAGAATAAACAAATCGATCTATTTGCTGTGTAGGTCTGGACATTAAATAGAAACGGACTAGAAGTACAGCCACCATTGTAAAAAGCGTGCTCGATATCAGAGGCTAAAGTCCCAAGTAATTAGATTTTGTTTGTTTGTTTTTTTTTTTTTGGTGTTTAACGTCCGACTATTGTGCACACTTGGGCTAATGCAGACGATAGGATGATTTATAGCGCATGAAAATGCCAAGCCCTGGCCAGGAATCGAACCCGGGTCCTCGGGATAAAAGCCCAGTACGCTATCAACTAGGCCACCGAGGCGGCTCCAAGCAGACTACTTGCCGCTACGAATGCTGCAAGCTTCAAGATCGGGAGGAAGACGTTTGAGAAAATATACAGTGCTATTAGTTATTTAATTATAGTTGAACACTCTGCCATAAGATGCCACCAGTAGCATGCGTTAAGATAATTCTCGTAAGGGTTATCATTGTAGTACGGTATTTTTATATTCAATGATCTGGGTGTCCATATATCGGGAACAATTTTTAGTTGAAAATTATTCAAGCGTTTTTTTTAGTCAAACAACTCTTAAAAATGGGATTTTTCCAAAACCATTTCTAACCTTTAATATTTCCAAAAAGACCTGTAAAAAATTAAAAATCGGTTCTTTATTTTTCGCGAAAATTTTGATGATACAGTATGTGAAAATACACACGACTCGAGACAGAGTAACGAAATTGGACTAAAAGGAATTAACGGTTTGGTATTAAATCGAGAAGACCCGAAAAGAAACCTCCTTTTTTGTCTTTAAAAACCGAGGAAGAAGGCGGATTTTAGAGGGTGACACTCTGGTATCGCCATGGGCGGATTTAGAAAGGAGAGTGTGGGAAGAGGCAGTAACTTTCCCTATTTTGCATTAATTTAAAATTTATCCGTGTAGTAATTCAAATTAATTCAAAATACCTTTAAGGGCAAAAGATGTTCTGTGGGTATGCAATACCATTTAGCAAAAAGGTAGCTCCACCTTCGAAAATTTTGAAAATTTGGAATGAGAAAGCTAGCCAAAAAACACGAGTTTCGATTCCAACAACAAAAAATGTTGAAGTGCTTCAGCTGTTTATCAACGCAGAGCTAATGAGACTGAAGCCTTTTTAGTTTATTTGGGGTTCATAGTGCTGCACTCTAGGAATGGAGCTGAGATCATTGGGCAATAACCTTATATTAGATATAAAATGCTGGTCAGTCAATAAATTTAATTCTAGTGTTGTAATATTAAAAAAAATCGTATCTTAATCTATTGTTTTTTGTGCACATTTGTCTAATTTTCCATGCATTGTACAGTTCGCTTAGGGCGGTTTTACGTAGCGCTCGTATACGAGGTTTGTCCAATAAATACGCGAACTAAGGTCATAAAAACTTTATTTTACAAAATTTCATCTACACTGATTTTGTCCCCTTCAAAATACTCTCCATTCACTGCTATGCACTTATCCCATCTTCTTTTCCACTCTTCAAAGCACCCTTGGAAGTCCTCGGAAGTCAGGCTTTTCAGTCTCCTCGTCGTTTCTTGTTTTATTGTGTCCACATCTTCCCAATGCTGTCCCCTCATCACATTTTTGCATTTAGGGAATAGAAAAAAGTCGCAGGGGGCGAGGTCCGGTGAGTAAGGGGGATGATCAAGGATAGTGATTGAATTTTTAGCCAGAAACTGACGAAAAATCAAAGCCGAATGTGCGGGTGCATTGTCTTGATGAAGAATCCATCCATCGTTTTGAGTCAAATGTGGTCGCACACGACGCACTCGATCTCTCAAACGGTTGAGAACGTTAAGGTAGAACTCAGAATTTACCGTTTTTTTCCTCAGGAAGGAATTCATGATGAACAACACCTTTGATATCAAAGAAAACCAGGAGCATGACTTTGATTTTTGATCGGCTTTTCCTTGATTTTTTTGTTCGAGCTTCACCTGTTGCTTTCCACTCCATGCTTTGCGATTTCGATTCGGGGTCATACTCGAAAAACCACGATTCATCACCAGTGATAACCCTATTTAAGAATCCAACATCATTTTCCATGGAATTTTTCCAGTCAGTAACACATTCGACTCTTCTCAACTTTTGATGCGGAGTCAGCAGTTTTGGCACGATTTTCGCACAAACCTTTCTTAAGCCCAAATGCTCGGTTAAGATTGTGTGCACTGTTGATTTTCCTAAATTTAGTTCTTCAGCTATCATTCGGACAGTTTTTCCGCGATCAGTAAGGACAAGACGCCGCACACGATCAATGTTTTCATGCACACAAGAGGTTGAAGGTCGTCCAATTCTTGCATCATCTGTGGCGTCTTCTCGACCTTCTTTAAAGCGCTTAATCCACTTGAAAATGGCTGTTTTCTTCATAGCATTATCACCATAAACAACTCTCAACATTTCAGCAATTTCTTGGTAATTTTTACCAAGCTTTACCAAAAACTTGATGTTAATTCGTTGTTCAGTGAATTGGTCAATTTCCATATCGACGAACAAAAAAATAATGCAAAACTAAAAATAACTCTACTCGCAAGATCCGCACAGCGTAACGTTCTGCCAAGCACTGACGGCTCATTGGGTCCCAGACAACACGTGAGGCCAGTGGGCGTGGCTTAACTCTCCGTAATGGCCACCATATTCGACCAGTTCGCGTATTTATTGGACAAACCTCGTATTCAGGACAGATTATGAGCGTTAAGCGAGGGATCACTGTATTTTGTTACTGAAGTGAAAACTTTTATGGTCGCGGTTGACAAAACATGGGTATTCTCGTCACGCTTGATTCCGTAACGCATACCTCACATATTATATATTTTTTTGTATATATGTAGACTTGAAGTGACTACATCTAAACAGCTGATTTCGCACAACAACTGTTGTTTCAATTGAGGTTATGTTTATTGTTTTTGTTAATTTTAAAAATGTGTATTTTCAAAATTTCTGTAGTTAAATTATTTAATACAAATTTTTGAATACCAGAATCACAAATATTATATTTATTATTATACTTAGACTATTAAACCCCTTCAAGCATGCATGTAAATTTCTATAAAAATAATTAAATCATAATAGTGAAAAGGTACACAGTCAGGCATGCCAAAAAAAGCAATAATTTCTGTCGGCCAGTTCTGCGAATGCCTACATTTTTTTCTTATTTACACTTCGTAATTACGTGGTGCAGTAAATCAGATTTAATTATAAGCCAATCCATTTCTTATTCTTACTTAATCTTTCATTTCTTATGCTTTCCTTTTCTTATTCAATGAAACACAATTCGTTTAGACGCTAGGTGATGCGCATGGTCACATTCTATATGTACTTATTTTCACTGATAAAAATCACTGATATCTGAAAAATCGCAGAATCAGTTTTCACCGATACTAAAACGTAACCGGTATTGTCGTGTTATGAATTTATGTATGAAATTTGTTTTTTTAATGTAAACACGTGTTCCATTGGTCTCCCGCTAGGAGCGACAGCGCATGCCCTCTGTGGTAAAATAAATATTCCCTTCTCCCCCTGTTGTGTAACTATTCTTGTACGCTGTACAACAACCTAAGGGAGAACGAAACAGGCCGTGTCTCTGTGAGAAGCGTGATACTATATGGAAATTAAATAAAGAAGAAAACAGTGTATTTCGAGGGTGTTAAGATAAATATTACACCAGAATTTTAACTTGTGATAAATATTTTGACTCATTTTACTTTATGACCATATGAAGTATCAGATCTTTCAAAATAAGACAAATGAGTGGGCCCGTGCAACCTTTCGCAGTTAATGGGGAAAAGAAACGAATAATGTACAAAAAAGTACAGCAAGAAGTTGAAGAGAGTTATAGCACCTCTTCATAAAGTAATATATATATATATATATATATATATATATATATATATATATATATATATATATATATATAACATTCTTCAACTTGAGCAAAAAATTGAGCAAAATCTGAATAACCTATTTTAAGAAATTAGGCTGATTTACAGGTTTTTAGCCCCGCAGGGGAGGGTGAAGACTAGCTGCAGCATTTAGACGTCCTCGTGGTACCCAAGTCTATAACACACACGTACACTTACAATACTACACTTACGACTTTAACATTTTACACTCACACTTACATTTTGGGAGGCGGTAAGAGCCTTAATGTGCTTTTCGCCTTAAAAAAAAAATACAGGGTTTTCTCCGCCCATATCGTTTGTTTAGATTTTTGAAGCACTTCCTCGTGATAGATTTTCCACAAATCAATATTATTTAATAGATTTTTAATTAATCATTTAATTCATTGGTTATAATTGATTACAATTTTTGAATGGAAAGAATGGTAGACAACAGATAGAGCCACTTAACAATAGACAAAAGAGTTAAATAAAATTTTTCACTTCATATAAACTAAATGTTTACATTTTGTTGTAAAAATATTTTTTTGCGAAAATGGATAATTTTTTAAATAAATAAAATTTTAAGTCAACTCAGTAACTTTACGTACTGATTAAAATATTTTAACACTGAAATATGCTTTAATTACGATTTGCGAATTTCATTTGTATTAAAAAAGCGTTTGAGTTTTAAACAGTTTTTTTTATTGAGACTTGTAGCTTTATGTTGTTTGTAGTTTTCGAACCAGATTTTTATTTTTAACTGAATGCGAGAAAGTTATGTAGTGTTTTACACCATTTATTTTGAATGTTACACATTTAAAATAAAAAAGTTTGTGCAGTATTTTTGCAGTATGTGTTTATCAATAAAGTTATCAACGGCCAAGAGAGGTCATGCGAAGCTTAGTCGGGCCCACAGAACCTGTTGCACAAAAAGGTACTACTCTAGAACATGAAAATCACTGTCTTTTCACTATTTGTCAGGTTTTCACGGAAAAACAGCTTTACGCTTTCGATGAAACCTGTTTTAGAGTTGTAACAAGATTTTAGGCAGTGCTAAACTATCATACATATTTTTTAAATAAAATTTCCAGTGCACAAAATAATGCGTGATACGTCTGTTATGTTAAAAATGCTACTTTGTCCGCTATTCAATGGGCTTCGAAACATTTTTTGGTTTTATTGTTAGCCGAGACAAAAGTTTTAGGCGAAATAAAACAGCCATTAAGATTATTTACTAGACGAAGGTATAGTGGAACCTCAGGCACTGCGATCGACTGACCTTTTGTGCAACTTACCTCTTACAATACCTAGTTCATCAGATTGGTGCCCCTAATAAGTTCCAACAACCCACTGACTAGCTCACTCTGCTGAAGATCCCTAGGGTCTTGGAAACCAAAAACCCCTAGCCTCCTACTAGCAAAAGCCTCACAATCATAAATTATGTGACCTGCAGTTTCCTCCTCCTTCCTGCACAATCTACACACGGTTTCTCCGTGGTATACACCTATCCTGTTCATGTGCACCCTCATACCACAGTGCCCTGTTATGAGCCGCAATGTTCCTCCTGAGTTGTGCTCTGCCCAGAACATCTGCTGACTCCTTTGATTCCTCCAGAAGGAACTTTGCTTAAGAGACGTTTACTATGGGAATGCCCATGAAGGTTGTCCCATCTTACCTGGTGTTGACATGTAATCCACCCATTATAGCAGACCTACATTTTAAATAGATACGATTTAAAATTTAAAATTCCAAAAATTAAAATTTCTCTACCTCTGGCCAACGATAGAGAAATCCCTAAAGCCGGCTCAGGTCCGATAAACTCAGATGCAGATCCAAGTCCAGCCAGTCGGTCTGCCTCCTCATTACCCTCAACTCCCCTATGCCCCGGAACCCAGTGAAAAGTTATCCGGTTATCCCGGGACAGAACGTCAAGGTTCTTCCAACACTCCCAGACCAGCTTGGACTGTATTTTAGGACCCGCAAATGCTTTTATTGCTGCCTGACTATAGGTATGAATATGAATACGTGCCTTCTTGAAGCCCCGATCCAATTTCTCCCGAACACAGTCATTAATGGCCATCACTTCAGCCTGAAATACTGTTGTATGCTGTCCCAGGATAATTACTTTCTTTAACCCCGGTCTCAGACCGTACACCCCAGCAACAGTGCCTGATTTTGTCTCGGAGCCATCTGTATACCATACTGTGTCTCCAGGTTTTTCCAACACACGATCTCTCTCCTCAAAGGCCAAGTTGACATCAAAGAGTCTAGATACTATATGCCGTTTAACTATCTGATCAGTCCCCATCATCAAGATTGGGTCAAAGATCTTGTCTGTGATTCTAGCATGCCCATAATTAGAGGGCCGCCAGCCACCACGACCCTGCAGTCTGTAAGCTGCTTTACGTGCCTCTCCCATGACAAAAAGGTCAATAGGGTTAAATCCAAGAATGATCTCCATGGATGCTGTTGGCGCAATGTCCATACAGCCAGTGATACACAGGCAGGCCAACCTCTGCAACTTAGTCAGAGACTCTCTGGCCACCCCTCTGCTCGACTTTAGTCCACCACACCACAGCACCATAGCACACCATAGGTCTAATGATCCCAGTATAAATAAACTTCATCATTCCTGGCCTCAGTCCTCATGTTTTGCCAACTATTCTTCTAAGTGCCATTAAAGACTTATTGGCTTTCCCCATGATGCGCCCCAGATGAGCATTCCAGGTTAACTTAGTGACCAACACCAAGCCTAGATACTGCACCTCGTTTGCAGCTGGAATTGTCTCCCCAAAGAGCTTGAGTTCTCCTAAATGCGGGGTAATCCTCTTTCTAGTAAAAGGGACCAGAGTAGTTTTCCTGGGATTAACCCCTAGGTTCTCCTGCCTACACTAGGTTTCCACCAATGATAAGGCTCTCTTCATGAGATCTACCACTGTGTTACCATGCCTCCCCCGGATTAGCACCACTAAATCGTCGGCATATCCTTGGGTATAGCATCTCTCTGACGAGAGAAGATTCAGGAGTGAGTTCACCACCAGGTACCATAAGAGCGGACATCCCCTGACAACCTGCACCTCCACCTCTTCTCCTAGAGCTTTAGCTACAACTGACCTCCCATGCAACATGCCCCCCACCCAGCCACACACGGTATTATCCACCCCGCATCTTGACAGGACACGAAGCATTGAAGCATGTGAAACGTTGTCAAAAGCTCCCTCAATATCTAGAAAGACACCGAGGGTGTATTCTTTGGTATCTAGAGTCCCTTCCAATCTATGAACCAAATTATGAAGTGCAATCTCACAACCTTTCCCTGATTGGTAGGCATATTGACTGACATGTAGAGGAATCATGACCCCTCTGATATATCTATATACCAATTTCTCTAATGTCTTCAGAAAGAACGAAGTCAGACTGATTGGCCTAAAAGCCTTAGGGTCAGCATAAGATGCTCGCCCCGGCTTAGGAATAAAGACTACACGGGCCGCTTTCCACCCCAGAGGTACATACTTAGTGGCTATGTTGGCCCGGTACAATCTGCAGAGAATAACAGCTATAGGCTCTCCTCCATGCTGTAAAAGTGACGGAAAAATTCCATCAGGACCAGGTGACTTGAATGGTTGAAAGGTATTAATGGCCTATTTCACCTTATCCAAGTCCACAACTTGGTTTGCGATTTTCCAATCTCCCCTACTAGGCTTCCTATATGGAACATCAGACACTCGTTCCCTTCCTACACCCCTGACCAAAGAGTCAGGAAAGTGTTCCCTGAGTAGGACTTCCAAGGTGTCCTTCCCAGTTGTTGTATACTCCCCATTAGGACCAACAAGGGTCCCGATAGGGTTCAAAGGGTCCAAGGCTAGGACCTTGTGAAATCGTGCTCTCTGAGAAGTACGACTGACCTCCCCACAGAACTTCCTCCACGAGTCCTGTCTCGCCCTTTTTAATGCCTTATTATACTCGGTCAGGGCCCGCCTATAGGCCTCCCAGTTACCGTAGCGCTTGGCTGCATTGAACAGCCTTCTAACCTGTCCCCTTTGCTCAGAAAGTGCCTGGGTCCACCATTTAACATTAACCCCAGCAACCTTCTTCGTAAGGGGACAATTCTCATGAAAGGAGTCCGCAACTATCTTCGTCAGTCTTCCAGCTGCATACTCTAATTCATGCGAATTATTTATCGGCCTCCTAAGATTCTTAAAGTCAGCCTTAATCTTTTCTTCGTAGGTCCCCCCCCCATCTAGTATTCGTATGATTTCGATAAGTATTTACTGATCTATTTATCACCCCGAGATCCTTAACGATATGCCTATGATCTGACATAGACGGCTCTTTAGACACACGCCACATAACCAATGCAACGTGCACGCCCTTGGTCCCCAGAGTAGATCTAAAACCTCACTTCTTGCCTTCGTTACGAAGGTAGGTGTATTATCTTTATTGAAAATATAAAGATTATGAGCTACAATAAAGGAAAGCAACTGCTCACCTCTAAATTTGGTGTTACTGCTCCCCCACACCATGTGCTGTGCGTTGACATCCGCTCCAACAAGCAGCTCAACTGCTCCATCACCACAGTGCTCCACCACTCTTCTAAAGCTGATGGGCCGGAAGCTATCCATTTCCTCGTGTGGGAAGTAAGCAGAGGAAACCTTCTGCTTCTAGATCCCACACGTAGCTCTGTACTAACTGCAGTACAATCCCTGGAACATAAAGAAGACAACACAAGTATCTCAATACTTGTTAGTACCTAACAACTATGCAGGTACTAGGCCTAGCGGCTGTTCGGTCATATATTAACTTACCTCCGCCTATGGTCAGTCCTGCTATTCTGCCTCCCGTCACCCATGGTTCTTGAACCAAGGCAAGTTCGGCTTCACCCTGCTCAAAAATCCTCCATAAGACAGCAGTTGCCGCCTTACTGTGATGGAGTTTGACTGGATCAACTCTCATCCTTTTTGGAGGGAAGGTATAGCTGCTGCCTTTTCTCTCTGCAGTCGGCGCCTTTGCGCTCCTGAAGGACGTTTGACAGCCCTGTTGTCTCCTAGTTCCACCTTTGCAGATCCCCCAGGAACACAACTAACATCGGAAACAGACACAGTAGGACTGCGTGGCAGCCCCAGAGTCGGCTCCAATACAACACTGGTGGATTCAACGGGATTGAGTCCAACCCCAGTATCCTCCTTTCCCAAACTCCCACTCTCCATGTCCACTCCTAAAAATCCCCCAAGTTGTATATTAGTTAATTTTGATTGTTGAGTATCCATAAATGGTCCCACGATCAGCTAGGGAAAAAGAAGCCCACCCATGCAGAGCCCCGCATGCATAGGTAAGGCTAATTGAAACTGGAGGTCGCCCGGTATCCAGAGTTCGCATACTAAAAGCTAAGCTCCCTCTTAGCCAATACACCTAGCTTCGTAACGAAGGCTAGAAGTGAGGTTTTAGATCTTACTCTGGGAACCAAGGGCGTGCACGCTGCATTGGTTATGTGGCGTGTGTCTAAAGAGCTGTCTATGTCGGATCATAGACATATCGTCATGGATCTCGGGGTGATAAATAGATCAGTAAATACTTATCGAAATCCTACGAATACTAGATGAGGGGGCCTATAAAGAATCCCACTTTAGCTTGGGATTCCCTAAATGTAACTGTGAATATAAAGTGTTAAAGTTGTAAGTGTAGTGTTGTAAGTGTAAGTGTGTGTTAGACTCGGGTTCCGCGAGGGACGTCTAAATACTCTCAATAGGTGCAGCTAGTCTGCACCCCTCTGCGGGGATCAAACAGCCATACAACTATTGATGCTTAATAGCGGAAACTCAAAATGCCTGATTTAATTATCTGTTAGGCTACATTAATGGCCTACTTTGGCCGCTTTTTATTGGGAAGGTTTGATGCATTTCGATGAAACATTTTTTGGTTGTTAAATGTTTTAAAACTATGACAAAAGTTTTAGGCGAAATCAAACAGCCATACACCTATTGAAACGTAATAGCGGACACTCAAAATGCCTGATTTGATTATCTGTTAGGCTACATTGAAGACCTACTTTAGCCTCTTTTTATTATGATGGTTTTACGCATTTCGATAAAATATTTTGTTGTTGTTATATGGAGCTGTGACAAAAGTTTTAGGCAAAATCAAACAGCCATACACCTATTGAAACGTAATAGCGGACACTCAAAATACCTGATTTGATTATCTGTTAAGCTACGAGGGTTGATCAAATATAAACGTGACTGATTTTTTTAAAAAATTATTGCTTACTTACAAATTATTCTTAATACAACTTATTTTTCTACATAGTCTCCCGCACGAGTAACACATTTTTCCCACCGGATTGGAAGTTTTTTAATTCCATCTTCGTAAAAAGTTCTCGGGCGTTCATTGAGCCATTGGAGCACGAAGGTCTCCACCGCAGAATCGTCTTCGAAACGCTGGCCTCCAAGCGCCTCTTTGAGTGGCCCAAACAGGTGATAGTCGCAGGGTGATAAGTCTGGACTGTATGGGGGATGTTCCATTGGTTCCCAGCCAATTTGATCGAGTTTAAGCCTCGTAGCGTTCGCCGAATGTGGTCGGGCATTATCGTGAAGAAGAATGACGTTTCTCGCCGGTTTAGATTTCCTTTTCCTACGAAAAGACTGTTTTGCGGCCTCTAAAACATCGCAATAATATTGTGCATTTATTGTGCGTCGTTGATGGAGGAAATCGACGTGAAAGGCGCATTGATTGTCGAAAAATACAGTGGCCATTACCTTCCCGGCCGACGATCGTGATTTGGTCTTCAGAGGCGCCCTCTCTCCTCTCTTCCGCCACTCCATACTTGCCTGTTTCGACTCGGGAGTGTAATGGTGAACCCATGTTTCGTCACAGGTGACAATCCGGTTTAATAATGCCTCACCATCTCGTTCAAATTGGGTCAATAGTCGCTGGCAAATCTCCAAACGATTCCGTTTGTGAACGTCGGTCAAAATTCGTGGAACCCACCTTGCAGATACTTTGCTGAGTTCCAGGTTTGATGTAACGATTTTTTGAACGCTACCATAGCTCAACTGGAGTTCATCTGCAATAAATCGCAGCTATATACGTCTGTCTTCGTCCAGGAGCTTCCGAATAGCATCAATGTTTTCGTCCGTGACGGAAGTGGTCGGGCGATGATCATGGCTGAGGTTTTCTACTGCTTCCCGTCCTTCGGCGAATTCCTTGTGCCAAGCAAAAACGCGAGCTCTTGACAGGGTCCTGTCCCCGTATTGAGCCGTCAATCTACGAAAGATTTCAGTCGGATTGACCCCCTCCTTGGCCAAAAACTTAATAATAATTCTCTGCTCCACGGAAACGTGCACTTCATTCTCACTCATTGTATAGTTTTATACTGAAGGGTCCGAACGGAAATGTTGCCCGTCTACGCCCGTCCCAAACCTCCCAGGCTACCTGAAACCCCATCCTTTAGAGTTCAATGTCCAACGGAAAAGTTTTTAGAAAGTCAGTCTCGTTTATATTTGATCAACCCTCGTACATTAAAGACCTACTTTATCTTATTTTTATTTTGATGGTTTTACGCATTTCGATAAAATATTTTGTTGTTGTTAAATGGAGCTGTGACAAAAGTTTTAGGCGAAATCAAACAGCCATACACCTATTGAAACGTAATAGCGGACACTCAAAATGCCTGATTTGATTATCTGTTAGGCTACATTAAAGACCTACTTTATCCTATTTTTATTTTGATGGTTTTACGCATTTCGATAAAATATTTTGTTGTTGTTAAATGGAGCTGTGACAAAAGTTTTAGGCGAAATCAAACAGCCATACACCTATTGAAACGTAATAGCGGACACTCAAAATGCCTGATTTGATTATCTGTTAGGCTACATTAAAGACCTACTTTATCCTATTTTTATTTTGATGGTTTTACGCATTTCGATAAAATATTTTGTTGTTGTTAAATGGAGCTGTGACAAAAGTTTTAGGCGAAATCAAACAGCCATACACCTATTGAAACGTAATAGCGGACACTCAAAATACCTGATTTGATTATCTGTTAGGCTACATTAAAGGCCTACTTGGCCGCTTTTTAGTGGGAAGATTTCACGCGTTTCGATAAAACATTTATATTAAATTTACCTCTTACGTTAAAAGAGTCTCTCACTGGGAATCGGCGGAACAGATTTCAATTAAAATTTTTATTTTTATTTGTTAAATATAATTGTATTGTTAGTACGTTTACCTGAAACAAAACGGTTTTACACGTATTCGAAACAAAATGGCGGCCACTCAAAATTCCTGATTTATTTTAAAACGGGGTATTTTCATGAGCTCTAGAAGCCGAACCGTGTGTCTGTAGGCATACACTTCTTACTACTGTATAGGATTTCTTATTATACGAGACCCCTGACTTTGATTCCTTGTTACAAACAAACGAAAAATAATGCAGACATTTTAATTTCACGATTACTGTGTTTCATCTTGAACAATTACACGTATGTACTTTAAAAAAAATTTATATACAATTTTTTTAGAGTAAGGTGTATAAAAAAATTAGTTTTCCGTAGTCTTTTTTCTGTTGTTGAACTTTGCGATTTTACCAGTTCGGGAGTTTTGGGGATAAATAATTGCTTTGCAACGTTTGTTACCAGTACGCCGGCCTTTCGGAGTGGGGGGGGGGCGAAGTCGGGCGGCGCTTAAGGGCGCCGCTGTCTAGGTTTTTAAAGTTATCAATTATTTGTAATAATATTACAATAAATTATTATATTTAAATAAATGTTATTTTTACAATAATAATAATTATTATCAATAAATGATTTTCAAATTTATTTAACATATATATATATAGTGTTGTTACTCTTTTCTTTTATTAGGCAATTTCTTAATTTGCCCCTGTTTTCTTAATTTAAGCAAAACCTTTAATTATTAACATATGGGAGTAATATATATATATACACACACCCATTTATATTAGATATCTTAAAAACGCGTCCCTTACATAGGCGCCACAGTAAATTTTGCTCGACCTGTCCAAAAGGCTAAGGCCGGCACTGTTTGTTACATGTAATGTTCTGAATATAAATGAAATTTTTCAATTTTTTTTCATTTTATACAGTTATATTAATCAAAATAATATTTACTTGTACATAATCGGCAATATATCATTCATATATCTGGAAAGATAATAATGAACAATTATTTAAGTTATTGTTGAATTATTACTGACAATTGATAATTACAAAACATACGCAATGAAGGTATAGTCTGTTCTCAGCAACAGTAGATACGCACCTTGACTTCTTGGACTTGTAAAACGATAGTCGGTCCGACTTGTACAATCTTAGTGTAGATTGATTGCATTTCATTTTCAAAATATGAGCTAGCGTTAAATATAACCTGCTTTGGAGATTTACGAATATAAGGAGATTCTGGCATGCTTTCGTAATGCAGTCTTAACAGATATTTGGATTTAATACAGGGGAGATTTCACTTATGACCACTTGTAAGCACCGACACAAAGAACCTTTAAGGAGTAACGCCACAGATCACAAAGAAAAATGTTTATAACATCGACACACAAGAAGAGGAATTAAAGGATAACTAAAACTGACAAGGATAAGCCTAAAAAGTACTTGAAAGAGGATATGGGTGAGTAAGGTGGGGAACGGACAAACGTCAGCCACAGTTGGGTCTTCCATTTCTTGGAAATCGGGTTATGTCTCTTGTCACAGAACTTTCATAGGCCTACACACAAACCTATATAAATATATACAAACCCCTAATTTTAATAGACCAATAAGAAATTTTTACAGTTTTTATTTGCTAGTGATAGGTTGGGACAAACGAAAACCGAACAGCTTGTGATTGTAACATTTGTCATTCAACTCCACGTGATTATCCGTTTGAATGTGTACTTGACCTTTGTTCAATAAGAAGACCCAGAGTGTACCTTCGCCCTCTGAGAACGTCTTAAAGCATCCTGTTTTTAACTTTTTGATATTAATTCAGTCGTTAAAATACCGCTTTTTGAAATAATTAGTCACTAGCAGATGCAGACTAACGAAATTTCAACTGTAATGTTAAGAAAGTTAACAACGGTCAAGTTAGTCACAAAGAACTTAATAACTAAGTAAATAGTAAATATAAAAATCCCAGTTTCTAATATTGTTCCAACAATACTGTGTTTAATCGCTGCAAAAGATATTTTGTTATCCCTAAAACTCTTGCCCTAGTAAAATCTTTTCAACATCAAAAAGACTACGAAAAACTGTTTTTTTAATCATATTACTTTCAAAATTTTTATATAATTATAAAAAAAATTGTGTATGCGTAATTGTTGAGGTTAAAACAAAGGTTACCGTGTAATTACATTTATTATATTTTTTTCGCTTGCCTGTAACAACAAATAAGTCAGGGGTCTATAAAAAAATGCGATAGTAGTTTTCCCTTTTCATGCATTGGAAAGCCAAAACGAAAGTCAAACAAATTTCTATTCAGCAGATAAATTACCACAGTGAAGCACAGCTGGTATATTTATTGAGTAGGCGTACTGTATTTGCACTGTTAGACTTGTACGCATTATCATATAGCGCGGTTAATTGTTAATTGTAGGTTGCGACTATAAGACTAATTAGGTTCACCGTTTTACATTGCAGTTCTTTACATTGTAGGCCAAGTGTTGTAGGCTATCTCAGAGTTGCCAGTCAGACAAACCGCAATAACTTTCTCCTATGTAGACTTTCGTTTTGGTAGTTGCGTCCACAAAATTGTTTGTTCTGAAGCTATCGGGGGAGGAAATAAATGTGCAAAACTTTTTCACTTTCATTTATTTCCCCCAAAATATCCAGTTTAAAAGCTAAAAAAACCATACTTGAAAAAAAGAAAAATTACAATGTAAAAAAAGAATAAATCTAGTAAACAAAACATATTGTGGATAGATTTTAATTTTATTTATTCCTGGACCGTAACGTTTTTTTTATTTCACATTTCCTGCACACATTTGTGTAATGATCATATGTGATCACGGTTTGAGGAAAGTCTAATTAACTAATTGTGTGCGTGCGTGTGTTTTATGTAGATCCAATGCGAAATGTGTTTGTAGGCTACATATGAATACTATGCATTGAGCAAAGTTTAATTACAATCTAAACCTTTTTGTAATTTGTAAGGTTTTTTCCTAACGAAAAGGGCACGAATAAAATCTGTGCAAAAATTGCGAACTGTCTCAATAATAAGAATTTTATTTAAATCGTTACCAGGGGGCCCGTGCGAAATTCCGCACTATGAAAGTTTTAAGTAAACACAGCCTTTTGAATAAGAGTAGTCGTTGGGATTAGGCGATAATTGGAAAGAAGGGAAAACATGCTTAAACAATCGAAAAGCGATTGGTTTGAAATAATAATCACAAATTTATGAGTCATTGTATTATATACATTTCAATACAGATATATTGTTTTTTTTAATAAAATTTTTTATAGAGCATTACAATACCTCGTTGTAAACGATATTTTATGTAAGAATGTAATCTTCTTAATTTAGTTACCCTTGAAAAGGCTACATACAATCCGTATTAACAATAAATAAATGCACGATGAAAGGAGAAATCACAAATATATTTGTGTAAAAACAGTGTCCAACACATGTGTTTGGTGTTCGAAATGCTCGTCCCGGCTTGTACGACGGGCAGGGATAGGGGGACTGTTAGTAGGACCACATAATCTAAAAGTTTAATGACTTTTTAAGTAAATATTGAAATTGTTCTAAGCATGTTATGCAAAAAAGTGGTATTTGTAATAACATTGTCTATTTGTGAATAATAAATTAGCTTCGTAAAATATACAAAATATAGCCTGATTTGTGATACCGCGCATGCGCATGACAGTTATTGCCTATGTCAGTTAAGAGTGTTTTTTATATTAAAATTTTCCAAAAACAGTAAGTTGTAGCGCAAAATCGTTTAGCAATGACATAGGCCCGTTAAAAAAATCTTTCTAAAGATACCTCATTTATGCCTGTACGAATAGTATGTGCTGCGAAAAGGGGATGTTGACTCGAGTAATAATATATATGATTCAGCAAATTTTATGGAAATCCGATTTTTAACAAAAATGCAATCTTAAAATTAGAAAATGGCCTAATTTAACAAAGCTTGCTCGTCAACATTTGTTCATATATAAAGATTTATAGCTCAAATCAATGAAGCAAATTTTAAAATAAAATAAATTTACAGTTTTGTGTAGTACAGCCACCATTATAAAAAGCGTGCTTGATATTAGCGGATAAAGTCCAAGTAATTAGACTATCTGCCACTACGAATGCTGTAGGCTACTGTTCATGGACAGGGAATGAAGACGTTTGAGAAAATAGACAGTACTATTGTCTATTTAATTATAGTTGAACACTCTGCCGCAAGATGCCACGTACGTTTATAATCAATGGTAACAGCCTAAAATCTAAAAAAACCTAAATAAATCGTAACCCTTCTATTTACCTCACAGGCTTTTTATTTACTCACGAGCTATAAATTTCGGTTTTTTCCAAATTTTGTTCACTGAAGTTGTATCTTGAATATGTAACCAAAATTTAATGTACTATTTTTAATAAATTTTGCCGATTTTTCGATAATTTTTTGGCAGTTTATGAACTATATTTTTTTTGGAAGAAGAAATTGAATGTGAGAAAGTTTGTGTAATGTTTTTGTACCATTTATTCTTCAAGAGTTTTAACTTGGAGATTTATTATTTTATCGACTATTTTAGGTTGTCACAGTATTGTACTTTCTGTAGAGTAACCAGAAAGTACCAGCTATTTATATAAATTTAATTTTTGATACCAATACGGCCTCTAGCGTATTTTATGTACTACTTTGGAATCCTGGAAAACAGTGAAGGGCAAAGTGTATATTGTGCGATACGAATGTAAATTAGGCTATTAGTTTTAATAAAAACCGTTACGTTTGAGTTGATAGGTCAGTAGGTCGTATTGATATTGATAATGCTGTGGAATATTACCCCAGTAGCCTACAGTTTGTGTATAAACACTGCCTGGCACCAGTTTAATCTTACGTTTTGTCAACAACAGGCCTGTTGTGTAACTTCAGTTAGATAACACTGTTTACAATTAAAACTTTGTCATCTTCCATAACACCATTGTATAATTAAGCCGTTAGACGTATTGATGAATAAGGTCAATCATATGTTCTATTGATTTACAAGAAGACAAGGTCAGACAAAATTTATGTTTTATAAAATAGCCAGTCATAATTGATGATTATTTGTTTACTTGGAACATTAAATTTGTCAAGTGAAACAGATTTTTACGAACTTACTAATTTGAATGTGTTGTTAGGTTCATTAATAATGAAATTCAGTACGACCGTCATAAAAGTTAAAAATCTTTACAAGGAAGTTAGGACAGTTTTTGTTAGTATCATCTAAAAAGACATGTTGGAAATAGTTTTTAGGTACTAATAAATAGTGCATAAAAATTGCATAAATGCTCAAATATTGTTGTTATGAAAAATCTGGTTTTTAAGCTGTTGACTATAAAATACCGAAAAACAGTTCAAAATATTTTACTAAAATTTTTGGTTATGTATGAACAAGTCAGTGTGTACAATTTGAAATTTAAAAAATAGGTGTGGCTCTAGATCTGTGTTATCAATATTTCATCTTCCAAAGAAAATTTGATAAAAAAAAGACAAACTAATAAAAGTATGACTCTTTTTTTGGCAACCCACTTACAAAATGACTTGTTAAATAAAGTCTGGGCAGCTCTCATATGACAACCTCATGGAACACATAACATTCCCCAGCTCACATAACAAGCTATGGAAATGAAAACCAAACAGTGTTTTAAACTAGTTAACATTTACATTAGAAAACAAATTTCATATCTAGAGATTACTGAAAAGTTTGAAATTGTAAATTTTCTAGAGAAGAATGCAGTTATTAGCTTAGTTTGAAGTGATTTAACAAACTGGAAGACAAAGATGAATCTCATATATTCTCATGTTAATCATATATTATAAAGAATGTTCAATAAAATTTATAGTGAGAAAACTGGATATTCTACGTTTCTCTTCAAATGCAATCTTGAGACTGGATGCTGAATTGTTAGCCATTAATGCGACATTGAGACATTGTATAATGAAAATTACACGTTGTACCATATTATAAAAAACACAATGCCAGTATTTCATATTTCAGTACTCAAAACATATTCATTCTGCTTGAAAGACATCAAGAAATACTAAACTGATACACATAGTCTTGATCATCGACTGGCCCAATTTGGATAACAGAGAAAGTAACAGTGACAATAAAACAAAAGATGGCTTCAGTCCAGGAATGTAAATGCTATTCTTTGACTAAATGCATGTCAGCACGTAACAGTTTCTGAATGGTAACAATGTGGAAACAGCTAATTGTACTAACTAGGTTCACACCTGTGTGTGGGTTCGAGTTATAGTGAACTGTCAGTTATTATACTAACTGAACTTGTGTTCTCCAAGCTTTAACGAAAAAATGTGGTAATAAAAAGTGTTAAAATATAATTTCATAAATTAAAATGTACACAGATTTTAATGCTGCAACTGTTATTGATATTAATGGTTTTAAATAATTTATTAGCCTGCATTTTTTTGTTTTTTGTTGTTGTTATTTTAAGGCAAAAAGCACATTAAGGCTATTATTGCCTCCCTAAATGTAAGTGTGCAACTACATTATTTTTTCATGCTGTCATTTCGTAATAGTAAGTATTTAGAACACAAATTCCAGTAGATTAATAATGGCTGTTATTCCACTGCACTGTTAAACAGAGACTGTACTCTCTGGCCTATAATGTTCGGATGGCAAGAGGCATGACTCTGCTTACAGAGTACAGTGTATGTTACATTGTCCATAACAATGCTGGCTTTAGGCCTACTTGTATCCCAGGGCAATAATTTAGTGTCTCTTGTAAGGCGAGGGAGGCTAACACTATTAGTAGCCACAAACTCAAGCTCCCTAACCTACATACTGGAGGTTACTGTGAAACTGGTGAGACCTACAACCATTGAAGCTAGCCTACAAAGGTATTGCACAGTTTCCCAAGCTGAGACCCTGCACAATCTCAGCATGTGTACATAGAGCATTAAAAGAAGGAATAAAGGTAAGAACATCCTAATACTTTCAGGTAGTCAAGCAACAATGAAGGTATTCAGCTCTGTAGAAATCTCATCTGTATTGGTATGGGATTCTCTCAGCTCCTTCTGTGTTCTGTCAAATGCTAACATCGTGCTGTTAAGATGGGTACCTGGGCATTGCAGAATTGAGGGAAACAAGAGAATGGATCTGATGGCCAAACAAGGAACTGCTGCTCGACTTGTGGAGCCTGCGTGAGTGATCAGTTGAACAACTACAAGAGATGCAGAAGAGAGTGGGCAAGGGAAGAACACATGAAATGATGGAGCCAATTCCCTGGGCAACGATTTCTCTCGGGACCAGACCATGCACTGAAGAGGACAATTGTTCAGTTCAACAGAAGGTCATTGAGACAGGTCATCACCGTGATCACTGGACACAACCACATCTGAAGTCATCTGCTTAAGGTGGGATTACCACAAATCTTGCCTGATTGTCATATGTGCAGGCAAGAATCTGAAACTGCAGCACACATACTTCTCGAGTACGAGGCCTTGGAGTCCACAAGAAGGTGACTCTGGACTCTTTCGGATAGCCCAAGAGGAGGAGTCTTTGGACTTTCTCTTGGACGAGAAGTTTAACAAGGACATCCTATACAAGATTGTGAAGCTTCACAAGGGCACTGGAATTGTTTTAAGGTGAAGCACAAAAACCTTATAGCTGATGTGTTGTAGACCAGTAGAGCCTCAGTAATAACCCTAGAAAAGAACTCAAGTACCCGGAGACATTAAGTTTCCATGTAAACATCTACAGTGCATTTGATGGTTACGTAGTTAATATATATGAAACATATGACATGTGGCCTTCACATTACTTATAATGTGTTTTGTTCTGTGATAGGTTTAATTGTGGGAAGTTATTAAAGTCTAATTACTCCCACTGTAATGAATAATGTAATGTACTTATATTTTTACAACAAATATATTTGCAAAATTCATATTCAAACAGTCTACTAATTTTTTTGCCTGTAAATAAATTTGTATTCATTAATTTCTTCACGATGCCGTGGTAGCCCTACTGAAGCTGCTACTGCTCATTAAGATACTTTCACATTGTAAACATTAGGTAGGTTTAGGTTTATTAGCAACACATTTTGAACACAGTCATGATGTGATTCTGTGAATCAGTAAAACGAAACACAATTATAGTTCCAATCTGTTAAATTGTTTGAAATATTTACATAGTAATAAATAAGTAATTAATAATAATTAATTAATAATTGTTAATTATAATTAATAATAATAAGTAATTAATAATTGTTTTTTAACTTTAAAATAATTTAGAAGTATGTTGGTGTTAGTGTTAACTTTTTTTATAACCACATTTGTCAGTTGGAGTTTTTTTGGGTAAATTCTTACTGTTTCTACTCAGGAACCACCACTGGTTTCAGGCTATAATAGTAAAGAAGTATGAAGAGTGGAACTTGAGGAGGGTGTTGTAATATAAAAAATGCTGCGAGTGATGCAGCAGGCTCCTGTTTCTTGCAGGCTCCTGTTTCTTTAGAAGTGCTCACACTGCAGATACAGCTGTCCCCATTACACAGTTGTGCTCATCTACCTCTACGAGTTACTACTTAAATGAACGACTATGGGTGACGCAACAATCATACTTCCTCCAACTTGTACCACAAAGAAGTATATGCTGTTGGTACGTGTGTTCAAAGGAATCTTGACAAGTGATACAGAGAGAAAAATGTTATGGCCATCATGTTAGATAGTCAAGCAGCCATTAAAGCACTGAATTCTCCAATCATCAACTCAGGAAAAGTTTGGGAGTGCCTGTAGAAGTTAAATAGGCTGGACCAAAGTAATAAGGCTATACTCCTTTTGATTTTAGGACTCACTGGTATAGTGGGAAATGAGAAAACAGATGAGCTGGCAAGGAAGAGGGCAATGATCCAACTTATAAGACCAGAACCATTTTGTGGACTTGAAGACAGCTACTTTAAGATGAAACTTAAAGAGGAAGAAAAGACTGTAATATCTAAACTCTAAGAAGATAAAGAGAGGTTTAAGACAGGCCAAGGAGCTCCTCAGGAACTTTTACAGGAGCAGAGCAAAGATCTGTATTGGCTTTAGTAAAAGTAAGCTGAGATTACGGACAGGTTTTTAATGTGGAATGTCCCTTAAGAGACATCTAAGGAATCTTCGCTTAGTAAAAAAAATACCACTTGCAGATATTGCAGGAAGGAGGGGAACTTGCTAACACCTGCTGGTAGACTGTGAGGCAATTGCTACGAGAAAACCAGTATTTTAGGAAGTGACCGATCCACTCCAAATCCTGAACTTCATGAAGAGACTGGGATTGGAGAAGATACTATAACTGAGAGTCTCAGGAGTATACGAACAATAGACCTACAAAGGTCACAGTGTGTTGGCAATCCCTAAATATTCATTCAATCTGTACCATAAGTCAATTCTTCTGCTCCTAGGCCAGGGAGGGCAGTGAGAATGCAGCACAGTGTTAAACTCTGTTTCAGCTGATAAAAGAAGAATGCTTCACTTCTGTTAATTTACTCAACATTATAATTTCAGCAAATAAAAATTACATTGCATATGTCATAAGATGGGAGTGTTAAGGAATTATGATAGTCATTATTGAAAGCAAGAAGGGAAAGAGATCAGTGAAAAGGAAGCAGAACTCATGAATGAATGAATGACCTGACGTAGTGTTATGGATATACATCTGTTGATATAAGACTGCAGTTTCTTGTGTTATAATTACTAGTTGAATCAACTTCCGATAGGCAGAAGGCGTCAGAAGAAGAAGAAATAAATGTTACATTTATTTATAATTATATAATTTTTTTTATAAAGGGAGGAATTAATTATTTATTTTTTTGTTCATGTGTGAAATGGAATAACAGTCACTGAAATAGTAGCAGCTTAAGCTATAATAAACAGTGGTTAGAGTGATGACAAATGGAAATTATAGATAAATATGTGTTTAAGATTCAGCTGATGCAACTAACTCCATATTTTATCATAGTGTCTGACTTATGCTAGTACGTATTTGGGATGTACAATAAGCCTATGTTGATATACACGAGACTTAACACCAGTAATCTAATTTAATCATAATGTCCTTACAGAGGTGGTCAGCCTAGCACAAAAGAATATACTTTGTAGTGAATACCAATGCAAATTCCATTTATAAAATCAAAAAAACAGTGGAGTTTGGGATAAAGGGTAAGAGTGACTCTTGTGTGTTTCACCTAGATGCTGAAGGACTGGTGAGACAAGGTGCAAAAGAGAGAATAACAAGCTCAAGAAACAAATTACTGGAAACTAGTAATAGTTGTATGACCTCCATATGAAATTTCAAGCCAGGACACAAAATCTGAAGAGAACCATAACCAATTACCACCACCACCATAACAAGGGGTCACTTTAGATTTTGGATCCCGGGCCTGAAATTTCATTTGATGTGTTCATATGTATGTGTTTTTTATGACGTGGAAAACTGGAAATAGCCTAGAATATGTTTTATTTTATTTATTGGTTGGTTTTATCATCTCTTAAACACTAATTTCTATTGTTAACTCATATTTTTTCCAACACACTTACAAAAAGTCATCCCCATGACCCTCAGATGCATTTGGATCCCTCCTTTGTGGGGCCCATGTATAGCTGTGTACATTATATTACAGGCTACAAGCCATCTACATAATCTAATAATGGACACTGTGAGTAAAGTGTATGAAGTAAAAAGTAATATATACTGAAATTTCTTAGTTCTTGCAACACGGCAGGTTGGTTCATCTCATACAATTTTATTGCATAATGCAATCCGTGTTCCAGCCTAATCCAAAGTCAACACTCAGCTGGCTATTGCTATTTTTACTGTAGTTGTATTCAGTGATTATATTTTTAGTTGTTTCCACAGCACAATTGCATCTTCCATACACTGTAGATTCAACCAGATGAAATTGGTGTAAATAATATTGGTGTTATTAAATGACCAGTTATAATTCTGGCAGAGAATGAATGCATTTTTCATGACAGACTTTTGGTATACTGTAAGATAATTTAGTTTTCTCTGTATTTTATAGAGATTTCTGCCCTTTTAATAAAGATTTCCACCAAACGTTTCTTGAGGATTCTTCTGATTTGATTCAAACCAATTATAATCATTTCAGTCTTATCTGGTTTAACTTTTAGATTAAATAAGATCCCACAAACTTCTCTGCTACTTCATTTTATAGTGTCCTGAAAACCAGTGGAAGTTTCTGTGTTGCGAAGTAAGTCATGTATTGACTTAAAAATAAAATATAGCAGAAAAAAGGTGAAGAAATTTGTACAGGGATGATTTTAAATTATTTAAAATATTTATGATCTTCTGAAATTTCAGTGCACCAAGATTCAAAACTACAAGATACATGTTTAAAAGTACAAAATAATTTTGTGTAACTAAGTTTATCTTAAATATTTTGGTATTGGAACTTAAGGTTAAAATATTCTTTGAAAATGTATATTTTTTAAGTGAATTGTTATACCTGATGATTTTTGTTATAATGAATAAACTCCAGTTCCATAAGAATGAATGGTTTGATAACTTGTAAGATTTGACATAGTTCAGTGGCAGTTTACACAAACTGTAGTTACAATTTGACCTATTTTCAAAAAGTTCTACTTGGAAAATAAATATCAACATGTGCAAAATGTTTGTCATCACAAATGCCCTTGAGAAGTAAATATAAATTAACATTCAAGGCCTAAGAGGTTTTTAGTTACCTAGAAAATAAATGATTCATTTTTTACAAGCACTTTGATAATGTAGCACATGCAATTTGAAAAGTAAACAAACTTTGCTTTAAAAAAATATCTGATTAGATTAGAAATATTCAGTTTTTGTAGCTTTTTACAAGAAAAAAAAATCAATAAAAATTTTTTTACAACTTTGTGAGTATAAAATTTCATTATGAAAACTCGCAGTATTCATTTTTGTGTCATTTTGTTATAGAATATGCCACATTTTATACAATAGCTATTTTATTTCATTAATGTTCTCTATTAATTACGGTTGCTGTGTAATCTGTGCGAATGGAACTTTCATTACTGCCTACCTAAAAAGCTGAGTTGAATTACAAAGCAGGGTTAAGTTGTAGGTTGGTGAGATGAAAACCTAACATTTTCAAAAATGAGCCTCTTTCCCACCAGCCTAGTGGCCCACATCTTGGCTCGCACATGCTAACTAAATTGTTGTTGGTTTCCAATGGCTTCCGCTGGCTCACGCCATCTTTGATCTTGCTTCCCAGTAGAGGCCAGGGGAAGTTTACGTTTCTTACCATGCAAGTTGCATAACCTCATCAAGCAACTAATACCTGCCGTTACATGAACCTTCAAATTTCTTAATCTTCTCCGTTCCTGTCTTATTTTGATTGAAATACTTTTCAGTCTTTCACAACATTGTAAAGCCCTCTTCTTTCTTCTTGCATGATCTTTGAGTAATTTGATGACAAATATTGATACAGCCTTGATGACAAATATTGATACCTTTTTGAAAATATTAAATTTAGCTTTTACCTTTACTAAATAGAGACATTTCATTTCTTCTATTAATATCAATTGAAATGTCAACAAAAGAGACTTTGACTTCTTAAAAATTAATATACTACCACACACTGTACTGTATTTGTTATACTTGTGTTTAAATTGTGCAAAATATTATACTACAAACTCAATCATATTCAATTCCAGTAATTAAAAGGAAATCAAATAAAGTGCCTAAATATAACAAAGTTTGTTGATATTCCTAAAAAATCTGGTTTGGGAACTGTTGTAAAAAAAAATCAGAAATAATGATGTAAAATGATGATGATGTAACAGCTTAATCCCTGAAAATTGATTCAGATTTCCTTAAATTTTGGCTTTAATTGAAGATTCATAATTCAATATGGTTAGAGGTTATTTAGAAAACCTACAGTTTGAATTCCAGGTTTTTAACATGTTAAATAAATTTGTGGAAAACTGATTTTTAAAGAATGTGATTTTTTCAATATTTAGGGGTTCTTCAAGCTGAAAAAAGGTATGTGAACTAAATAAAGCTTTAGAAAAATAGAGTTTCATCAGTAGACATGGCCACAACATGTTAACTAAATTGGATGCAAACTGATTTTGAGAGAATGTGATTTTTTCAACATTTAAGAGTGCCTCAGGCTAAAAAAGGCGTTTGAACTAAAGTTCATTACTAGACATGGCAAAATGTCATTGAATCAGTCAATTTGTTTAATCTCCAGCAATGTGCACACATAGATAGAAATGCAGGTAAAAACCACTTACTTGTGTAAATAAAAAAACAGTTGTTTGTATGATTTTCTATAAATTAATTTCTTAGTGAAAAAATAAAAGCAACACTTCCTATAGGTCCTTTTTTGTCTTATGGCGTTTGTAAAATTTGAGAGTAGTTCACAACTCATTGCATATATATTATGATCTTGCAATATATTGTTTGAAAGTTCATTAAAAACTTTCAACATTGTTCCTTGTAAAAGTTTCTGAATTCTCTATATAGTAAATGTTACATTTTTGTAAAATATCTCAAATGTTACTTTTAAAAAATCAATAAACAATATTTTCAATACATGCAAAATGTTTTTCTTGACATCTTTTTTTCAAATAAAAATTTAACTTTCACAACCATTTATGTAGAAAAAAAAACCAATGCCAATTTGTACCTTACAATGAAGTGTTTGTGAAGTTGCCAGTACTTAGATTTGAGACATCAGTTAAAAGGAAACCAATTGTCTATTTGTAATCCCAAAGCTAAATTTGAACCACAATATTTAAGTAAGACTAAACATAATTTTTTAAATACATTAATTTTGACTCAAAATAGAAGGTAAAAGTAGGTCGTGTACTTTGTGTCCAAATACTCAGTCCTTTTAAATTATGGATCAAAAAATTGTAATTGTATAAAATTATAAATATCAGAGATTTAGTTTTTCTGTTTAGAATTTAACTTAACTGAAATATTTCTATACTATATGTGAAATTAAAAACCTGTATATTATGTCTACATGTCTTATAATTAATCATATTTTATTTCAGCATGGGGTAAATACAGACAGTGATCTGACATGCAAAGAAGCAACATTTGATGGAATTTCAGAGTAAGTACACATTAAATGCAATTACTGTGATACTGGTAAGCTATGAAGCTTAAGTTCTATTTAAAAAACAAAAAATGAAACTGTGCTTAATTAGAAAAATACTGCCAACAAGTACTCTGCTTTTTAAATTTTTTCTCCCATCCACACCATTGAAATTTAAAGTGAATCCATTACTGACTTAAACTGCAACAATATTATGAAATTCATCATTTTATTGTGAATCCAGTCGTTAAACAATTTTTTTGTCAAAACTATTTAAAATATTTTTGTCTTAATATACTTTCCACCCTATCAAGCTTAAAGTTTGTATCATAGGTCCTGAAAACATTCCATTGCTCCTGAAAACAAAAGCAAAATCAGAAAAAACAACAGTTTTGTAATATATAGTTTAATGAACTATATCATATGATTAAATATAATTTAGACTTATCAAACAAGATCAGTATTTGTTTTTTTTTTTTTTTTTTTTTTTTTTATTTTTAATTATTACAACTAAGTTTTACACTTATCCAGCAATTTGTCTTTCACAATATTGTCACTGTGTTGGGAACACCATCCAGTGATGGAGTCCTATGATTGTGCAGGCACTCTTCATGTGGATTACACTAACATCCACTGATATCCAAGGGTCTTGTTCGCTTCAGGCGCCGCACGTCGTCTGCGTTATCCAGTAGACCAAGCATTTCTGAATTTTCATGTCTTTGCAATCTTGTTTTTAGTTGATAACGTTTTTGAATACGTTTTAGTTGACTGCGTTTTTAAACTGCAGTTAGTGAGTGCTACAGATACAGTAAGATTACAATGCTAGTTTCATAATACATAATGTTGTTTAATGAACTACATCCTATGATTAAACGAAATGTTGGCATTAATAAACAAGATCAATATTTGTTTTTGTCTGATAACATGGGAAGTGTTAAGGTTTTTAACTGCAATTAGTAAGTGCTACATGTAAATTAATGTTAAAACACCAGTATTAGAAGGTGATTTTTTAAAATATTTATACCACAATAATTCAATACTCACTATAAAAATGTCTGGTGGCATGCGTTGTCACGTATCTTGAATTGTAATTACAATACTAAAAATCTAAAAACACAAATTTGTAGGTTTTATTTCACAACTTCATGCAACAAAACGAAAAGAGTAGCTGGCAATCTATAAAAATTAACAAGAAGATAGGAAAAGACGCAAGAGTGATTTTTGTTCCATTTATATTTTGCTTTAAGAAGCAAAGAAATAATAAAGTATAATCAATATATACTATTGATATATATATATATATATATATATATATATATATATATATATATATGAAAATTTGTAAGTTAAAATTTTATATAGTAATGATTTCTATTCGTTTAAAGTGTGTGTGTGTGTGTGTGTGTGTGTGTGTGTGTGTGTGTGTGTGTGTGTGTGTGTGTGTGTGTGTGTGTGTGTGTGTGTGTGTGTGTGTGTGTGTGTGTGTGTGTGTGTAATACTTCCCAAAAGTTTGGAGAATTTTCCCATAACAATAAAATTGCTTATTATAATCCCTAGTTTCCACCATCTCCTTCAAATAGTCCTCTTAGGCATGGATACAGTGATCCCAGGGTTTTCCCATGATTCCGTGCATCCATGGAATTTGCTAATGTAAGTGTTTAACGTACGTCCTGCGATTCTACCTGGATCTCCTCTATTATGTCAGAACAATAGCTTTAAATTTCAGCTTTATTTTAGGGAAAAGAAAAAGTCGCATGGGTGAGGTCAGGTGAATAGAGTGGGGTGAGGTATCGTTACTGTGTTTCTGGAAGCCAAAAAATTCTGAATGACTAGTGATGTCTGCACAGGCGCGTTGTTGTGGTGCAAAACCCAGCTCTTGTTTTCCTACTGTTCTAAATATTTGCGCCTAATGTTCTCATGTAGCCGCTTCAAAACCTCCCAAAACATTCCATTGACAGTTTGACCAGGAGGGACAAAAATTCCTTGTGGATAAAGCCTTTTTTATAAAAAAAAACAATCAACATAAATCCCTAAAGCCGGCTCAGGTCCGATAAACTCAGATGCAGATCCAAGTCTAGCCAGTTGGTCTGCCTCGTCATTACCCTCAACTCCCCTATGCCCCAGAACCCAGTGAAGAGTTACCTGGTTATCCCGGGACAGAATGTCAAGGTTCTTCCTACACTCCCAGACCAGCTTGGGCTGTATTTTAGGACCCGCAAGTGCTTTTATTGCCGCCTGACTATCGGTATGAATATGAATACGTGCCTTTTTGAAGCCCCGATTAAAGTTCTCCTGAACACAGTCATTAATGGCCATCACTTCAGCCTGAAATACTGTTGTATGCTGTCCCAGGATAATTACTTTCTTTAACCCTGGTCTCAGACCATACACCCAAGCACCAGTGCCTGACTTTGTCTTGGAGCCATCTGTATACCATACTATGTCTCCAGGTTTTTCCAACACACAATCTCTTCCCTCAAAGGCCAACTTGACATCATTTTTTTTTTTTTTTTTTTTTTTTTTTTTGGTGTTTAACGTCTGACTATTGTGCACACTTGGGCTAATGCAGACAATTCCAACTTGACATCAAAGGGTCTACATACTATGTGCCGTTTAACCATCAGATCAGTCCCCATCATCAAGATTGGGTCAAAGATCTTGTCTGTTATTCTAGCATGCCCATAGATAGTGGGAAGCGAGCCACCACCATCCTGCAGTCTGTAAGCTGCTTTACGTGCCTCCCCCATGACAAAAGGTCAATAGCGGGAAATCCAAGAATGATCTCCATGGCTGCCGTTGGTGCAGTGTCCATACAGCCAGTGATACACAGGCAGGCCAATCTCTGTCAGTCAGAGACTCTCTGGCCTCCCTCTGCTCGACCTTAGTCCACCACACTACAGCACACCATAGGTCTAATGATCCCAGTATAAATAAACTTCATCATTCCTGGTCTCAGTCCCCACGTTTTGCCAACCATTCTTCTAACTGCCATTAAAGACTTACTGGCTTTCCCCATGATGCGCCCCAGATGAGCATTCCAGGTTAACTTAGTGTCCAACACCAAGCCTAGATACTTCACCTCGTTTGCAACTGGTATTGTCTCCCCAAAGAGCTTAAGTCATCCTAAATGCGGGGTAATCCTCTTTCTGGTAAAAGGAACCAGAGTAGTTTTCCTGGGGTTAACCTCTAGGTTCTCCTGACTACACCAGGTTTCCATCAGTTCATCGCTGTCTTCATGATGTTACTATGCTTCCCCTGGATTAGCACCACTAAATCGTCGGCATATCCTTGGGTATAGCATCCCTCTGACGAGAGAAGATTCAGGAGTGAGTTCACCACCAGGTTCCATAAGAGAGGGGACAAAACACCCCCCTGCAGACAGCCCCTGACAACCTCCACCTCCACCTCTTCTCCAAGAGCTTTAGTTAAAACTGACCTCCTATGCAACATGTACCCCACCCAGCCACACATGGTATTATCCACCCCGCATCTTGACAGGGCACAAAGCATTGAAGCGTTGTCAAAAGCTCCCTCAATGTCTAGAAAGGCACTGAGGGCGTATTCTTTGGTCTCAAGAGTCCTTTCCAATCTGTGAACCAAATTATAAAGTGCACTCTCACAACCTTTTCCTGATTGGTAGGCATATTGACTGACATGTAGAGGCATCATGGCCCCTCTGACATATCTATCTACCAATTTCTCTAATGTCTTAAGAAAGAACGAAGTCAAACTGATTGGCCTAAAAGCCTTGGGGTCAGCATAAGATGCTCGCCCCGGCTTAGGAATAAAGACTACACGGTTTTCACCCCAGAGGTATATACCTAGTGGCTATGCTGGCCCAGTACAATTTGCACAGAATAACAGCTATAGGCTCTCCTCCATGCTGCAAAAGTGATGGAAAAATTCCATCAGGACCAGGTGACTTGAATGGTTGAAAGGTATTAATGGCCCATCTCACCTTATCCAAGTCCACAACTTCTTTTGCGATTTTCCAATCTCCCCTACTTGGCCTTCTATAGGGAACATCAGACACTCGCTTCCTTACTACATCCCTGACCACAGAGTCAGGAAAGTGTTCCCTGAGTAGGACTTCCAAGGTGTAATTCCCAGTTGTAGTATACTCCCCATTAGGACCAACTAGGGTCCTCATAGGGTCCAAGGCTAGGACCTTGTGAAGTTGTGCCCCCTGAGAAGTACGACTGACCTCCCCACAGAACTTCCTCCACGAGTCCCGTCTCGCCCTTTTTAATGCTTTATTATACTTAGTCAGGGCCCGCCTATAGGCCTCCCATTTACCGTAGCCCTTGGCCGCATTGAACAGCCTTCTAACCGGTCCCCTTTGCTCAGAAAGTGTCTGGGTCCACCATTTAACATTAACCCCAGCAACCTTCTTCGTAAGGGGACAATTCTCATGAAAGGAGTTCACAACTATCTCCGCCAGTCTTTGAGCTGCATATTATAATTCATGGGAATTACTTCTAAGATCCCTAAGGTCAGCCCTAAGCTTTTCTTCATAGGCCCCCCCATCTAGTATTCCTAGGATTTTGATAAGTGGTTACTGATCTGTTTATCACCTACTGATCTGTTTATTACCCCAAGATCCATGACGATATGCCTATGATCCGACATAGATGGTTCTTTAGACACACCACATTCCCAATGCAGCATACACGCCCTTGATCCCCAGGGTAAGATCTAAAACCTCACTTCTAGCCTTCGTTATGAAAGTAGGTGTATTACCTTTATTAAGAATATAAAGATTATTTGCTACAATAAAGGAAAGTAAAAGCTCACCTCTAATGTTTGTATTGTTGCTCCCCCACACCGTGTGATGTGCGTTGACATCTGCCCCAACCAGAAGCTCAACCGCTCCATCACCACAGTACTCATCACTCTTCTCAAACTGACAGTCGAGAAGCTGTCCATTTCCTCATGTGGGAGGTAAGCAGAGGTCAGGACAACCCTTCTACTCCCAGATCCCACACGTAGCTCTGTACTAACTGCAGTACAATCCCTGGAACATAAAGAAGACAACACAAGTATCTCGATATTATTCCTAACAACTATGCAAGTCCGAGGCCTAGCATCAGATCTGTCATAAATCAATTTACCTCCGCCAATGGTGAATCCTGCTATTCTGCCTCCTGTCACCCATGGTTCTTGAACCAAGGCAAGGTCCGCTTCTCCCTGCTCAAGCAGCCTCTGTAAGACAGCAGTTGCCACCTTACTGTGATAGAGGTTGACTTGAACTACTCTCATCCTTTTTGGAGGCAGAGATCACTCTGAAGACATCTCTAAAGAGGTCCAGACATATCCTGTAGCCCATCTCCTTCATCGTCCTCAGCGATTCCTCATCAATCACCAGTACCAGAGTATTCCCAAACTCTGACACCTTTTGATCGACGACTGCTGTGTCTTGAGCCCAGAGTTTTGGACTTTAATCATTCTCAGCAGTTGAACTGGTGGAAATTTGTCCAAGGATTTTGGTATCCACACCATCACCTTCGCCGTCTGAAACACCGCCTTGGCTAATTCCACCTTGAGCACTAGGCCCCCTGCCATTGCTATAGCGGGAACCCTATTCTCAAGCCACTGTTTGGTTCGATTGTCCTTGCAGGTTATCCAAAAGGTTCCGCCCTCATGATGACAGCTAAGGAATCTGGGAGCTGAACCCTCATCCTCAAGGGAGAGAATCTCGCCCACAATAACCTCCGCCTGCTCTAATGATAGAACTGCCGCCAGGATGTTAGTTGGTACAATGACCACCTTAACACCCCCCTGAGAAACCTCCAACTGGCAGCCCTCCTTTTGAGAAGTGCTGTTTTATACCAGCCCAGTTACCGGTCCGAGGTTTCTTTATCACCTCAGACCCGGAATTACTCCCATCAGATCTTAGTTGCTTTGGGTTTGAGACACCAGCTCGGTGGTCTTGGACCCCCGATCCTTCCTGTCTCACCGCCACCGACTGTTCACTTTTGGGTTTACCGGCTCCAGCTTTTACTGGAAGCCCTTGTGCTGCTGCCTTTTCTCTCCACAGTAGGTGCCTTTGCGCTTCTGATGGACGTTTGGCAGTTCTTCTAGTAAGAGTGAGGTGTTCAACCCCATCTCTCACTACTTCAATGGCAGGTTGACCCACAGCCCCCTGCATATCACTTCTGGCGGAGTCATCGGGAACGATTACACCCCCATTTTCCTCCTTACCCAAACGGCTGTCTCCCAGGTCCACCTTTGCAGGTCCCCCAGAAATACAACCTCCATCAGAAACCAGCACAGTAGAACTGCCTGGCAGCCCCACAGTTGGGTGATACAACACTGGTGGATTCAACGGGACTGAATTCAACCCCAGTATCCTCCTTACCCAAACTAGCACTCCCCAGGTCCACTTCTGAAAGTCCCCCAAGGTGTGTATTAGTAGAACTAGATTGTTGCGTATCCATAAATGGTCCCACGATCAGCTAGGGAAAAAAAAGTCCACCCATATGCAAAGCCCCGCATGCATAGGTAAGGCTAATTGAAACTGGAGGTTGCCCGGTATCCAGAATTCGCATACTAAAAACTTAGCTCCCCCTTAGCCATGCAGCCCTCGGCGTATGCTGTTCTGCCTTAGCTTGGGATTTCCTAAATGTAAGGTGTAAGTGTAGGGTATTAAAAGTCATAAGTGTTGTAAGTGTAAGTGTGTGTTAGACTCGGGTACCGCGAGGGACGTCCAAATCCTCTCAATAGGTGCAGCTAGTCTGCAACCCCGTGCGGGGTACTTAGTTTCATGGTCATAACTGTAAACTCATGCCTCACCATCGGTTACAACATTAAAGATGAAGTTGGGGTCATCTTTTGCTACAATTTTCAATTTAATGCAGACAGCTACATTTTGGTTACTGCTCAGCAGTCCGGTACTGTGTAATGTATCTCATGCCCAAATTGCCTGACAACATGAGTTACGTGGACCTGTACGACATACCTACAATCGCACAAACATCATGAATTGTTCATCTGCAACAATAGCCTCTCGCACTTTCACGGTGTTTTCCAGCATCGTCAAGATGGTCGTAATGAATGCTCTTCATCATCAACAGACGTTTGTTCATTCTTTAAGTGTTTGTATCACAAAAAAGTTTTACTTTGATTTATAGCATTGTCACAAAATGTTTTCACAATCATGTGATGGGTTTTGTGAAGCAGTTTTCTTAAGCGTGAAGGAAAATTCAACTGCTTCAAGTTGCTGGAGGAGATTGTAGGTTCTTTGCTCTTTAAAATCTGCCATTTACACAAATTTACAAAAACGCTATAATATTAAAACACAACATTACACAATTGCATGAAACTCATGAAAGCAACTTTTCATTGTCAACTGTTGACTGGACATAAGTTTTTTCAGGAAGGGCTTTTCTACATTGTTCACAACAAAAAGATAAAATAGAATGGGAGAAAATGTGTTGAGAAGAAGTGAAACAAAAATTGGACCTAAAATACTTTCACTACACAAATGTTTTGTTTTTTAAATTTCAGCTAAAATTCTAACAATAATATAAATTTATGAGATACTATTGTTCACTTCTAACTTGGAACACTCATAGCTGTAAAATTGTAATTATGATCCCGAGAACATGTTGTACATAACATTGTACTATGTCAGCTATTAGGGCAATTGTTCTTCATTTAATTTCCATCATGGCTTTCTTACTGAACGAGTGAAATCGAGGTCTCTATTTAACCTCGACTATGAACATTTGGTCTGTATGTTTGTTACGCAGTTTTGGCCAAACACAATGACCGATTATTTTGAAATTTGGTATGAAGGTACCTTGTTTAAAGCTCAAACAATGTTTGTTTATGATTCTTTCTCTTTCACTTGTGTTTTAAGATGGTGGCTTATGTTTTAACGTTGACAAGTGTTCGTAGTTTTGGCCAAGTGCATTAACCAATTGTTTTGAAATTTGGTATAAACATACCTTGGACAAATTTGAAATGACGTACATGTAAGATTTTTTTCACTTCCATTTTAAGATCGTCTCTGTTTTAACGATGATGAGTGTAGTTTCTGGCCATTTCAAGTAATACTGACTGAATGGCAAGATCTGTCATAATTTTGACCACTTCTAGAGAAGAGCATAAAGTTGGTTCTGTAACATCTTTAATGGTTAAATTTGTGGAAGAGTTTACGAACATGTCATAGTACTATTGTGGAGCGGTGGTCAGGCAATTAATTAGTGTTCTTTGAACTACTAGTTACATTTTGTGTAAGATTTTCACCAAAAGAATACAGTAATTTTCTTAGGAAACTAAAACAGTTTCAAAGTTTTGCTTCAGTACTTTCAAATTACAACAAAATCAGTTACTTTATTTTATATCCAAAATCATGTTATAACTGAATACTATTAAACAGATTCAGGTTACAAATAACAAAAATATAATGGCTTGCTCTTCCTTCTTACATACGTATTGTATGTTATTTTAACTGAATAAATTCTTTTTTTATTTAATTAATGAAGTTACAATAAATTATTGGTGCTCCAGCTCCTTTAAGACCTTAGAAATTGGTGAGGATATATGTGGTTAGTTAGTAAAGTTTTGATCGTTACCTATTGTCAGTTTCATCCCACAATGGCCTGCCTGGAGATTTATTCATATATATATATATATATATATATATATATATATATATATATATATATATATATATATAATATAAATATATATATATATAAATAAATAAATAAATATAAATAAATATATATATATATATATATATATATATATATATATATATATATATATATATATAATCTATAACAGTACAATTGTTAAAACTTAAGATTGTAATTTAAGGTAATTTTACTAAAGTTCAGTCTGTGCCTAAATTAAAAAGGTGTAATAATTACTTGCATATTGGTTTTTTTTAAATTGAAAATATTGTTTTGTTTTAGATTCAAAGTGAATAACTCTATCTTGCATTCAGAAATCACAGAACTGTAAGTATAGTATTATAAATAAATACACAAAAAGTAAAAAGCACATATGGTGATTTAACTCGACCAAACTGGAATGATTTAATAAGATTTCTCAGTAATATATCATATCTTCATAGTACATGGACAAGCATGGGCGGATTTAAAAAGTAATAAAATAATTTTATTAAAAAAAATTAAATATTTGTTTCAATCCAACTTACGGGCAAACATTAACTAAAACTAATGTGAGGCAAATCAAAAAAATGGTTGCTGTGTTGTTTCAAATATTAATAATTAATTGCTGTAACTGAACATGTTTCAGAATGTTACTTTTAGTAGTAACAGAAAGTTACAAGTACCTTATGACAGTTGCTTTCATAATAATAACAAATAATAAAACTTTTTTGTAGTGTTTTACAATTTTTAATTTTTTCATAATATAAATTCATTCATTCAATATATATGAATTCAGTATTCATTATCCAATATATAATGAATAATATTAATATTAATCAGATTTGGACTGCAGGGTATGTGCTCCTGAAATGTAAGTTTTGGAGGAAGAAGGAAACAGAGTCTTAAGGAACAGAATAATAACCAAAGAACTGACCATTCCATTAGTTTATACTTTTTTTAATACTTTTTTTAAAGTATTTGGTCTGGATACTAAACAAAAACTCCAAGTTTCTTGGTTTTTAACAGTAAAACTTGATTGGAGCTGACAATAACTGTCAACATATAGTAATTTATACAAAAACATAACTTATTGGATTAAGGAGCTTTAATAATTTATATTGTAACAGTTTTATATCATTACAACATATCTCTTTAAAGGTTATTTAAAAATAAATAGGCTACCAATTAATTAACAACATTGACATCTGATAGTGATATACAGTACTGTATTGGCAAACCTAGGCATGTTTTTGTTATCTTTATTATACTTAAAACATTTCAATTCTAAGTTTTATATAAAATATTTCTCTAAATCAGTTTGTCTTTTCTGTAAAATTATGTGTGTGTATTGCATAAATATGGCAAGAGTTTAGATGGAATTTGTAGAAATAATTTACAAATTTTGGTAAAATTACATTGATTTATATTATTAAAAAAAAAATGACCTCTTCCATATTTTACTGAATCATTAGTTACTGAATATATTTAAATATCCTTTGGGGCAGCTGAAATACTAGGGCTTCCTGTGATTATAATATAGTAATGTGAAGGCTATATTTCTTAATATACACAGCTGGGCAAAATTAATACACCATCTGTGAATTTCTATTTTTGCATCTTAGGGCAAATGAATGTTGCAGTGCAAATAAATGAATTTTTATAATGTTATTATATTTGGTTGTAAATAAAAACATTCATAGGGGTTAAAAGATTGTAGTTTAATTATTCATCACAATTGCCTTTGTCTTGGGCAAGGTATACCAGTATGAGAAAAAAGCAATTGGTATACTACTTTTGTCTGTGAGTGTATAACAGTACCAAATGGAACATAACATTCCTTATAAAATGTGTATAACATTCCTTGTAAAATGTTATAATACTAATTACAATTAATATTAATTAGTATAGAAGGTACTGTTATACACTCAAAGACAAAATTAATGTACTAATTGCTTTTTTCTCATAGTGGTTTTTTCAATCGATACCCTGACCAAGACAAAGGCAATGTGACGAATAACTACAATCTTTTAACCCTTTATGAATGTTTTTATTTACAACCAAATATAATAACAAGATAACATATTCATTTATTTGCATTGCAACAATCATTTGCCCTAAGATTTATATATATATATATATATATATATATATATATATATATATATATATATATATATCTTTATATGGTGTAGAACCAAGATGTATACACATAGCAGTCAAAAGGAGCAAATTGTTATATAATTTCATTACATAGACCTATCTATTTAACTTGAAGCATCTTTGTATTTGGTATTACAGCATCTTCTGTTGTGTTATATTGTTAAAAAAAATTGTGTAGGCATTATTATTCCGTAATTCGTCCAATTTACCTTTATTGATTAATAATTTTTGTCTGCTTGTGTCTGAAAATTTTGTGCTATAGGCATAAGCCTAACGAGGACTACTGCTATAATAATCAACAAGGCTAACACCACAATAATATTTAATATAATAAATAACTTTTAGAAAAGTAAGTGAATCGAAAGCTTATTGCCTGATTTGTAGATAATATGGGAAAGCTAGATTATTTATTATTTATACTGAACTCTTTCAAAAGTTTGTCTTTTCCAGCAATACACACTGAATTTTTATATAAATTACTCTATTGAAAACATGAAATACAAACAGTAATCTGAATGTGGGGTATGTTTGTGTGACTGATTTTCCATTTTTGCTGAGGGAATATATAAAAGACAGAAAAAATGAAAGGGGACCAAGCGTCCAAATAAAGTGGCTGATATTCCACTCACATTCTTAAAAAGAGGGGAAACCCATGGGCACAATAGCTTAGCTGATGTAACTCTTCCTTCATCATCTAATAAGTCCATATATAATCCCTGAAAAGAACAAATGTTTCATGTTTTTTAAAATTCCCAAATAGCTAAATATATTTTATAAATTTCATTTCAAATTACCAAAATTTTAATATTCCATTAAATTGAGAATTTTAGAGACATCTGAAATCTTTTAAGTTAAAATGTTCAAATGAATCACAGTTGACAATTATATCTAAGAGTTTTTAATATTTAACATCTCATTGGAAATCACTTGCCATGCGAATCTGCAAATTATTTGAAAGTTGAACATTTGTAATGACTTATGGGAAAAAGAAAAATAAGACAAATCTCTCTCTTAAGAAATGCATTGTTTTAAAAAATTTCTTTCAACCAATATTTGGGATAGATTCTATCTATTTTTTCAAACCAATTACGTACCAACCATGTTGGTAACAGTAATCATATAAAATACTAATTTAAGAACATGAAGTTATACCACTACACCAGTGAACCAGTAAATGACCAAAAGGCAACATTTGAATGGCATATTTTATAATCAGGAGTTTAAGAATTTATGTAGTATAATTATATAGCATAACTTAAGAATATTTTAAAGTAAATATCTATTTTATCTATATTAATAAAAGGAAATGTTTGTGTGTGTGTGTGTGTGTGTGTGTTCAAGATTAAAGTGATGTAATAAAAAGATTTTCTTCTTGGAGAGGACAAAAGAATAAGGAGGCCCAACATGCTTGAGCTGATGTGATTCAGGTTTTTCACTATTGCTATGAGAAATGACGTATAATTTTTAATGACTGATCCAAATACATCCTTAGGTTTTAGATAGTGTTTTGTTTTAGCTATTCAGAACAAATACACAATAAAAATAATGCTTTAAATCTATTTGATGTGCTTTAAGAAACAAATATTTATGTTCAATAATATATATTATTTATATAGGTTTGTAAGGAATATTTTATAAGATTACAAATAATTTCTTTTTTATTTTTTATATTCTGAAGTGGACTCATGTCTCTTCAAAAGTTGCTACAGAAAACTACTAACTTAACTGGTTTGTATTAGCATTATTGAAGTCTGTTGTTTGGAAATTACCCTGTCAAGTTAGGTTAGATATTATTTTACAATTAGGTGACCATTTGAACTTACCTTATCATGTATAATTAAATGGTAAAGTGTTGTTCAATTACAAACTATTTTATAACCTAATCTTTACTCCAAAACCTTATTGGGTATGATAACTATTAGAATAAGAGAATTGTAAGAACATATGAAAGAAAACACTATAAATATTCATAATTTAATGAAAAATATATGTTTTTAAATAAAAATTGTTTAGTAAACATAAAACATTATTTACCAATACAATAACTTTCTATTACCTAGTAGTTTAGGCTATTAAAAAATATTTATGAAGCTCTTTTATACAAACAAGTAATATTATTTTTTGAAAACTACTGCATTCTTTTCGTTATGCAGGAATTCTACTATCAACAATTAATAATTTATTTAATACTGTAATTATCGGTTTCTTGCATAATAGGCCTGCAACACTGTATCAACTAAAATTGATTTTATACTGTCAACGTCATATGTTAGGACAGAATATTATTATCAGCTGATTAATTGTAGTTCGTCGGGCAACAGAACAGCTGGTAAGAGTCTTACGTGATTTACATTAGAGCGGTAATGTTGGATTTGTGTGTTATGTGAGGTTATGTTAGATTGTTTATTGAGGAAATTAATACAGTAAAATTGTGTCTGTGTTTGAACAGAAAAATAAAAGTCAGTTTGTATTTACTTTTGAAGTTATTTTACAGTTATGGCTTTGAGAGCAATTACTTTTAAAAGTGCAGTGGTTACTAGGATGTGTTTAAGGAAACCCTTGCTTAAGAATTTAAATTGGACAAGTAGTGAAATTGAATGTGTTTATAAATTATGTAAAAGTACCAGACCGGAAGACATTGGACAGGTATCAATTTTAATTGAAGATGGAACTGATATTCAAGAATTACCAGTTATTGTTAGAAAAGTAAAAAATGACAATTCAATTTTGTTTTGTGAAAATAAATTTGATGATCTCAATGGGAAACAGGATAGTGGCCAGCAGAATTTAAAAACTGAGCTTAATGACTTGGTAAGTGAAACAGACGTTTTTGAAAGTGTTGAGGGTTTTAATCGATGTCATACTGCGAGAGGAATATTCGCATTATTAGAAACTATGCCTTCAAATGAAGTTACACCATACATTGCATTGCAAGCTTTAAACAAAATAATTACTTTAGAAAATAATAAACAGTTCCGTAACGGAATATCAGTTAATGATGATTTGCATACAAATGAAACGTTTACAAGAACTGCTATTTTAAACCAATTGGTAGATAAAATTGCATCTAGTGATGATGCAAACATAGTTCTAAGTGGTTTAAAACTTGTTAGTAGAGATATGTTGGGTAACGATACAGAAACATATAAAAGTAAATTGTGTACAGAGATATTATGCCGAGTTACAGATGCTAAATTTACAATTACTGAAACTTGTGAGGCTGCAAAAATATTTTCTTCTCTAAGTGAAACAAGTAGTAAAGATATAGATAAGTTATGGGTTGGCATAAGCCAAAAGTCATCTGAAATCAATGAAACAAACATTATGGATGTTTTCAGATGTCTTCCTTACTTAAAAAAAAGCCGAAAGCTTATTTTAAATATTGTTGAAAAGAAACTAATGGCTGTTTGGTGGAATATAACTGGAGGGAATATATCAGAAATATTACTAATTCTTCGAGAAATTAGATTATTCTCTCCAAGGATACTGGAAACACTTAGTCGTTGGATCAATACTAATATTCATACTGTTACAGAGGATGAACTCTTGGAAATCATTAATGGTTTTTTTATTTTAGATTACACTAGCACAGGAATAGAAAATGCACTTGAAAGATATGTAAAAGCAAAAGGTGTGAGAGTGAAAAATCCAGTACTCTTAGCTGCAATAATGGACTATTGTTCAAAGTTCCGCATACGCTCAGTTCATTTATTACAAGGTTCTGCGGAATATATAGTATCTCATGGAAAGCAACTTTCTCCAGTACTTTTAAAGTCATTATTTTCTCCATTAGGACATTTAAATTATCATCCTTCAAATAGTTTACAATTTTGGAAGGCCTTAGAAATTGCTTTTGAAGAAAAATTTATTCAGTTTCGACCTGAAGATGCTATTGATATGCTTTTAACATGTGTTTACTTACAAAAGTATCCATTGAATTTTGTAAAAAAGGTGTTTAATCCTTATTTCCTTGATCGCTTACACTCTTCAAGAAATATAGAAATGCTTAATCTGGTCAGATTAAAGTTAAAAATGTTAGACACTGCAATGACATTAGAATGTGAACAGTATAGAGGTCCATTGTTGCCAAAGGATTATTCTGCAAAAAGTGTTTGGCAAGATGGAAGAATTAGACGAATCCTTAATAATATCAGTGATGTGTTAAGTAATGCAGTAGGTGATGAAGACAGAATATCGTACAGTGTATTTATACCACAACTTCCGACTAACGAGATCTACATGATTGATGCATTACTCCATCCTAGCAGTATTAGTACAGCTATGTGGAATTTGAATATTTTAAAAGACCGTAATCTTTATGTAGCAGTTTTAGTACATTTGCCAGATCATTTTTGTAACACAGGAACCAATCTATTAGGTTCTCAAGCTATGCGGATAAGGCACTTTCGTAAAATGGGTTTAAAAGTTGTTACTTTAAACTATGAAAAGTTATCAAAACTGAAAGTACATCCTACTGAACTTCAAAACTATATCAAAGAAAGGTTCAGAGAAGCTGAAATGGCTTATTAGAATTTCTGTTGTGTTTATAATTTATTTTGTTTAATGTTTTTTTTTAATAAACCGAACTTGAAATGTATTAACATTAGTCTGAAACTTGTTATGTTTGGTCTTATCAAAACCAGTGTATACTGATGAAGTTTATAAATAAATTAATTAAACAAAGTGTGTACCACTGTACAGTTGTTAAACATTCTTTCAACCTAAATTAATTTTTTTAAATGAACTTTCATTTTAGCCCAAGTCTAAAATAAGTCTGGAAGTCTAAAATTTCTTAAGCTAACCTTTTGCAATGGTAAGTACCTTTACTTTGGTTGAAATAAATATTTTAAATTCAATATTAATATTGATTGTTTTTAGAATTGAACTGAAAGCTGTTAAAACAGTTATTTTAATAGGGTTGACTGCTTTGGAACCAATTTACTGTTTTTGAGACTTAGGCCAATAGCATCATTTATTTGGTTCTCATACAGCTATAGGATATTAATTAATCTTTATACTGCAGAATAGAGGATCAGATAAATGATTTTTTTCATTAGCAGTGATGGTTCCTGAATATTACCTAGAGGAGTTAATACTCAATATAAGTAACAGTAAGAATTTTCTTATTTTACCTATACTTACGTCTCTAAATCATAGATAAGTAATAAAAAAAAAGGAAAACTTCAATTTTTGCAATTGTACTTGTCCACTTAAATGTAAAGGGGACCTCGAAAACATTAGTAGGCATAATCAATAAATTGTTGTACAATGGCTCTTGCTGGCACATGCCATCTTCATTCGTGCTTCCTAGTAGAGTAGAGACCATGCAGGTCCTTTCTCTTCTGTTTGTCCTTTCCAGTTTTCTGCAGATCAAAAAGTGATCTTTGTTCATGGTAAAGTTGTGCAGTTGTCACAATCCAAGACCAAGTCTTTTTAAATAATCAGCCAGGCAGTTTCTTCAAGGCATCATTGCTAACTGAAACAAGCATCTCCTTGCCATATAGAAAATTTGGTGTGATATATGATTTGTAAATTTGATTGAGCAAATCAGTTAATAAATTGTACACAGCTTTATTTTTATTCTGGAAAAAAATAAAAGTAATTGAAAACTAGTTTGTAACAACTAGTTTTTTTTTAAAAATTAGTTGTATTGGCAATGTGAGTGATAATAACATATATGAGTAAAAATAAATAATGTTTATTTAAGTTAAAATTACATGTTAAGAAAGGTAAAGATGGTTATTCTTCAGATACAATGTTATACACAGTAAACCAACCATTTACAAACAATTTTTATACAGTAATTAAAATCCATTCGTCCAGATTTGCAGCCAAGCTGTGTATTGTAAAACAATGAAATTATGTAATCAAATCCAAATAGAAGTCACTGCCTCTTCCCATTACCACACCTCACCTGTCAGGGGGTGCAGACACCTCAGCACAGGGTTACCACTAAATTGTTTCATGTGATGAAAGAAAAATGCTTCATTTCTGTTGATTTACTTAACATCCAATAAATATTTTCTATTTACTACTATGGTATGAATTACTACTATTTAACATGAAGTTAATTATACAGCATTTTACTTTTAAACACTGGGGTTTTATTTACTCATGTAAATAGCTACCAGTTTTCATTAGCCTATAGCTATCTGTCTGAAAAAAATATGTAGACTTAGGTCTACTAAAATTAGATGTTTATAATCTCATTGGTATTTCCTTTTAACTCAATTTATGTCTGGGTAAGGTAACGTCAGACATTCTGAATTCATTAGGTTGAGCTGTTTTAACTATTAACTTTCAAGAGAAGTTTCAACTATCAGCTAATACGCTTCAAAAAACATATTAATTTGTGTTTAATTCCTAAGAATGCTAGTAAAAGTTTTGATAGTGACCCAGCATTGTGAGACCAATTGAGAAGCTGCGATTAGCTGCTAATTATGGTTGTAAATGCTGAAAAATGATGTTCTTAATTGTAGTGCAAACTACATCTGTTGTAAAAGTAATTTAGTATACCCTTGTCCTTTATGTGAGGTTGTACCATGGAAAAGATACATTTTGTTGTTTTATCTTTGTTCTACTTTAGTTTTGACCGTAGAAAAATTGTAATTTAAAATTTGACTACTAAATTCACTAAGATTACCTATCTATCTATATATAGAATGTGTGTGTGTGTGTGTATGTGTATGTGTGTGTGTGTGTGTGTGTGTGTGTGTGTGTGTGTGTGTGTGTGTGTGTGTGTGTGTGTGTGTGTGTGTGTGTGTGTGCGTGTGCGTGTGCGTGTGCGTGTGTGTCTTCTATAATAACTCTGGAACATGTGGACTGATTTCAACCAAGTGGTACAAATTTTATTAACTAAGAACATAAGCTGAGAGGGAGGGAGGGGGTGACGTATAAACATTTATTGATATTCATGTCCAGTTCATAATTTTTGGGATTACCTAGTTGATTCCTAGATCCAGTTTTTGTTGAAGTTCAGTCACGGAAGTTGAGAATAGAGTGAAAAATAAAATGTCAAAAATTTAAAAAAAAACAATCATTATTATGAAGACAATCTCAGTGACATAATAAAATTATTTGACAGCTAAAAGAAATTTGGAATAAATAAATTCCAGGGTAACACTGACTAGCCAATTAGTATTTAATAAAGGATAAGTCAAGAATAAGAAGTATTTATTCCATCAATGTATATACAAATACAAAACATGGTACCTCCTTGGAATTTCTAGCTATCTATACAAGGCTAGCACAACTGCATAAGTAAAAAAACATAACACAAAACAACATATATTTAATATTCTATGCAGTTCATTGCAGTGCTTGTCCCTATTAACTAGAATATAAAATAAAATGCATTTTTATTTTATTTTATTACTATTATTATTTAAGAAAAAATAAATATGCATACACACACACAGAGTAATACAAGTATTATATTATAAATATTGCAAGAATAATTGTTTTTTTTAAGAAGTTAGCTGTAGCATTTTTGTGTAAATTAAAATGGCGTTTAAATTTAATTCAGTATTCAATTTCTGAAAATTAAGCTTTTTTGATCTTTTAAACCACCTTGCTGCTCATTAGTTTGGATAAATGAAACTCTGCATATATAATTTTTATTACATTTCATTACCACTTTATTACGCAAATATTTATGTTACAGCCGAGTTTTTAAAACTAGACAGGAATTGGAGGTTTTAAGATATGCCAACCAAATAACTTGTGATGCACATTTATTGGTGATGCGCTCCGTGAAGCCAGGCATGTATGAGTATCAAGCAGAAGCAATTTTTCTTAAACATTGTTATTACACAGGAGGTTGTCGTCATGTAGCGTACACTTGCATCTGTGGTTCTGGACACTCTGGTTCTGTTCTGCACTATGGGCATGCTGCGGCTCCTAACGACAAGTTGATAAAGGATGGAGATATGTTGTAAGTGTTATTACGTTTTATTGTAGATTTCATGTTGCATGTGCACATTAAATGTCATCATTATGGGTCTGAACCAGAATTGATTTTGGAAAAGATTTCACTGAGTCTGAATAATAATTAGTATGATAATACAGTAGATCTTCGCACATATTTGGACTGGTCTCTAGTAGCCGCCATATTTTTTATTAATAATTTTAAGTTGGAGAATTGCTAAATTTGTCTGTAGGGAGGATCCTGAACAAGTTTTATATACGAGGTTTGTCCAATAAATACGCGAACTAAGGTCATAAAAACTTTATTTTACAAAATTTCATCTACATTGATTTTGTCCCCTTCAAAATACTCTCCATTCACTGCTTTGCACTTATCCCATCTTCTTTTCCACTCTTCAAAGCACCCTTGGAAGTCCTCGGAAGTCAGGCTTTTCAGTCTCCTCGTCGTTTCTTGTTTTATTGTGTCCACATCTTCCCAATGCTGTCCCCTCATCACATTTTTGCATTTAGGGAATAGAAAAAAGTCGCAGGGGGCGAGGACCGGTGAATAAGGGGGATGATCAAGGATAATGATTGAATTTTTAGCCAGAAACTGGCGAACAATCAAAGCCGAATGTGCGGGTGCATTGTCTTGATGAAGAATCCATCCATCGTTTTGAGTCAAATGTGGTCGCACACGACGCACTCGATCTCTCAAACGCTTGAGAACGTTAAGGTAGAACTCAGAATTTACCGTTTTTTCCTCAGGAAGGAATTCATGATGAACAACACCTTTGATATCAAAGAAAACCAGGAGCATGACTTTGATTTTTGATCGTCTTTTCTTTGATTTTTTTGTTCGAGCTTCACCTGTTGCTTTCCACTCCATGCTTTGCGATTTCAATTCGGGGTCATACTCGAAAAACCACGATTCATCACCAGTGATAACCCTATTTAAGAATCCAACATCATTTTCCATGGAATTTTTCCAGTCAGTAACACATTCAACTCTTCTCAACTTTTGATGCGGAGTCAGCAGTTTTGGCACGATTTTCGCACAAACGCTCTTCTTAAGCCCAAATGCTCGGTTAAGATTGTGTGCACTGTTGATTTTCCTAAATTTAGTTCTTCAGCTATCATTCGGACAGTTTTTCGGCGATCAGTAAGGACAAGACGCCGCACACGATCAATGTTTTCATGCACACAAGAGGTTGAAGGTCGTCCAATTCTTGCATCATCCGTGGCGTCTTCTCGACCTTCTTTATAGCGCTTAATCCACTTGAAACTGGCTGTTTTCTTCATAGCATTATCACCATAAACAACTCTCAACATTTCAGCAATTTCTTGGTAATTTTTACCAAGCTTTACCAAAAACTTGATGTTAATTCGTTGTTCAGTGAATTGGTCAATTTCCATATCGACGAACAAAAAAATAATGCAAAACTAAAAATAACTCTACTCGCAAGATCCGCACAGCGTAACGTTCTGCCAAGCACTGACGGCTCATTGGGTCCCAGACAACACGTGAGGCCAGTGGACGTGGCTTAACTTTCCGTAATGGCCACCATATTCGACCAGTTCACGTATTTATTGGACAAACCTCGTATACCATATCATGAAAACAGTTTGTCTTGCTAAATAGTTTGTTCCCATATTATCTAAGTATTTTTTTGTGTGTGTACTTTAAGCCAGTTGAACTAATGATGACTAAAGATTGGTGTTAGAAAAGCTTAAACTAATGGAAAGAGAAAAGCTTAAAGCAATAACTACAGTCTCATATCTTTGACCTTGAGGTGTACAAGTTCTGTAACCTTGGACTAGGCCTTTAACTCCTGGGACATACTAACCAATTATTTCCAAGAGCTTAATCTACTGTGAAACTTTTCAATAGAAGATGTTGAGTAGACTGTGAAAAATGTTGCTTTGGAAAGAAAAGGTTCAGTGAAATGTAAGCAAAGAACCAAAATGAAAAACAAACTAACACCTGAGATATCATTGGATCAAATGGAAGCTCTTTTTTTATCAAGAAGCCTTCGTGCATTTATGGAAGAAGAAGCTGTTGGAAAAATCTATAGTGGTGGTATTCATTTATTTGAAATAAAATTTTAAGAATAAGCAAATATTTTGAATGGGTTAAAATTGAAAATAATTGATCTTTTTAAGGTAGTTAGAAGTTTTAACCTGCTACTGGACCATTAATTTAGTACCTGCTCTTTTAAAAAGGTACATTATGAGGAACTTAAGTCTATATTATTGCAAGAGAAATACAAAAGTGTCTAATCAGTATAAGTATTTGTTTTTGAGAAATGTTTGCTAAGAGAAGTGTCATTGTAATACTGATGGGGATAGGCAAGTTATTTGCTGAAGTTTCTGAAATTACTGTTTGAGATCTTTGTATACAATACTAGATAGTAGAAAAAGGAATAGGTCAGTTGTATAAATAACAATGACTGTAACAGGATGGTATCTTAGTATCACAGAGTGCCTGCAGAAAGTACCAGAAACACAGTGTTCTACAGTGAAATCAAGTGTCTAGTTTATCTGGATATCATGGGGTTTCACCAAGTATCGATTTTGTGTTCAATAAATAATAAAAATTTTAGTTATAAAACATATTTTATTAAAATTATAGTTCATTTTAAAAATTGTTTTTTACACAAGTAGATGTAGGAACGGATGCTCAGTCATGTTTTGTAGAAAGATGTTGTTTGTTTTCGTTGTCCTCGCTTACAGCAAACATGGTCGCTTGTCACCCAATCATTGAGTAATACATTATATCCATAATGTTGTAAAAAAAAATTAGAATCATTTATATACGCCATAATAAAAAAAACAAGTAAAACTTTCTGTTTCTTAAAAATGACTTACTTCATGTCTCCTGGCAGTATTTTACTTGCTTTGTCTTTTTATCCCCATGCTTCCAACTACTTTCTGCCATCTCACCCTATGATATTATTTTAATATTAAACAAGACCAACAAAATATCATTTGTTCTTTTTTAAGCAATAATATTAAAAATTATGATTTCATGAATGTATCCTTAACATGCATTTAAGAATAAAGTGTGTGATGCAGATAATCTCATCAAACATGTGCAAAAGGTTAAAAATCAGTTTTAATTGTTGCCTTTTTATTTATTCAGGTTGTTTGACATGGGGGCCAAATACTATGGGTATTCTTCAGATGTTACGTGCTCCTATCCTGCTAATGGGAAGTTTACAGATTTGCAAAAAGAAATCTACAGTGCAGTATTAGCTGCGGTTCAAGCAGTTGAGACAACCATGAAAGCAGGTTAGTCTAAACTTAATAAGACCTTATCCTGCCACAAAGGAAGAAAACTTTGTGTAAATGTCTCTGTGTCTTTTTCTTCTATTCACCAAAGCAAGGCTTGATCTGCATTTTACGTTTAATAAATCATTGACAGGTATTTGTGGCTGTTCCCCAACTGTCATTTTTTAAAAAACCAATTATAACCAATAAAACCTGTTGGTCTCAAAAATTGATTAAACAACTTAAAATACCTGAAAACAAGTTTTGAAGATGGGGGAATATCAAGTTGTGACTGTGTCAACCATGACAGGAGAAACAATTTTCACAAAAGCTTTGTAAAATGCTTTTGGTATTTTAGTGGGTGCTAAAAATTTTGTACCAGAATCCGTTGCATCTCTAAGTTCTCTGGCAGCAATAAGCAACATGCACTGAACATTTCTTTGAATTTAATGATATCCCAATATCTAGGCTTCAAACATCTAATTCTGGAATACCAATATTAAAGCACTGCCTCTTCATCACAACTAGTTCTGGAACACAAAGCCAGCGACTGCCACTCAGCCTCATTGATCCTACGTCTGCACCACTACGAGTCCTTCCTTCAACCCTACACCTGTACGGATTTGGATTGCTCCAGAAATATACACAGACGTAAGCAGCAGTTTAATAAAACAAGACAGCCCATCTCAACTAAGACAAGCTACACTGGAAACTATTTATTTAACCAATTCAGATTTACATTGCAAAAATACAATAGTATAAATTCTTGCAGAGGTACACAATTTACCTGTTCGCAGGATTGGTATAAGCTTAAAACTAACTTTACTCTAAACCAGGGGTCTCCAAACTACGGCCCGAGGGCCACATCCGGCCCGCGGAGAGCTAGCATACTTGAAAACTCCTTTTAGAGAACATATTTTTTATAGCAAATTAAATTTAGTTTACTGAAGTATTCTAATTTTATGTTGAATAATTATTAATATGACATCTACATTGATATGGTCATGGGCTAACTACTCATAACATTGTTGTAGGCTTATTGTTATTGTTTTTGTGATAAGTTGGATAAAGAAACACAGAATTGTAATGAGTAAAGACATGTATAATATGCAGAAAATTTAACTTCAGTATATAATAACTAACAAATTATTGAAATGAATCCAACTAACATTTTATACATTTTAAATAAAAACATAACTTATAACAAGCATAATGACATATGAAATACTAATGAGATTTATGTAATTGAGATTTTCCACTGACAATATTTTGTAGTTGTGGACTAATTTTACTTGTACCAATTATTAAAAGAGATTTAAGATGCTCATCAGTTAATTTAGATCTGTAAACATTTTTTGTGTACTTCATTTTGGAGAAGGTCTTCTCACACAAATAAGTAGTACCAAAAATAGAAAACAGCCCACGAGCAAATTTATGCAAATTATCAAATTGTATCAGTGGAAGACTCTTATAAAATTCCAACAAAGATGAGTTTTGATATTTGTTCTTAATTATATCACTGCACTGTAGATCAATCATTTCCATTTGAAGTTCCGGGGCTAGGGTTTCAATGTCAGTATCAAAAGGATTCTGAAAAATCTTAATTTGATTCGCAATGGCATCAAAGTCCGAGGCGAGTATCAAAATTTATTTTCAAAGCACTCAAAGTTTCGATTGCAAAATCGATAGGAAACTCAGTCTCAGTGGTGTGGCTGAATATTTCACATGTTTTAAAATGTGAAAAATATTTACTTAAGTAGTTGTGATTGAAACAGTATCAATTTCTTCCGGAATGATTTGATATTAGTGTATAAATCAGGAAGATGCTGGTTTTCTCCTTGCAATCTCAAATTCAGTTCGTTCACATGTTTTGTCAAATCAACATAGAATGCTAACTTCCACAGCCATGCGTTGTTTTGTAATTCAGTAAGAGGGCGATGCTTTTCATTCAAAAAATTTCGATCACTGCTCGAAGTTCAAAAAGCGCTGAAGGACTTTCCACAACTAAGCCAGCAACACGGCAGTATGATAAGGTAAGTCATTTTCTCCAATCCCTTCAATAAATTGTCGGAATTGTCGGTGATTCAGCCCAAAAGATCTGATAAAATTAACAGTTGATATGACTGGTTTCAGAACTTCAGACATATCCAAACATTTTCCGCACAAAGACTGTTGATGAATGATACAATGTAAGACTAATGGTTTTGAACCACCGTCATTTTCTACAGCCTTTGACACAAGAGCGACCACTCCTTTATCTTTCCCACTCATGTTTTTGCCTCCATCAGTTGTAATACATTTCAAGTTTTTCCTTCTAAGGTTCTTTTGATTAATGGCCATTTCAACTCCTTTAAAAATATCTGTACCAGTAGTTGTGCCATGAATACTATACATATCAAGAAGTTCTTCATGCACTTCATAGCTTTTATCTACTCCTCGAATATAAATCAACACCTGAGCAGTATCTGACACATCCGTTGACTCATCCAAGGCCAAAGAAAACAATTCAACATGTCCATTTTTGTCGAACAGTTGAGAGGATATATTTTCAGCAATGTTTTCTACCCTTCGAGCCACAGTGTTTGCTGACATACTGACAGTTTTTAATAAATTTACCTTTTCAGGGCACATTTCTTCGGCTACTGCAATTATGCATTCTTTGATCATTTCTCCATCGGTGAATGGTTTTCCACGTTTTGCAATTTCAAGAGCCACACGAAAGCTGGCACGAGTTGCAGCCTCTTGTTCAGTTTTGAGTTTTGTAAATGAAGATTGCTGCGATTTCAATCCGCGCTTCATAGCTTCGAATTTTTCTGTCCGCAAACTTCCTGTATATTTTGAGTAATTTTGAAAATGTTTTGTTTCATAATGACGTTTAATGTTATATTCTTTGAGAACGGCTATGCTTTCATTGCAAATCAAACATAGCGCCTTGTTACTGGACTCAATTACGAAATACTGAATGTTCCACTGATCTTTGAATTTTCTGCATTCACTATCAATTTTTCGCTTCTTTTCCATACTACTAAATTACACACAAAAGCAACAATTCAAATCAAAATACTGTTACAAAGATGTCTTAAACTTAAACACGCACAAACACGTTTTAAGGAGGTACGCACTATTTTATTTCACAACAGTGTCATAGGAACTGACTTGTGGTTGCGCCACTAACCTTCTTATATATTCCAATTACTGCCATCTATAAGTGAGTGGAAGACACCAGAACTTTCTCGAACCAATGAGATTATTCTGTACGTGCTATTAGCGCCATCTGTTAGCGATAGAAGATACTACCTATTTCCGCTTGTGTCCACCAGATGTCGTGTCATGTTACTCCTCATGGCTCGTACTCTACGACTAATCTAGAAATTACAGATAATGACAGGAAAATTAATAATATGCAGTGTTGCCGTTTTGTGGACTTTAGTCCGATTTGCAACCTTTTTCAAACGTTGCGTACTTTTTCAGACCTTTTTTTTCATCAATGGACTATTTCACTTTTTACCACCGGCAACAATGATAATATGGTTTTGGCCCTCAGAACTTTCTGGAGTAATCAGTATGGCCCTAAGGCTGGAAAGTTTGGAGACCCCTGCTCTAAACTACTAACTAAAAGAAATGAGAACATAACATACATAATTTTCCTTTGTTCAATTATTATATAATGTTAATCCCAAGCAAAACAAAAATGTTTGTCCAAAATATAATATATTTTTATTATAATTATACTTTATTTTTAATTTTACTTTGCAATGTCATTATATCATTTGTCCACTATAATTCACAACCTACGTTTTTAATTTTAGCTTTCTAGCTTTCACATTATGTATAATTTTTAATTCACTAGGAAGTGAATTAAAAAGTAAAATTGCTTCTATAAAGCTGTTATTATTGCTTATTGACTTTTAATGTTTTGGTAATGTTATACTTTTGTTTCTAGTCATGCTACTAGAGTTTTGATATTTTGTGTATAATTCATTGTAATGATATTTAAGCGATTCAAGGGCATACGATTGTGCAAGATTTAATGGATTATTTACTGCAATGAATTGAATTGATTTTTATTAATTATTTTTAACAGTCTGTTTTGTAATCTTTTTAATAAAGACAAACAATTATTATGTGCCCTACCCCAGGATATGATACCATATCTAATAATACTTTGGAAGAAAGCATAATATAACACCTTCAAAGTTTCATTTTGCATAATTAATGAAAGCTTTAATTAATTCATTCATTAATCTTAATTGAAAATGAACATAAAAGATTTTTTCATGTCTATACCAATGGTTTACACAATGTGGAAAATATCTAGTCGGAATCAGGTATCTACAACCCAGAAATAGAAGATAGTTTCTTCATATTCTCTGTCAGTATCTGTGGTATATGGACCGAACTTGTGGCCATTCTTGCTGCTCTCCAACACTGCAGCATATTACCCTGGGAATAGATTTGTGTTCTTACAACAATTTTCAAGATCAGTCCTTTGAACATTAAATGTGTCTGAACCATTTTTCTATTTTCCTATACTCATCACCACAGTCAACTTCCAAACATTAAAAAAAATCAAAACTTCACATCTAATGGATCCTTGGATACAAGAACATACAGGATAAGGAGGAAGCTGATAGAATAGCAGAAACCGTTCTGCATCTATATCCAAAACCACTACACATACACCTATACTGACCAATATCATTAAAAAGGTCCCCGCAAGAGGGTGCAGACTAACTGCACCTATTGAGAGGATTTAGACGTCTCTTGCGGTACACAAGTCTAACATACACTTACACTTATAACAATGCTTACGACTTTAACACTTTACACTCACAATTACATTTAGGGAGGTGATAATAACCTCAATGTGCTTTTCACCTTAAAGTAACAAAAAAAGCATTCAAAAGGTAAAACATAATTTTGGACTGACATGTGGAAGAATTGCACAACCTGCAGAAACCTATTGAATTTACTGAAATGATCAAACGACTTGATGATACAAAAACCACAACAGGAAAACTGAAACTTTCCTTACAATCCAGAGTCATACATATTGTCACTAGGGAGTACTTGCATCATTTTGGAATGATAGATTCACCTCTGTGCATGGTTTGTAGACAGAAGAGCGAAAGCCTGAAGCACATAATTCTTGAGTGTACCAATAGTGACGAGTCAGCTGGAGAAAATCTGCTGAGATAGTTTCATAATAACAACACGAGATCTCATGTCATCCCTACTCAGTTCCACAGAACTTATGACTTACTACTGCCTATGGGTAAAAGGGACATCCTGCAATCAGGCTGTCTGATTGCGTGTCACATGAATTACAAGTATCTCTAATTGCACTGTGTTTGGTTTGTATTGCAATCATCTTGTATGCAAAGGGCCTTACATGTGATCAGAGAATTACAAATCACCAAGAACAAAGTTTATTTTTAGTTTTTAGTGGAATAGAGTCTTGATTAACTGTCACCTATTTATCCCCAGGTTAATTATGTTACCTGACATTTTAAAACCATCTTCCATATTAAATAAATTGTAATAAATAATAAAAATAACCTTTTAGACTAAACAAAACACTTTAACTGGACACAACTTATTTGTAGCCTAGGTAACAACAACTGATTTATAGCCTAGGTAACAACAACTGATTTATAGCCTAGGTAACAACAACTGATTTATAGCCTAGGTAACAACAACTGATTTATAGCCTAGGTAACAACTGATTTATAGCCTAGGTAACAACAACTGATTTATAGCCTAGGTAACAACAACTGATTTATAGCCTAGTTAACAACAACTGATTTATAGCCTAGGTAACAACAACTGATTTATAGCCTAGGTAACAACAACTGATTTATAGCCTAGGTAACAACAACTGATTTATAGCCTAGGTAACAACAACTGATTTATAGCCTAGGTAACAACAACTGATTTATAGCCTAGGTAACAACAACTGATTTATAGCCTAGGTAACAACAACTGATTTATAGCCTAGGTAACAACAACTGATTTATAGCCTAGATAACAACAACTGATTTATATCCTAGTTAACAACAACTGATTTATAGCCTAGATAACAACTGATTTATAGCCTAGGTAACAACAACTGATTTATAGCCTAGTTAACAACAACTGATTTATAGCCTAGGTAACAACAACTGATTTATAGCCTAGGTAACAACAACTGATTTATAGCCTAGTTAACAACAACTGATTTATAGCCTAGTTAACAACAACTGATTTATAGCCTAGGTAACAACAACTGATTTATAGCCTAGGTAACAACAACTGATTTATAGCCTAGTTAACAACAACTGATTTATAGCCTAGGTAACAACAACTGATTTATACCTTAGTTAACAACAACTGATTTATAGCCTAGGTAACAACAACTGATTTATAGCCTAGGTAACAACAACTGATTTATAGCCTAGGTAACAACAACTGATTTATAGCCTAGGTAACAACAACTGATTTATAGCCTAGGTAACAACAACTGATTTATAGCCTAGGTAACAACAACTGATTTATAGCCTAGGTAACAACAACTGATTTATAGCCTAGGTAACAACAACTGATTTATAGCCTAGGTAACAACAACTGATTTATAGCCTAGGTAACAACAACTGAGTTATAGCCTAGTTAACAACAACTGATTTATAGCCTAGGTAACAACAACTGATTTATAGCCTAGGTAACAACAACTGATTTATAGCCTAGGTAACAACAACTGATTTATAGCCTAGTTAACAACAACTGATTTATAGCCTAGGTAACAACAATTGATTTATAGCCTAGGTAACAACAACTGATTTATAGCCTAGGTAACAACAACTGATTTATAGCCTAGGTAACAACAACTGATTTATAGCCTAGTTAACAACAACTGATTTATAGCCTAGTTAACAACAACTGATTTATAGCCTAGGTAACAACAACTGATTTATAGCCTAGTTAACAACAACTGACACTAATTGCTACCCTAAGCAAACATTGATAATTGAAAAGTAAATGATCCTCTTATCTAGTGAAATGAGATAGAAACACTTCAAATAGTTTCAACAAATTTGGGAAGAGTGCATGAATGTTTCTATTAATAGATAAATACTCTAATTTATTTACAATAATACCATTCAGCATATAAGTCAATCAACATAAGTAACAGTCACATGAGTACTCAAGTACAGATAATTTACTGCACTGTATGTAAAATTTGTGTAATACATAATTAGAGATAAATAGAAAGTTTAAGAGTTTTACAACATTTTCCAAAATAATAATAATAAAACATTCTGTGCTAAAAAAAAAGAATAATGTGTTATTTTTATCGATTGCTGAAAGTATGAATGATCTACTTTTGTCATCCATCACCCCAATGTTCTCCAGAATGATAGTTAACAAAGACTGTACTGTATTATAACGTAGACCGAACCATCTAAATTTATGGTGTGGTTGTTAAGTTTATGTTTTAAGTTTGAAACTTAAAAACAAGAGTTGATCCATAATTTCAAGACCTCATGTATTGTTTCCAGATATACAAATGATGGAAAATGTCTGAAAACAATTTACATGATTTACAATTTAACATGATGTTACAATTTAACATGATGGGAAATGTTTGTGTGGTATTTTTGCATAATTTATTTTAATTTAAAAATGTTTATTGGTGTGTTAACAGGTGTTAGCTGGGTCGACATGCACAAGCTTGCTAACAGAACTATGTTGACAAAATTAAAGGAGTATGGCATTTTAGTTGGGGATGTTAATGAAATGATGGAGGTAAGTGTAGAAATTGTTCAAAATGTAAGTCACGCTTTTGTCTTGTGTAGGGACAAGGGAGTTGCTTGATCTTTAAACAGCTGTATAGGCCCTCTCATTACGAACCTGTTCATGCTAGTTAGAAAGAAAATTGTTGTGGTTTCTCGTGCTAGTATTGTTCTAAGTGGACTCTGTAGTGGAATATTCAATTTTTTTAAAACTCTAGGCTGTTATTAGTTTTTTGGTGGCAAAAGATTATAGGCAGCAGATATTTGTTGTGAATTTTAAGTAGGGTGGCCAGACATCCTGGTTTTCGTTAAAGTGTCCCAGTACCCAGCAAAAATTTCAGGACTGAATTTTTCCTGTTTTAGTAAAAACACATTTTAAAAAAATAATAAAATTGAATATTATGTTTCCAAAAGAGGACAACATATGTGTGTATTATTGTATTGTTGTTTGTATTATTGTACAGAAATGAACAGAGGAACTGGAATAAGTGAAATAAAAGATTTGGCAAAGAGCTTAAATTACCTACTAAGGGGAGCACATTTTTTTATCATACGGTTTTTCATAATCATAGTTATTGTTTGATGGACTGTACATTTTCTTTATTTGGAAGCTCTTCAAAAGGTCTAAGTACATCTGTACATGCATTAAATCTTAAACAATTGTGGTCAGTGTTACTCATGTATTGAACTGATAATGCATGAAGAATACAATGAATTATGACTAATGGACAATGTATTATGAATACAAGAAGAAGTGAGTAGAAGTTGAAATTTTAGAAGTTCTGCAGACTTCCTAAAGAACATTATATATTGTATGTACATTGAAGCAATTTTTAAATAAGTATAGATTATTAAATTATTGGACAAATTAATTGCCTTTTCTGCTGACAATACAAAATATTAATTTGGGTGGAATTGAGTACTAAGTTAAAAACAATATTTACCAAGCTTAAGGAAAAATGGACAAAAATATCACAGAAACTGTTTGTAGTGCTCCATTATTGCATGATAGTGTACAGTCAGCATAAACTGTCTATCAGGTAACAGTGAAATTATAATGTTTAAAATTTACAAATATTTTAATATTGGAATCTTTGATAAAGTTGGCAAAACAATTTCAACCCGTATTTTTGTAAACAGAAAAATGTCCACATATTTTGGAAACATTTTTCTCTTCACATACTTTATTCTTATGGCTTAAATTTTTATTTAATCAGCTTGAAATTTATCATATACAGGGTGTTTCACAGAAACTCTGACAAAGATCGGGAAACGATCCTTGGGTCAATACAAAATGAATGCCATATAAAGACAGGTCATAAACCCATATGTTTCCTATTTAACTAAAAATTGGATTTTTCCAGTTTTATGTGTATTTAATACATTTTCGACCTCTAGATTAAAAATTAGTGAAGATATTTTGATAAATTTTACACGACCAGTTTGAGGACAAAATTCTGAAGGCACGTTGGTTATATGTGCCAATATTTTGACTGTGATACCACTTCAGAGATTAAAATTTGTAAAAAATGAGTGTTTAAAAATATTGTCTAACATGCTTTCTTATAAAAATTACTCAATCATTTTGTCTGTAAAATTTTGTATAGAATAAGGTTATACATATAAGATCTTTTATAAGCAATATTTAGTTGGTAGTATAAATACTGTGAGGTAAAACAAATTGTAAAGTAAAGTTTACGGAAGGGCTTAAATTACAATATATTTTTAATTGTGCATAAGCAGTAAATAATGACACCTTGATACAGTAAGTTAGTTATCAATACAGTAAATACTTAAATTAACTTGGAAAGTTTTTGAATTGTCCCCCGTTGTGATCTTGGCCAAGTCTGGCTTGCTTTAATATTTTGTGCTTTACTTTCTAGGTAATATATTGAATTTTACCTATCTTAAAAATATCCTTCTTATAAAAATAAAAATATGGTGATCCTATCTTTATGAACAGACCTTTTAAAAGGTCTACCGGGACCCTATGCAAATTATTTTATAGGCTCCTCCATCTCTCTTATATTACCAACCACCAATTTCCCTATTTAACCTGCACATTACTGAACATTTACCATATAATGTTGTAAAACAATGAAAAGTAAAATAAGTGTCATTTATTGCTATATTGAATTTTAGTGAATGTGAAAGCAAGAAAACAAATTGAAGACATTTTAGTAATAACAGTATTATAAAATATTGTTTACTTGGAGAAGTTGAGTTTTCAGTTGATTGGTTTTCATTAAAAGTATTACATTTGATATATGTGTTTACTTTGGGAAACATTATATCATGTGTGTCAAGTGTGAAACATTATATCAAGTGTGAAACTTTGGGTAACATCATATTGGAGGCAGCAAAGCAACACATACCCAGAGGGAGAGTCAAGAAATACAAACCTTTTTGGAACAAGGAATTGGAAGCATTGAGGAATGAGAGAGACGTACTAAGAGACAGAGCAGACAAATACAATGACAAAAACGATGTGCAAGAGTGGCGAAGAGTAAATACACTATATACCAGGGACATACAAGTGGCAAAAAGAAACAACTTCTCCAAGTTCATTGGACAGTTGAATTATAGAACAAACAGCAATAGAGGCCATAGATTCATAAACACCCTAACGGACAAGTGGGAGGACAAACCAACTGCCCAAATAAAAAGTACATCCAAACCGCTATATTGCGACTATGAAATCACCAAGAAATTCAACACCTTTTATAAAGAAGAACATAAGCTGTCTCAACAAAATAAGAAATACGACAGAGTGGTTAAAAAACAGCTCAAAAACACTGCTAAACAAGGCCTTGATATCTTCTCGAAGGAGTACACCATTGCTGAATTGGACATAGCGATATCGAAACTCAAAGTAAATAAATCCCCTGGCATTCAGAATTCATCAAAAACTTGGGTGAAGAAGCTAAGGAACAACATATTTAATGAGGTGTGGTCTGGAAAATCTGAAATGCCAGCTATGTGGAAGAAAGCAGTCATCATCCCCATTAAAAAACCAAAAACATCAGGTGATGGAATGCACAAGTACAGGTCAATCTCCCTTACTTCAATAATTGCAAAAACAATGGAAAGAATGGTTGCTGTGAGGCTACAGTACTATTTGGAAAACAACAAATTAATCTGCAATAACCAAGCCGGATTCAGGCCTCACTATACACCTATGAACCAAGTGCTGAAGTTCACACAAGAGTGAGTTCAACAGAGGAGAGTCGGTTTTGGCCATCTTTGTTGATTTCATGGTTGCCTTCGATACGGTATGGAGATCCCAACTTTTAAAAAAGATCAAAGACTTACATATAACTGGCAATATGTTTTATTGGCTGAAACACTTCCTAAGTCAAAGGTGGGTATGCATAACATATACATTTAACATATACATAAACGATCTCCCCAAAGCGTTATCCTCCAATCAACTCAACTGTGTGATGTATGCGGATGATGTACTGATATGGCTGGCAAATAGCAACAATGACAGGAAAGTCTTTGACTCACTTCATTATGGGATGAATGAAGCTATGGAGGCACTGACCAGATGGAGTAGGAATAACAACATGAAAATTAATGTTCAGAAAACAAGTTACTAGCTCTTCTCACTGAAAGCAAAAACACAAAACATACCTCTCCAAGTAGAAAACACAGTAGTCCAACAGCACTGTAGTACTAAATACCTGGGAGTCATCCTCGACAAAAAGCTCAATCTAAAACACCACGCAAATTACATCGCATCAAAGATCTCCTCCAAAAACAGTATACTAAAAAGACTAGCAGGAATAAAATGGGGAGGAACGCTTGATGTACTATGCCAAACCTACAAGTCATACATAAAACCAAATTTCCTTTACGGTGGTGAGATGCTTGCTTTGGCAGGCAGTGATGCCCTGAAGAAACTTGAAACAAGCCAGAACAACTGCCTACGAATGATAATGGGTGCCGTGAAGACCACACCAATTGCAGCACTGCATGCCTATACCAACACCAAACCATTGCATAATGAATACAGGTGCAAAGCTATGGTAACATATGAGAAGATTCTTCACAGGAAGTACAATTACCCATGGATCCTAGAACCACCAGCAGAACAAACATTAAAAACACAAACAAGTTTCAAACACCTGATGCTTAAATGGAGATCAAGTGGTGTAGTGATCGAGGAGCCTACACAGCTGAAGGGTCCTCTGGACTACGACAGGTACAACATAAGCACTCAACTTGTGGAAACAATAAATAAAGCCAAGGACAACCCAGTCACAGTTGCACAAATTACTTTGGAGACTATAAACAACCTTTACCCATCAGACGACTGGTTGCGAATATACACTGACGGATCTAAAATCGGAGGTGAAACAGGGGTGGGAATATTCTGTGAGCATTTTTCTCACTATTTTGCATTAAGCTCGGACGCCACTGTTTTTGAGGCGGAGTTATTTTCAATCGATGAGGCATTGAGGCAAATAATAACGAGGCCATGGTTGAATAATAACATAGTGATATTAGTTGACTCTAAATCGGCATTACAAGCAATTGCTGACAACACATCTGCGGGCTCTATGATAGAATCGATCCAGAAGAAATACCAAATAATTAAACACATTATCAAGAAATTGGTACTGCAGTGGATCCCGTCACATGTAGGCATACAAGGGAATGAGTGGGCAGACAAGCTAGCCAAGCAAGGAACCCTTATAGTGCAGAAACCAAAAAGAATGCTCACACTGGAGGCTAGGATTAGTGCACTGAAGCGAACATCTTATCTTGAATTTACAAATAAAGTCAAGGAAGACATAAAGAACAAGCCTTATGAGAATGTATTCGACTTGTATGGGAAGGTTAAGGACCTCCAGAGGAGGACATCTGTTGCGGTCTTTCGGCTGACAACTGGACAAGACTGTCTGAATAAACACCTTGAAGAAAATTTAGATATTAAACTATGACAACTGCACATTGTGTGAATGCCCAGACACCATCATGAATAAGGACCATCTCCTGGTCTGCAGAAAATTAGATGAAGAGAAGCAGAGAAGAAGAGACCTCCCTGGCCTGTACTGGGAAGCAAGATCAAAGATGGCATGAGTCAGCGGAAGCCATTGGAAAACATCAACAACATATATGTGTGTACCATTATTCAGAAACACTATGTAAAGCAAAATGTATATAATTGGTAATGTGATGTAAAAATCAACTTAAATTACTTTTTTCTTACATAGACCCTCATAGGCATAAGCCTTGTTTATGGAATACGTGGAGAGAACTTATAAGTAACAGTGCAGTTGAGAAATGCTACCTATTGTTTTGTTCATTTTAGCATGATTGGATGAATAACGGATAACCATGTAGATGACAAACTAATTGTTAGAAAATGTGAATGAATACTTTTTTTGAAAATAAAAAAAGTAAGTAAACCAATAGTTTGCAATAATAAAACACGAGTTTTTTTCACAAGATATTAAACAGAGATTTATACAAAGTGGTATGATAACTGAGAAGCTAACCTAACATATGATTTGTTCATGATGCAAAACTGATTTGAAAACTAACTTAGGCGCCTTGGATACTAAAGCTGAGCTGAGCCGGGCCGGGCAAAGTGATACCAAACAAAATCTGTATTGTGTTCAGTTTTCTAGGCTTGTTGTGAGAGATGCTTTTATCGTTCCTAGCAGTCTCAGTTGCAATGCAGTGTAATAATAATGTCGTCAACCTTGATGATGATGATGTTTTTGGATAGTTCTTCACTTGATGATGAGTATGTAGGACAAAAAATAGCCTTCATGAAATAGGATATGAAAAATAGCCTTCATATTACTTACAGTGTCAATAAAGATAATGAGAAAAGCTCTCAGTTAAAGATAAAGATCAGTTCGCAACTCTATATGAGAAACTCCAATTTTTTGTTGGATTGATCCCACAATGGAGGTTTTTCTTGAGTAGCACTAATTAGCAATTCAGCATCAATACTCAATGTTACAACAGTATTACTTTTTATAAATGGACAAAAATCGAATGATACAATATTGCGCAATATTACATAGACACTTAGTGGCCGGGATACTGAGCTAGACTGAAAAACACACAGGCAGAAACCTATCCACAAACACAGACAAGAAAAATATCCTTCGTATTACTTACAGTCTCAATAAAGATCATGAGAAAAGCTCTCAGTTAAAGATAAAGATCAGTTCGCAACTCTATATGAGAAACTCCAATTTTTTGTTGGATTGATCCCACAATGGAGGTTTTTCTTGAGTAGCACTAATTAGCAATTCAACATCAATACTCAATGTTACAACAGTATTACTTTTTATAAATGGACAAAAATCGAATGGTACAATATTGCGCAATATTACATAGACACTTAGTGGCCGGGATACTGAGCTAGACTGAAAAACACACAGGCAGAAACCTATCCACAAACACAGACAAGAAAAATATCCTTCGTATTACTTACAGTCTCAATAAAGATCATGAGAAAAGCTCTCAGTTAAAGATAAAGATCAGTTCGCAACTCTATATGAGAAACTCCAATTTTTTGTTGGATTGATCTCACAATGGAGGTTTTTCTTGAGTAGCACTAATTAGCAATTCAGCATCAATACTCAATGTTACAACAGTATTACTTTTTATAAATGGACAAAAATCGAATGATACAATATTGCGCAATATTACGTAGACACTCAGTGGCCGGGACACTGAGCTAGACTGAAAAACACACAGGCAGAAACCTATCCACAAACACAGACAAGAAAAATATCCTTCGTATTACTTACAGTCTCAATAAAGATAATGAGAAAAGCTCTCAGTTAAAGATAAAGATCAGTTCGCAACTCTATATGAGAAACTCCAATTTTTTGTTGGATTGATCCCACAATGGAGTTTTTTCTTGAGTAGCACTAATTAGCAATTCAGCATCAATACTCAATGTTACAACAGTATTACTTTTTATAAATGGACAAAAATCGAATGATACAATATTGCGCAATATTACATAGACACTTAGTGGCCGGGATACTGAGCTAGACTGAAAAACACACAGGCAGAAACCTATCCACAAACACAGACAAGAAAAATATCCTTCGTATTACTTACAGTCTCAATAAAGATCATGAGAAAAGCTCTCAGTTAAAGATAAAGATCAGTTCGCAACTCTATATGAGAAACTCCAATTTTTTGTTAGATTGATCCCACAATGGAGGTTTTTCTTGAGTAGCACTAATTAGCAATTCAGCATCAATACTCAATGTTACAACAGTATTACTTTTTATAAATGGACAAAAATCGAATGATACAATATTGCGCAATATTACATAGACACTTAGTGGCCGGGATACTGAGCTAGACTGAAAAACACACAGGCAGAAACCTATCCACAAACACAGACAAGAAAAATATCCTTCGTATTACTTACAGTCTCAATAAAGATCATGAGAAAAGCTCTCAGTTAAAGATAAAGATCAGTTCGCAACTCTATATGAGAAACTCCAATTTTTTGTTGAATTGATCCCACAATGGAGGTTTTTCTTGAGTAGCACTAATTAGCAATTCAACATCAATACTCAATGTTACAACAGTATTACTTTTTATAAATGGACAAAAATCGAATGGTACAATATTGCGCAATATTACATAGACACTTAGTGGCCGGTATACTGAGCTAGACTGAAAAACACACAGGCAGAAACCTATCCACAAACACAGACAAGAAAAATATCCTTCGTATTACTTACAGTCTCAATAAAGATCATGAGAAAAGCTCTCAGTTAAAGATAAAGATCAGTTCGCAACTCTATATGAGAAACTCCAATTTTTTGTTGGATTGATCTCACAATGGAGGTTATTCTTGAGTAGCACTAATTAGCAATTCAGCATCAATACTCAATGTTACAACAGTATTACTTTTTATAAATGGACAAAAATCGAATGATACAATATTGCGCAATATTACGTAGACACTCAGTGGCTGGGACACTGAGCTAGACTGAAAAACACACAGGCAGAAACCTATCCACAAACACAGACAAGAAAAATATCCTTCAGATATTTACAGTCTCAATAAAGATAATGAGAAAAGCTCTCAGTTAAAGATAAAGATCAGTTCGCAACTCTATATGAGAAACTCCAATTTTTTGTTGGATTGATCCCACAATGGAGGTTTTTCTTGAGTAGCACTAATTAGCAATTCAGCATCAATACTCAATGTTACAACAGTATTACTTTTTATAAATGGACAAAAATCGAATGATACAATATTGCGCAATATTACATAGACACTTAGTGGCCGGGATACTGAGCTAGACTGAAAAACACACAGGCAGAAACCTATCCACAAACACAGACAAGAAAAATATCCTTCGTATTACTTACAGTCTCAATAAAGATAATGAGAAAAGCTCTCAGTTAAAGATAAAGATCAGTTCGCAACTCTATATGAGAAACTCCAATTTTTTGTTGGATTGATCCCACAATGGAGGTTTTTCTTGAGTAGCACTAATTAGCAATTCAGCATCAATACTCAATGTTACAACAGTATTACTTTTTATAAATGGACAAAAATCGAATGGTACAATATTGCGCAATATTACATAGACACTTAGTGGCCGGGATACTGAGCTAGACTGAAAAACACACAGGCAGAAACCTATCCACAAACACAGACAAGAAAAATATCCTTCGTATTACTTACAGTCTCAATAAAGATAATGAGAAAAGCTCTCAGTTAAAGATAAAGATCAGTTCGCAACTCTATATGAGAAACTCCAATTTTTTGTTGGATTGATCCCACAATGGAGGTTTTTCTTGGGTAGCACTAATTAGCAATTCAGCATCAATACTCAATGTTACAACAGTATTACTTTTTATAAATGGACAAAAATCGAATGATACAATATTGCGCAATATTACATAGACACTCAGTGGCCGGGACACTGAGCTAGACTGAAAAACACACAGGCAGAAACCTATCCACAAACACAGACAAGAAAAATATCCTTCGTATTACTTACAGTCTCAATAAAGATAATGAGAAAAGCTCTCAGTTAAAGATAAAGATCAGTTCGCAACTCTATATGAGAAACTTCAATTTTTTGTTGGATTGATCCCACAATGGAGGTTTTTCTTGAGTAGCACTAATTAGCAATTCAGCATCAATACTCAATGTTACAACAGTATTACTTTTTATAAATGGACAAAAATCGAATGGTACAATATTGCGCAATATTACATAGACACTTAGTGGCCGGGATACTGAGCTAGACTGAAAAACACACAGGCAGAAACCTATCCACAAACACAGACAAGAAAAATATCCTTCGTATTACTTACAGTCTCAATAAAGATAATGAGAAAAGCTCTCAGTTAAAGATAAAGATCAGTTCGCAACTCTATATGAGAAACTCCAATTTTTTGTTGGATTGATCCCACAATGGAGGTTTTTCTTGGGTAGCACTAATTAGCAATTCAGCATCAATACTCAATGTTACAACAGTATTACTTTTTATAAATGGACAAAAATCGAATGATACAATATTGCGCAATATTACATAGACACTCAGTGGCCGGGACACTGAGCTAGACTGAAAAACACACAGGCAGAAACCTATCCACAAACACAGACAAGAAAAATATCCTTCAGTATTACTTACAGTCTCAATAAAGATAATGAGAAAAGCTCTCAGTTAAAGATAAAGATCAGTTCGCAACTCTATATGAGAAACTTCAATTTTTGTTGGATTGATCCCACAATGGAGGTTTTTCTTGAGTAGCACTAATTAGCAATTCAGCATCAATACTCAATGTTACAACAGTATTACTTTTTATAAATGGACAAAAATCGAATGATACAATATTGCGCAATATTACATAGACACTCAGTGGCCGGGACACTGAGCTAGACTGAAAAACACACAGGCAGAAACCTATCCACAAACACAGACAAGAAAAATATCCTTCGTATTACTTACAGTCTCAATAAAGATAATGAGAAAAGCTCTCAGTTAAAGATAAAGATCAGTTCGCAACTCTATATGAGAAACTTCAATTTTTTGTTGGATTGATCCCACAATGGAGGTTTTTCTTGAGTAGCACTAATTAGCAATTCAGAATCAATACTCAATGTTACAACAGTATTACTTTTTATAAATGGACAAAAATCGAATGATACAATATTGCTGCAATATTACATAGACACTTAGTGGCCGGGATACTGAGCTAGACTGAAAAACACACAGGCAGAAACCTATCCACAAACACAGACAAGAAAAATATCCTTCGTATTACTTACAGTCTCAATAAAGATAATGAGAAAAGCTCTCAGTTAAAGATAAATATCAGTTCGCAACTCTATATGAGAAACTCTAATTTTTTGTTGGATTTTTCCCACAATGGAGGTTTTTCTTGAGTAGCACTAATTAGCAATTCAGCATCAATACTCAATGTTACAACAGTATTACTTTTTATAAATGGACAAAAATCGAATGATACAATATTGCGCAATATTACATAGACACTTAGTGGCCGGGATACTGAGCTAGACTGAAAAACACACAGGAGAAACCGCTTGGAGTAGCGAGAGGTAGGACTGTTCAAAATCGCTCGGCCTGCCCAGCGATATCTTATATCAAATATCTTATTTGAAATTTATAAGAATATGAAATACAGCGTAATCAGTGGTCAAAAAATGTTCACCCAGTTCGGCTTGGCCTGGCCCGGCTTTGGTGTGTAACCCAGCTTAACAGTTTCAAATGGGAAATTCTGAGCCATTCTCTGTACAGCCTTGATTTGGTATTTAATCCTGTCATATTTTTTAACATAATAAAATGATTAGGATCACAGCAATTTAAAACTGATGGGTAGTAGCCTCACAGTGTACATTTATAACATAAGTCATAGGTGGTGGGAAAGTGTACCTTTATAAGTGAAAATTTTTTAAAAAGTCTTTACAGACATATTGTAGTAGATACATTAAAAAAAGTAGTGAAATTTCAGCCCAAAATTTATGTAAAATGAACCTTAAACGTATTGGTGTTAAATTTTGTCTGAATGTGTCTTAATTTCTTAACAGCCCTTTGTTTGATAACATTGATATTGCTATGAAGACATTGTAGCTTGTTATTAAAGAAATCATATTTTTTCAGTTGCCTTTTTTACTGTTCGGTATCTAAACATCAGTGATTAAAAAAAAAAAAAAGCTCTTTTTTGTAGGCGAACTATAACTACAGACAATTTTTAATCTTCTGTATTCATAACCTAGGCTTTCAAAGGTAATAAATATTGCTTTTTTAGGCGAACCTCGGTGCTACATTCCAACCTCATGGACTTGGCCACTTCATGGGAATTGATGTGCATGATGTGGGGGGTTATTTAGAAAAGGACCCGCCTCGACAAACTTTACCAGGCTTGGCCAACTTACGCACTGCTAGAGTTCTTCAAACTGGCATGGTCATCACTGTGGAACCTGGATGTTATTTTATTGATTCTGTAAGTGTATGCTTTCATGATTTTTGGCACAAGCTTGACGTACTTGCAAGCTCGATTACAACCAGGCTGACTTATAAAATATACTTGCTTTACAGTCCATAAAAATCATTATTTTCATTACTGTACCAAAAAATAATTGTTTGAAACTTTATAACACTTGCAGAATGTTACAAATATCTTGATAGTTTTGAAGAATATTACTTAACATATATCATATTTCTTTCTGTTTTGTTGTTAGTTGTTGGACAAAGCACTGGCAGATCCTGCATTGAATAAGTTCTTAGTAAAAGAGAAACTCTCACTATTCAGGGGGTTTGGAGGCGTGCGTATCGAAGATGATGTGCTTGTCACAGAAAATGGTATTGAAAATTTAACAAAAGTGCCTCGCACGTAAGTAGACCTACTTCACTTCTTTTACAAATATATATATATATATATATATATATATATATATATATATATATATATATATATATAAACTGTTTCAATGGATAAATGTTGTCTTTGTAACCACAACTATGTAAATGGTTGGTTGAAAAGGTCTGAAACTTGGCAGTTTGTTTTAGTCACAAGCCTTAAGAAATTTTAAAGAGACAAGTTTACAATAACAGAGATGATAACAGAGATTAACTGGGAGATAATCTCTGTTCTTCATTAGCGGTCACTCTTTCACCTTGCATTTTACTCCTTCCCAATGCTTTTCTTTTACCATGTTTATATTAACATGTTGCCATGTTTTTTATTATCTGTTTATGTATTTGGTACAAATTTTGCAATTGATTTTAAAGTAACTTCCTGATGAACTAGAGACTTGTAACTTTAAGCATAGCTCAGAAAACTAGATGACAATGCAATATTAACTTGCCTTCTTGTCTGTCTGTGTATTGTGTTTCTATATATATATATAGTCTTATTTTTAAGTAAAAAAAAATAGCTTTCAAATTGGCCGAGTCTCTAAAATAGGCCCTTTTAGGTGAAATTCCTGGTTTCCCACATCAGAACAAGATTAAGTTATGCACCAATTATATGCTAGGATAATGATAAATTATCTACTAGGAGTTTCCTTCTCTACAGAACAAGAAGAAGAAAAAAAATATTTATGTGAAACGCAAGAGAAACGTATGTTTAAAACACAGCCAACTTTTATGGTTTTGCTGTCAAACTAGTTTTTGTCTAAAATAATATGTCATGTGGTACCAAGATTCTTAAAGTAAGATTTAATTTTTGTACATTTAGAATTTTGTTATTAGTAGAATAATGGTTTATGATATTTTTTCATTAATAATTTATTACAGTCAATGTATTTCATACTTAATGAAATGATGGTAAATCCCAATTATGTTCAAAATGAAAATTATCACAGTCAAGTAGTTACAATGATTGCACAATGCTTAGACAGCTGCATACTACAACAGCTAATACAATATTTCTGTCACTCAGGAAAATGATGTAATATGTATAATATCACAACTACTTATGGTATTTTCAAGTTGTAATTTTTGCAATTAATGGTAGTGGTATTTATATAAATGAGTAAGCATATTGTGAAAAACACAAATTTAATATAAAGAAAAACTGTTTTTCTGAACTTCTGATAAATCAGCTGTTCTTCTTACTGAAATAGTGAATTCTGTTATATATGAAGGTTGTCTCGAAAGGGATAAAAAGTAAATTAATTTTACAATAGGAGTTAATTTTTTTTTTTTGGTAAGTAATATGCCGATAATGTAGCCTACAAAATAAATTCCAATGAAAATAGTTAACACTGCCGCAGTAATGTAAATTTTTGTGAGTTGACGTTTCCATATGGTTTTGTTTACAATTTGTATATTTAAATTTTGTTGTTTTTTAACTACTAGGTGACCAGTGCGAACACTTCGCACAGCTAGTGGTCAGTTACGTAATATAATAAAGATGGAACTAAGTAAATATAAATATTTGTCAATTCAAAATATTTTATTAAAAAATATTAAAAAATTAGTATTATTGTAAATGATATTAGCATTATATACAATACTTTTTTCTTTTTAAAATTAATTAAACAGAACTTTAAAATCAATGTTAGTGGTTATGACATGATCATAGTTCACTTTTGCCCTTATGAAACTTCAACACAAACGAAGGTATCTTTAAATTTTGCGGACTCATAAGAAAGCCTTAATAACTGTTCATGTGAAAAAACAGAACATCATACGCTACCATCTTTTTAAAATGTAATTTTTTAATGAAAACATTAATTTTAATATATTTACTTATTTTTCGTCATTAGGGGGGAAAATAATCTTCAAAATGGCCTGTCAAACATTAATTTTGATACAGTATTGAGGGAGATATTTTGTATCTACAAAAAAACGTCTTTGAGAAATAATACAGGGTCCACCAGTGAAACAGGATGATTAAATAATGTAATTGATTGCTGAAAAAAACTTTTTAAATATTTTTTTAGTAAGTAATTGATAATACAGAGTAGCTATTATGGGTACAATACGAAAAAATATTATTTTCTGAACACTACGTCTACCAAATGTCCTCCATTGCAGTTAGGGCATTCCTGGAGCCTGGTTTGGAGGTTTTCCATGACCTCTTGCAGCATGTTGACAGGTCGTCTACAATTCGTTGTTTGAGGGCTTGAATGGTTGTGGGTGGATCTGCTTGAAACACCTTTGTTTTTAGGTATACCCATAAAACAAAAATAGGTATCCCCCCCCCCAGATGTGTCACTTATTCTAATGCAAAGGGCATGTTGTTTGGCTGATGGCGAGGACTTCTAACCATAGCCTGTTGAACAGCTGCGATGTTTTCAGGTGTTTGAATAGTTTTTACACTCCTGTCTCTTTTTAAAAAGTTAATCCCATTTGCTCGAGGTTGTTTATCTATGTTTGAATTGTATTATCTAACGGAACAAGCTGATTACGCGGTATGTTAAATCGGAAAGCAAAATTTTTTTGTCATTTTGATAATACGCTTTCACCGCGTAGCTGCGTTGTTCACCCATCCAACGATCGATTGTAACTAAATGGTAGATTGTGCAGGTGGTGATGCACCAGTAACCATCCCCTCACTACCTGCCAACTTTGTCTCAAGGCCACCTACCATCATCCCGTTTTATTGTTGGACCCTGTATGTAGAGTTGACAACATATATGTTTTAAGTCACATATCAGTTTGGTGCTATTTCTTTTTTTTTCTAGCATCAAATTAAGTGCACATACTCTGTGGCATTGATTTTTTCCTCTGATTTTTTATGGCAATAATTTTTTAAAATTCATTTTTCATTCTTTTACTTGGCGCCACATATATCACAAATTCCCTTGAGCCGGTCCTGTCGATCATTAATTAATAGTATATGCAACTGTATATGCAAAAACAGAGAATGACAAAAACATGCGTAACTGGATGACTGTATTTTGCTGTAGAAAATCTTACAGCTATACTTGAATAGTGCTGAGCACTGCACCATATCAGTTAACAAACTTAATCGTCAAACCTTATTGCGGTACTTGTGAAATCTTGAGCTTTCTAATGTTTAAAGAATCGATTCAGTAGTTTCTGAAATGAACAAAAACATATTTTTGTAGATTTAAACAAATTTCGTTTTTTACAGGATTGGAGAGATAGAAGCTGTGATGGCTTCAAGTAAAGTCTAAACGTTTTGATGAAGAATTGCAAAAAAGAACAAAGCAATGAATTGGAAATGGCGAACAATTAACATAATATTTTAAACATAGTAATTAAACATAATATTTTGCTTTACTAATGAGGGTTATTAATGTTTTCAGCTTTTTAAAAAATTGTCTTAATAATAATAAAGAAAGTAATATTTTTTATCATTTATATAAACATTTTTTTCAATTTTAAGTATAGATTTATAAATGTAATAAAAAATATATTATTTTTAGAGTAAAATAAAATTGTTTGAATTTAAAACCCTGTCAGAAGTACTGTGCTGCAAACCATATGTAAGACATTATTTTAATTGTATGATATAGAAGAAAATACAAATACTATTTATTACACTAACAACTCAATAAATATTCAAAACTTTCACCTTGAGTAGTTGCAGGAGTCAATTTTCTATATGTTCTATGTACTAAACATCCTAAACACACATACACACATGCGCGTGCACACACACATGCACACACGCATAAACACACACACACACACTACACTTATGTTCACAATTTTAACCACTATATACTTTTAGAGCTTTGGTGTTCTTGTAAAGTAATAGGGGGGGAGGAGGTGAAACATACTTGGTTACCTTGTGGCAGAGACAAGGTTACCAGTGGATTCATAACACTGCTTAGAATCTCTGATGGAGCAAATTGTGGGAATGAGAATGATATAGATGCTTCATAAGTATATGGATGTTGAATTATGGCTGTCAAAACGGATAACTGGGCTAATTAGACACATGGTTTCTTTTCCATAGAGTTGCTACTGAGGCTCTATGACACGAGCTATAAGCTTTTTGTGTTCCCCTTGTACTTCTTGTGTAGGGTGTGCTTGTTAAAGTTTTTGTCTGGTTGCTTTAGTCGAAACAGTCTTCTTTTTTTGGACTCCAAGGTCTCGCACTTAAGTAGTATGTGTTTCTGGTTCCTGCCCGCATAGACACGTTGCTATAATCTGTGAGTACCTTTCTTAATATCGTATCCTAATATATTGAAATTAAATAAATTCATTTCATTATGTATATATGAGTACTATTACTTATGTGGTACTCTCTAAGCAAAACTAGGCTGTACCTATGTGGTACTAGGCTGTAAAACTGTTCTAAGTGACATATTTTTCGTACAAGTATCTGCAGTAAGTCAGCTGTTCAATTTCTGGCAATTATAATGATTATGTTTAATTTTACTGCAATGTGTCAACTAGGATTTACATGGTTTTTAATATATATAAAACTGAATATATCAGTGCAGTTTTAGACTTTAAACTTTGTGTGTTATTTTTTCTCTTTGGTATTGCTTTTAATGTAAGAAAATTTTGGAACACCTAAACTAAATTCCTGATTACACTTTTGCGTTTGATCAATAAGCTTTTTTTCCCAACTTTAACCTTCAATGACACAGTGAGCTACTGTAAATGTGATTTTTGTAATATGAAAAAAATTGTTGTGTTGAAATTCATACACAGATTACCGAAGTCTGTGGTACCATTATGCATAAACCTTGGGTAACGAATGGTCAAATGGACCTTTTGATGAGACTAATTAATTAAAATAAAAAGTTAATTCATGTTAACACAGTGTGATTCATTTAAAAATCTGTAAATTCAGGATTCAGGACTTTCAAATTTAAGATTCAGGACATAAATAAAACGACTCAAAAATTCGGCTAAAACTAAAAATAGTTTTAACTGATCGATATGATCATAGTTCATACTATAGTCATGTATTTGTCTAATTACACATTTAAAATTAAAATGTTAAGAAGTTTTTATGTTACACAATGATGGAAAAAATATGATATGAAGAAAACTGTATTTTAAATTAAACTAACATGTTTCAAGGCAAAGAATGTGATATTTATCAAGACCTGTGGTATATATTATTATTTTTTTAAAATTTTAAATCCTCCTGTTATCTTGACTTTTTATCTCTTTGAGCTGGTTAAGAAATGGCAAAGCACATGATATCTCAAAAATATATTACTGTGCATATGTCTTGTTAAAATCAACCATTTTTTTATTAAAAAAATTCATAACAAAAAAGCCTTCTTAAGTTAAGTAGTGTAAAGTATGTAAAAAAAATTTTTATTTTTTTATATGTTTAAAAAATTAAAAATGAATTTGAAAACTGTCCATTTACAAACAATTGAAAGCATAATTACAGAAGAGAAATAAAATGTATAAGGCAGGTGGTTGATAAACCCATAAATAAAGAAAACTTAAAATTAGGAAAAAATTAGGCCAAAAGAAAAAATGCAATGGTATGGACACAAGCATAATGATACAATGAGCAAAATAGAAGATGGAAGACATTTTTGAGTCCCCAACGCCTGTGGCATAAGCGAAAGAAGAAAAGAAAAAGAGATAAAATTCTAAAACATTTTCTTAAAAATACTTTCCTTTTTACTCCTTCCAAATTACACATATGCATGTGGTGTTCCCAAAGCCTCAATCCTTAGACCTTTGCTCTTTTCAGTTATGGTTAATGACCAGAATTCAAATGCAGAGAAGGAGACTGTTCTGTGTACAAGTGATACTACTGTCATTTGATACTACAGACATTCAAAAAGAAATGAAGCAATGCTAGTTGTAAGAGTGATCAAAATTAAATCTAAGATTGGACACAATTAACAAATTAATCTTGAATGAGAATGTCACTGATTTTTGGAACCAAAGAAAATGTGACCTAGGAGAAGAACTTCCAAACTTTTGGTGTTTTACACAACCCAAAAATGTGCTGTAGCAACAGCAATTTGTCATTGACATCAGGCCATCAAAGATGTAAGGATCTGGATGCTTGGATCAAGAAGTAACAAGAACTATGAAGTTTAACTCAACTCTCAGCTGGAAATGTCATACAGAAAGATTGAAAAAAAGTTAAGCAGCGGTATGTGATATACTATAAACACTAGCGTGTGGAGTTGGACCAGTGACTTCTGTTATTTAGTGCCTTTTTCAGGCACACTTGTCATATGGCTTAGAGGTGTGGAATTACATAGGTTGAAGAAATCCTTTTCATGCAAGAGAAACAATTAAGGCTATACCTAAAATTGGAAGGCTAGATCAATGCTAACATATTTTTGAGGAGCTATGAATGTCCATATTCTTTTCTATTCCTTGCTCTGTCTAGAAGAAAATTCATGTAAAGTGCAAGAAAAGATTATTTGATTTTTGTATAATTCTAAGAAGTTTTGGTTCAAAAAGTGTGTGAAATTATTTTTAAAAAATGTTTATGTGATATGAACAAATTACCTGTATGCCAAAGTTCATTTAAATTAGTCAGTTCATTTAGTTTATGATTTTGTAATCAATTGCTGTACCAAATTAAAATTTTAGCATGATCATAGCACTTTTTAATATACATCACAAAAAAATAAAAATGCAGGCTAAAGGTACTTGATAAAATTAAAAAATCTCAATAATTAAGCACAGGTGTGAATTAGACTTAGAACATTTCTAACTTGACCTATAAAAATGAAATTCATTAAAAAGATTTCAGTAATTAGGGCTTAGGCTGCATTATTTTCGTGAGAGTTTAACGTGAAGTTATTTATCCACAAAAATTGGAGAACAAATTACAGGAATTCATACACAATAAAATTTGTTTTCATTTAGTGCACCAAACGCTCAGAAGGTAGCGCTTAAGTAGTCTGTAACCTAAAAACAACTATCGAAAGTGGAATCGTTCCGTTAGCTAACAATCGATTGTTGGAATTGAGCCATAACACGAGTGTTTGCTAAGAGCTCGTCTAGTCTTGTCTAGACGATCGTAGTGAGCAGTTCTTGTGAATCTTAGCAAAAGTAGGAATTGTTTTCACCGCAGTGCCAGTCAAATTCAATATGCCTTGTGATTGTGTTAAGTTTATTGTTCATTAAATCAAAGTTACAGTTTTAAAAAGAAAGAGATTAGTTGTTTGTGTTTCGTTAAAATTACAGTATTTAAAAAAAAAACAATCTTTAAGAAAAAAATTCGGACTTTCTGGCATTGTTGATTACTGGAGTGGATATTTTGAAAAAAGGTGGATTTGTTGTGGTAAGTTTTCCAATGTTTTTTTAAAACAGTTTCTAACAATAATTGTTAAAAAATAATTATAACCTAAAATGTATATATTACGTTTTAAAAGATGTTATCGATTTGTTTTTGTTTAATCTTAAACTTAAGTTAGCCTAAATTATGCCTAAAACGGTGCATATTTCGTTCTGACATTTAAGTATCTAATAATTGCATTCCAACTATAAAATAAATAGTCCAAGATGAGAAATTTGCTAACGAAAATAACAATTCTGGCTAGGCGGGACACTTTTGGGTGTTATTGATTGGAAGGCAGGTTAAGCTGGTTTGCTGGTGCGTATTTGTGTATTAAAAAAGGTTAGACTTACTTTGAAGCATCTTTAAATATATTTTAATAATTAATAGAAACATTAATTGCAATGAGATCAGGAAATACAAAAAATATAGCCAAAACTGAACACATATCAAAATACGTTTGCAGTTAAAACTCATAACTTATGGAAAAATAAGAAAATTCAGGTCGTAATAAACATTTTGAATTTAAAGTTCTCTTCAAAGGTTTTACTAGAAAAATACTTTTGTAAATAAACAAAACAAACAAAAAATCGTTCAAAAGGCAAATTTGATACTTATTATCAGTAAATGTTGCATTATCAGTAAGTGTTTACAAGCATTACGAAAAAAAATATTGTTATCATAAATTTTTGTTGGTAAAAATATTTAGCACTAGTATTTCAAAACCTAAAAACGTATTTCTGGTGAAAAATGAAACGATTTTAGTGCTTGTTTTAGTATTTTTTCAAGTAGGTATTAAGCCTATACAATATCTTATGTTTTTATGTTATTTGTTGGCCTATGGTTAAAAGGTCAACTAGTATGCTATTTAATAAACAAAAATTTGCGCTATTTTAATTTCACTTTCTCACTATACTAATTAAGAAGTATTACCGGTAAGGAAGTATAGTGATTACGAAAAAAATATATTCTAAAAAATCCGTTTTCAGGTACCTTGGGTTAAAAAATAGTTCGTACGTGGATGACTTGGTTTTTTTGTGTAAAGTAACGGGAGACTGTAGCAATTAACTGATTTTCTTGAAATTTGGCATCTAGGTCTAGTTTACCCATAACTCAGGACCATTTTTTAATTTTGAAACCATTTTTAAAAGGCTATTTTTTTAACAAAAAACTTACGATCAGATTCTGTCAAAATCGGCTCGAACAGTTTTGATCAAATTTTGTTCACATGTCAAAACATATTGGTCGCTAAATTCTCAAAAACATAGGTTAGAAACTATGGAAAAAGTAAAAAAATCGACATAATTTTTCAAAATAGGGTTTTAAGATTTTGCTCAAATTTTGGGCGTATGTGTGGATTTATAACTCATGAAGAAAGTTAAAAAGATTAAAAAACAAAAATTAACTCTACCCGCTGTCGAGTTTGTTTTGGTCTTTTCGGTTTACTTTCGTGGTACTTTCGTAATTTTTTAAAACATGACCAAAATTTAAAGAAAATCTAATGAACCGATTTTGATACTTTCTGGGGTTCTTATTGATAGTTTCCGGAAAGGATTTTTTCACGGCCTTTATGGAACCATAATGAAATGAGCCTATAAACTTTAAAAAAACGTTTGGCACCAACACAAACCTACACTTTCTAAATTAACAAAATTTAGGCCTATGAAAGCAACAAGTATTTATGTCGGTAAATTTATTAGATGAAAAACAGGAAGAAGGTAATTATCGCCTGGAAGGCACTTATTACTTATCTGATAAGTTTAACTTTACAAAAGTAATAATCCCTGCACGTATCTGTGCACGTATCTCGCTGCTGTGGCGATGGTAGCGAATTTCCAAAAAAAAATTTTTGTTTTAAATCTTAAATTGTTATTGATTTAACTATAATAATCAACATTAAAATCTGCGCAAATTAGAAGTAATATTAAAAAAAAATTACACTGGAAATACTATAAAGAACCCTTAATTCTGTCAATTTATTTCGTATGAATTTTGAAAATTCAAAATGCAAATTTTAATACTGACTACGATTATTAAATCTGATTTTCGATAAAAGGTAACACATAAAAGTTTGCACCAACATTTTGAAACTGTTATCGATTATTTTAGCAAGAACACGCACGTTCTAAACTATCGAACTTGAGCTTGCTAAGAACATACACAAGTGACAATTTTAATCAATCGAAACATATGAGCACTGTTAATTTATTTTTGTATTATCCGTTTATTTTTCATCCTCTACTATAGTCCTGCAACTTAGAATTTAGCAGATGTGTGACTTTGACAAGCCATATTTTTGTCGTTTTATAAAAGTCAGGTACAAAATTATGTACTGTAGACTACTATATGATCTGATATTTATGTCAGTTTTTACTAACATAAAGTCTCTTTCTGTGAAGATTTAAACTTGGATTGAATGAAATACAAAAATCGCGGTAAGCCTACATACAGCTGACGTGATCGAGACTTAATTACGAAAATTTACCCTGATAATGGCGGTCGGTATTTTTATATTTAAAATGTAATTTGACTTTTAAAATGTTAATTGAATTTAAACTCTAATTGTAATGATGAACTCAGATTTCCACAGAAGTGTAATATAAAACAAATTATTGTTGGAAATTACAATTACGAGGGCTATTCAGAAAGTAGATTACGTTTTTGGATAAAAAAAAAACTAAGTACAGGAAAAAAATTTTATTATATACATTTGAAAGAGGAACTAAAATACTATTTTTCGACATAATCGCCAAACAAATTTAGACATTTGTCATATCGGTGAACTAGCTTTGAAATTCCCGTGTCGTAGAATTCCGCCGCCTGTGACGCCAGCCAGTCAGTCACGCCCGCGCGGAGATCTGCGTCGTCATCGAAGCGCTGTGTTGCAAGCCAAGTCTTCATCTTCGGGAATAAGTGGAAATCACTAGGTGCCAGGTCCGGACTGTAGGGTGGATGAGGAAAATCTCCCACTTGAAGGACGTCAAGACGTCTTTGTTCGATTTGCCGTGTGAGGGCGGGCATTGTCGTGCAAAAACAACACTTTTGCACTCAGTTTTCCTCTCCGCTTGTTCTGGATATTGCCAAACATTACGAAACTTAAGACGAGCTATCCAGAACAAGCGGAGAGGAAAACTGAGTGCAAAGTGTTGTTTTTGCACGACAATGCCCGCCCTCACACGGCAAATCGAACAAAAGACGTCTTGACGGCCTTCAAGTGGGAGATTTTCCTCATCCACCCTACAGTCCGGACCTGGCACCTAGTGATTTCCACTTATTCCCGAAGATGAAGACTTGGCTTGCAACACAGCGCTTCGATGACGACGCAGATCTCCGCGCGGGCGTGACTGACTGGCTGGCGTCACAGGCGGCGGAATTCTACGACACGGGAATTTCAAAGCTAGTTCACCGATATGACAAATGTCTAAATTTGTTTGGCGATTATGTCGAAAAATAGTATTTTAGTTCCTCTTTCAAATGTATATAATACAATTTTTTTCCTGTACTTATTTTTTTTTTATCCAAAAACGTAATCTACTTTCTGAATAGCCCTCGTATATAAGGTCCACTCATACTGAGCCATGCGTGCACGGGTAAGGCTTAGGTATACTGGGGGATCGTTAATATCACAGAGCCCTATCCATTTAATATCAATAATCCATTTGATACACCATTAGGCCGGTGTACGGGTCGCTTTACACTTTTAGGACGGGCGGCCACCAAATGCGGAACGGAGTTGCGCTGAGGTGAGACGAGCGTAGTGGAATGAAGTTGAACGCCAACCTGAAGCGGAGTTCAGCCAGTTTAAATAACCCAGGTAACGAGAAATAATAAGTTTAGAGGCGTGGTCAACGTAGTGGGGGAAGCGGAGTCAGCTTGAAACCGAAGACAGAGTCAGAGCTACGCGAAGCGGAGCTTAGCGACGTTGCTTCATTCCGCTCAGCTGTGCTACACGTTCAGTGACATTACTCACCTTAAAAACAATAGGTTAGGTTTTTAATGCATAGTCCGTTCCGCTCAGCACAACTCCACTCCGCATTTGATGGTTGCCCGGCCCAAAAAACGCGTTTGTAACTTTTAAAACTGAATATTTAGCCTATGCCAAATTTAACGGATTCAGGAAACTATTACGTTTACAACCCATAATATACACAACGGTAACCTAAGTAACGAGAAATAATAAGTTTGGAGGCATGGTTGACGTGGAAAGGGAAGCGGAGTCAGCTTCAAAACCGAACGGGACAGCGCTGCCGCTTGACTCCGCTCAGCTCCGTTACGGTTTCAGTGGTCACATATTAAAAAAACAATAGGTTAAGTTTTTAATGCGTAGTCCGTTCCGCTCAGCGCAACTCCGCTCCGCTCAGCATTAGGTGAGAGCCCGGAATTAGAGTTAGCCAAGCTGTGCAGCGTAGTGAATGTTTGTCTTCAATAGATGAGGGATGATTAGCTAGAAGTACGGTGGATTCCTAAGCCTGTCGGCTGCGTTAAAAAATGACCTAGAGTCTAGGATCGGCGCTCAGTTCAAGGTTCCTGGTCTGGGTTTTGCCTGATGGCCGTTCGAACAGCTAATTTTCCAACGGAAATTTGCTAGAAATAGGATCAAAATTGGTTCGTCAGATTTTGCGAAACGAAGCAGATGTCTTTATTTTTGTCGATAGGTTACGAACGTAGAAATAATACAAGAAAAAGCAATGCCGAAAAAATGCAATCCTGTACGTTTACCCTTTTTTACATGTATCTTCTCAGTTTTAAAACGGATGATCTTTTTTTTGTTAGATAGGCTTAAATTATCCAAGCTATTACAAAATCAATTTTCGTGCTAAGTTTAAATTCGTGTATCAATTTTTTTAATTCAAGTCGATCTTGTCAACGAAGGCAGGTGCGCGTGCAGCTGTTTGGAAATTCCGTAACGTTACGACCACCACAATTACTGTAATTTTGTAATTTATAATCATAATGAACAGGAACTACTGCACGCGATGATAATTATATTGTTATTGTAATTAGAAGCTATCGTATCAACTAACAACAATTTGATTGTACCGTAGTTATTTGTTATTGTAGGCTAATTTTTACTAAACAACAAGAAAATTAATAGACCTAACTGAATTCTGACAAGTATTAGCCTATCATATAGGCTAAAACCTACTTTACCTTAAGTATAAAGAATATTAACCTAATTACTAAATCACAAAATTAAATACCTAGCTTTTGTTAAAGCTAATCTAGCCTACTTTATAAATATAAAAATGCATATATAATGGTCTAATATAATGCAGAAGTATGATGTTAAGAGGGTTGAAGGTTATATTCACCTGAACAGCTGATTTCTCATCAAAGCTGTTCATTCGGTTATACTATTTCAACTGAGGTTATGTTTACTGCCATTGTTTATGGTGACTATAAATAGTAAAAAAGATAAATTATTATTGGCGAATTTCCACTGGAAAATAATTTAAAAGAATGGCCATCATGGAGATACCCAGAACCGGGACCTTGAAATAATTATCGATTCTGACAACTAGATCACTTTTTTAGTGTAAATTTTTTTGTATATGGTCCGACTTTTTTTTTTTGGATTTTTGTATTTTGTATTTCAATGTAGCCTAATTTTAAAGTTTAAAATGTTATTACATGCAGACGTTAAGGCCGGTGTACGCAAATGCTGAGCAGAAGAAGACGCTCAGCTGTGCTACACGTTCAGTGACATTACTCACCTTAAAAACAATAGGTTAGGTTTTTAATGCATAGTCCGTTCCGCTCAGCACAACTCCACTCCGCATTTGATGGTTGCCCGGCCCAAAAAACGCGTTTGTAACTTTTAAAACTGAATATTTAGCCTATGCCAAATTTAACGGATTCAGGAAACTATTACGTTTACAACCCATAATATACACAACGGTAACCTAAGTAACGAGAAATAATAAGTTTGGAGGCATGGTTGACGTGGAAAGGGAAGCGGAGTCAGCTTCAAAACCGAACGGGACAGCGCTGCCGCTTGACTCCGCTCAGCTCCGTTACGGTTTCAGTGGTCACATATTAAAAAAACAATAGGTTAAGTTTTTAATGCGTAGTCCGTTCCGCTCAGCGCAACTCCGCTCCGCTCAGCATTAGGTGAGAGCCCGGAATTAGAGTTAGCCAAGCTGTGCAGCGTAGTGAATGTTTGTCTTCAATAGATGAGGGATGATTAGCTAGAAGTACGGTGGGATTCCTAAGCCTGTCGGCTGCAAAAAATGACCTAGAGTCTAGGATCGGCGCTCAGTTCAAGGTTCCTGGTCTGGGTTTTGCCTGATGGCCGTTCGAACAGCTAATTTTCCAACGGAAATTTGCTAGAAATAGGATCAAAATTGGTTCGTCAGATTTTGCGAAACGAAGCAGATGTCTTTATTTTTGTCGATAGGTTACGAACGTAGAAATAATTGTAACGTGAAAAAGTTGTAATGTTTTTGCACCATTTATTTTTTTATATAGCGATACCTTATTAATTGCTCTTGAAGGCATTTTAGTTTCTAGATGGTATTATTGCATGGCGCGAGACGGACCCTTTGGTACAGTGGGAACACCGGGACTCTGTCTTGCCAACTGCAGTTTTTGGCAACTCGGGCTTCTCAAGTCCTATGCCTGTTACGCTATTTTGTTATCATTAATTATTATTTAAACCCTTACTTATTTCGGCCGCTCTGATCTCAGCATCTTCGTGGCCTTTTGTTAAACAATTCCGTTGCATTCATTTCAAAAACATTCGAATTTTTCTATCTTATACAACTTCAAAACACTGTGTAAGATTATGCAATATAATTTTCAAACTTGTTAATTGAAACACAATTAATTACAATAATCACTTTTCTCGTAATCAGACCCATAGATAATCCAATATTAACAATTAAAATACAATTTATAATCTCAAAAAATATTTTTTTATCTTTATATTTTTTAAATTCTTTTTTCACCATCATAACCAGCATTAGGCTAGGTGGCCATCAAATGCGGAGTGGAGTTGTGCTGAGCGGAACGGACTATGCATTAAAAACTTAACCTATTTTTTTTTAATATGTGACCACTGAAACCGTAACGGAGCTGAGCGGAGTCAAGCGGCAGCGCTGTCCCGTTCGGTTTTGAAGCTGACTCCGCTTCCCTCCCCATGTCAACCATGCCTCCAAACTTATTATTTCTCGTTACTTAGGTTACCGTTGTGTATATTATGGGTTGTAAACGTAATAGTTTCCTGAATCCGTTAAATTAGGCATAGGCTAAATATTCAGTTTTAAAAGTTACAAACGCGTTTTTTGGGCCGGGCAACCATCAAATGCGGAGTGGAGTTGTGCTGAGCGGAACGGACTATGCATTAAAAACCTAACCTATTGTTTTTAATGTAAGTGTGGCCACTGAAAGCGTAACGGAGCTGAGCAGAGTCAAGCGGCAGCGCTGTCCCGTTCGGTTTTGAAGCTGACTCCGCTTCCCTTTCCACGTCAACCATGCCTCCAAACTTATTATTTCTCGTTACTTAGGTTACCGTTGCGTATATTATGGGTTGTAAACGTAATAGTTTCCTGAATCCGTTAAATTAGGCATAGGCTAAATATTCAGTTTTAAAAGTTACAAACGCGTTTTTTGGGCCGGGCAACCATCAAATGCGGAGTGGAGTTGTGCTGAGCGGAACGGACTATGCATTAAAAACCTAACCTATTGTTTTTAATGTAAGTGTGGCCACTGAAAGCGTAACGGAGCTGAGCAGAGTCAAGCGGCAGCGCTGTCCCGTTCGGTTTTGAAGCTGACTCCGCTTCCCTTTCCACGTCAACCATGCCTCCAAACTTATTATTTCTCGTTACTTAGGTTACCGTTGCGTATATTATGGGTTGTAAACGTAATAGTTTCCTGAATCCGTTAAATTAGGCATAGGCTAAATATTCAGTTTTAAAAGTTACAAACGCGTTTTTTGGGCCGGGCAACCATCAAATGCGGAGTGGAGTTGTGCTGAGCGGAACGGACTATGCATTAAAAACCTAACGTATTGTTTTTAATGTAAGTGTGGCCACTGAAAGCGTAACAGAGCTGAGCAGAGTCAAGCAGAGGCGCTGGCCCGTCGGTTTTGAAGCTGACTCCGTTCTCCTCCTACGTCGACCATGCCTCCAAACTTATTATGTTTTGTTATTACCGTTGCCTAGGTTACGGGTTTTAAACATAGCAGTTTCCTAAAATTCGTTACAGTAGACGTAAATATTTAATTTTAAAAGAAACAAACTGTTCTTTAAACTTACTGAACTCCGCTTCCGGTTGCCGTTCGTCTTCTTTCTGCTCAGCATTTGGTGGCCACCCGGCCTTAACGTCTGCATGTAATAACATTTTAAACTTTAAAATTAGGCTACATTGGAAATACAAAATACAAAAAATCCAAAAAAAAGTCGGACCATATACAAAAAAATTTACACTAAAAAAGTGATCTAGTTGTCAGAATCGATAATTATTTCAAGGTCCCGGTTCTGGGTATCTCCATGATGGCCATTCTTTTAAATTATTTTCCAGTGGAAATTCGCTAATAATAATTTATCTTTTTTACTATTTATAGTCACCATAAACAATGGCAGTAAACATAACCTCAGTTGAAATAGTATAACCGAATGAACAGCTTTGATGAGAAATCAGCTGTTCAGGTGAACATAACCTTCAACCCTCTTAACATCATACTTCTGCATTATATTAGACCATTATATATGCATTTTTATATTTATAAAGTAGGCTAGATTAGCTTTAACAAAAGCTAGGTATTTAATTTTGTGATTTAGTAATTAGGTTAATATTCTTTATACTTAAGGCAAAGTAGGTTTAGCCTATATGATAGGCTAATACTTGTCAGAATTCAGTTAGGTCTATTAATTTTCTTGTTGTTTAGTAAAAATTAGCCTACAATAACAAATAACTACGGTACAATCAAATTGTTGTTAGTTGATACGATAGCTTCTAATTACAATAACAATATAATTATCATCGCGTGCAGTAGTTCCTGTTCATTATGATTATAAATTACAAAATTACAGTAATTGTGGTGGTCGTAACGTTACGGAATTTCCAAAACAGCTGCACGCGCACCTGCCTCGTTGACAAGATCGACTTGAATTAAAAAAAAAATTGATACACGAATTTAAACTTAGCACGAAAATTGATTTTGGTAATAGCTTGGATAATTTAAGCCTATCTAACAAAAAAAGATCATCCGTTTTAAAAACTGAGAAGATACATGTAAAAAGGGTAAACGTACAGGATTGCATTTTTTCGGCATTGCTTTTTCTTGTAGTCTGTAATATGCTCTATATGGACGGTCTTTGAACTGAACTGATATGCTGTATGACGTAAACAGCTGTTTTTATAACTCATATTTTTTTCTGTTTTTGCATACAACACTGAGTAATGTGAATTCAGTCAACATAATGAGTAAGCGATAAAATGATTTTAGTGAAGATATTAGCGTCAAACGATGACTTAGTGATTAGTGTAAACTTTGATAGCGTTTTTTTCCAAAACTATAGTTTTGAAAAATTGTTTTTTTTGCATCTACGTCCTCAATTATATATATATATATATATATATATATATATATATATATATATATATATAAGTATTCTTACAATTAAAAAAAATTTGTTAATACAATCATAATTAGCATTACAATCTGTTAAGTTATTATGAAGTTTTAAAATTTCATCGAAAATGCACTTTTCCTATTAATTCGGGAAACGTAAATTTAATTTCAAATTTGCGGCTAATAAACTTCATATGAGCAAAATCTGATGAACTTGATTTTAAATTTTGTTCATATCCCACGATTTTGATTTTTAGTTAGAGATTTAGCGACCCGTTAGTTTTTTTTCGAAATTTATTCGCTACATTTGAGCAAAATTTCAAAATCGTTAGAACCGTTTTTAAGACAATCCGATTTTAACTGTTGCATTTTTATCAATAACGTGTTGAAAATTTTTTTTTAATATTAGAAAATTGTTTGAATAATATTTGCAACCAATACTATTGAGTAGAAACATACAAGAATGATAACCCTTAATATATATATATATATATATATATATATATATATATATATATATATATATATATATATATGAGCGCTCGCTGCTGGTGCCATCTTGTGACAGTGTTAAAATACAGTTAAATAGATAATAGTACTGTATATTTTCTTAAACATCTTCCTCCTGTCCTTGCAGCTTGCAGCATTCGTAGCGGCAAATAGTCAAATTACTTGGACTTTAGCTTCTAATTTAAAGCACACTTTTTATAATAGTGGCTGTGCTTCTAGTCCGTTTATACACAATACTAATACATAAGTGCTGAATTTCGTAACAGTCGGACAATTAGTGTCTAGAGACGTGCACACACTGGCATCCAAAGAAAAACAACTTTTTCGATTCAGAAGACATGAAAACGGTGACAGAATGAGCTGATAGTCTACAAAAATTTCACCTTTACCCTGAAGAGGGGTGCAGACTAGCTGCACCTATTCAGAGGATTTAGACGTCCCTCGCAGTACCCGAGTCTAACACACACTTACAACACGACTTACTTATGACTTTAAATTTTACACTCACACTTACATTTAGGGAGGCGATAATAGTTTCAATGTGCTTTTAGCCTTACACACACACACACGCACGCACGCACGCACGCACGCACACACGCGCGCACGCGCGCGAGCACACACACACACACACACACACACACACAAATATCAATTTTTATCACCAACTTTTGTATTAATCGTAAAAGCGAGAATTTAAACAACACAGTCCCGGTCGTGATTAGCAATATATATACCCTTCCGATATGTAACACAATATATTTTGACGAAATATATATTTCTGACCACTGTCCTTTTAAAACAACACCAGTCCCCACTTCATAATGAATAAATGGTGCTTCCATACATTTCACAAATTTGAATAATTTTCCCAAACAAATTCGGAGAGTAAGCAATCACGAAAATTCGGTTCATCGGTTTTTGTTCAAATTTTAGAAGACTCTGCGGTCAGGGTTTCGTTTTTCCTATTTACTCCTTCTGGTGCAAATATTCTTTAATACGGCAGATCTGTGATACGTAAATCATTAATATAAAATTTGGTACCAAGTTCATTTCCGAACTTTCACCAAAGTTCTAAAAAAAGGCCGTAATCTAACTGACTGGCTTAAAAAAAACTATGCTAATTTTTCGGATTGTGTTGGTGGTTTTCGGACCGGAGTTTTGGGGAGATAACGACCAAAGTTTCGTTTTGTAATATAAGTACATCATTTGAGTAAAATTCGATGACAGGCGCTGTAACTAGTTAAAGAATATTTAAAAAAAGTTTTTTAGTGTTTTTCTATAAAAAACGAAAATGGGCTTTAAAATGAAAATTTTTGTAATTTTTTACTATTATTTACGTATATGTTAGCGATTCAGATTAATGTTATTATTATTATTATTATTTTTTAAATTGATTTTGGCCATCTGAGGACCACGTAAAATAATTTAATGCATCAATTTTAGTTCTTATTCTTCTCCTTTCTGGCTTTCCAGTAATTCTTCATTCCCTCACTCTGCTCCTCCTCGTTTCCTCCGTCCAGATGCCACTTCTCTTTTTCTTTTCTTTCTCCCGGAAACCCTTGAAGTTTCGTATCATCCTCATAAGTGTCGTTCTGTTCTGCAACATGTCCTCCGTTACGTCCATCTCCTCCACGTCCTTGTTTAATGTTATTTATTATATATTACAAATAATTTAAAAATTGAAAAACGAAATTTTATTATAAAAACAACTATTATAAGAGAGCGTATTCATAACGTCGTTACAGTTACTATTACAGTAGAGCGTCGATTATCCGAAGCCCGGTCATCCGAAACGTCGGTTAACCGAAAGCGGTGGCGCGGCGGCCTGACAGCGCAGCGGCCAGACAGTGCCGGTGCGGCAGCTCGACAGCAGTACAGTCTCAATAAGAGTGCGCACTAGCACATACAGTGACGAGTCAGTCTCCGTGTTGTTTAGACCGTTTGTGCTTCTGTTTGTTTTGCTGTGTAATTACCGAACTGCAACCATAGACAATGTCAACAAAACGAAAACGTGTTGTGCTCAGTCTTTCTGACAAACAAATTGGTTCTACCACTGTTAAATTATATCACACTATCTTTTTTCAAATATGTTCGTTTATCCGAAAAATCGATTATCCGAACACCCCCCTGCACCAATTGTTTCGGATAATCGACTCTCTACTGTACTTGTAATTGACGTTTTGAAACACGTCCAGTCACAACGGTATAAATAAACACGGCACGCAACTGACTCGCTTACGTGATAGAAGCGAATTTCCAAAAAAGGGTTCTTTTTATCTGACCTCTTTTAGAAATTTTAATTGAATGATCACTGCATGAAAATCTGCATGTATTAATAATTTTAAACTTTCAAGTTACACAAAAAATACGAAAACGAACCCTAGCCGCCGTCAAGAAGTTTCAACAGATTTTGAAAATTGTCAAAACGCAGTTTTTAACGCTGATTATGATGGTGAAATCGGATTTTCAAAAAGATTATGACAAAAAAGATTTTAAGATTTGAAACGACCGCCATTTTGAAACTGCTGAACGAATTTTGCTGGTTAACGAACTCGTCCGAGCTATTGTCATAGATGTTTGTGCCAAGTTTAAATCATATCTGAACAAAATTGCGAAAGTAAAATGTAATCAGTTAAAATGTATTCATACATTCATATAGTGTGTATTATATAGCTGTGTACCCGTGCTTCGCTACGTTATTTGTCAGGGAATAAAAAAACAGTTCAACAATTTGAAAATAGACTTACAAATTTTGTTCCAGTATAAACACAATGTAAATTTCTCGTTTATTACTGTTTTACTGCTGCGAGCGGTCAGCACTGTGATAATTCTTGGTAGATGAGCAAATTTTTGAACAAAATCTAAAGGAGCTCTAGCTGCGGAAACAGATTTTGTGAACATTTTGTTGTGATTTATTTTCATAAAACAAATTTTCTTCCACAAAATAAAATACGAATATACAGAGGATTGTTGAGGTTCAATTTATTACAAAAAAGTGCGGTCGTTGAAAAGAGGTCGTTGAACTGCTTTACCCGATAGACTCATTAAGCTCATTTCCCGAATATTGGAAAATTAACTAATTTTGGCGTGTTGTCGAAGCGAGAGTGTATTTTGGTTTTTATTAACGTAGCTTTAAAATGCAAGTAACGAAATATTTCAGTATTTTTATTAGGATGGCAGCCCGCCAACATTCACTTCTAGAAACGCTTGGTGGGATTTCTTGGCCGTTCTTGAGTGGTTCCTACTTTTGGCCGCTCTTCGCCCAATGCCTGCGTTAGGACGTTAGACGACAGGTATCTTCTTAATTAATTGCCGACCACCGCTCAGTCGTACTCGTGACCTTTTCGCTAATTTAATCGTAATATTTTTAGGAAAAGTGTATTGCAAAAAAATATTGGAAATTTTATGCCCTTTCTCCATAAAGCGGTCAAAACTACGACAAGAAACAGCCAACAACTACACTCGTCACGTTAAACCAGACACCGCCATCTTGAAAAGAAAGTGAATGGGTTTAGGCTTTATATAAGGTAATTTCGTACATAATTTCTAAAAAATCAATAACGCGTTTAGTTAAAAACTATATACACTCGTCGTTGCAAATCATAGGCCGCCACCTTGAAACGGAAGTACAGTAGAGCGTCGATTATCCGAAGCCCGGTCATCCGAAACGTCGGTTAACCGAAAGCGGTGGCGCGGCGGCCTGACAGCGCAGCGGCCAGACAGTGCCGGCGCGGCAGCTCGACAGCAGTACAGTCTCAATATAGAGTGTGCACTAGCACATACAGTGACGAGTCAGTCTCCGTGTTGTTTAGACCGTTTGTGCTTCTGTTTGTTTTGCTGTGTAATTACCGAACTGCAATTTTCTTTACCGAATGTAATTACCAAATGTTATTCTTTCTTTACCGAATGTTTAATTTTACTTTACCTAATGTTTATTTTTTCATTATCAAAGAGTTGTTTTACTGTACAGAACACTGTATACTGTACTGCTTATATTTATCATATGTCATTAAACAACTGGATGAATTTATGTGCTGTACGTGTCTACTTGCTCCTTAAATTGGTTCTACCACTGTTAAATTATATCACACTACCTTTTTTCGAATATGTTCGTTTATCCGAAAAATCGATTATCCGAACACCCCCCTGCACCAATTGTTTCGGATAATCGACTCTCTACTGTAAATGAAAAAAACATCTTATATACACATCGTTACGGGGCTAATTAATGCAAAATAGGCTACTTTTGTATCAAATTTCAAAACAATCACTCAATGCGTTTGGTTAAAACTGCGTACATTCGTAATTGTTAAATCAGATCGCCATTTTGAAACGGAAATAAATGGGGGGAAAATATTACACATACTTCATTTGGGCTTTATAAAAGGTCTTTTCTTAGTAATTTTCAAAACAATTAGTGCGTTTGGCCAAAACAGCGTACACTCGTTATTGTAAATCAGAGGCCGTCATCTTGAAACGGAAGTGAATGAAAAAAAATCTTACACTAAGTCGTTCGGGCTTTACACAGGTATCTCTATATTAAATTTCAAAAGAATCGATCAATGCCTTCGACCGAAACTGCCTAACAAACACTTAAATGCCGAACAGTCGAGTTGAGAGACGAGTTTCCTCTCTTAAACTCTTAAAACATATTAAGAGTTTAAGAGAGGAAATTAATATAAACGTTTATAATAATTGTTGTAAATATAGCTAATTTTTAACAACATAACCTGTTACATATTGTAGCCTATCAGCTGTTCAATGAAATCAGCTGATCGTTACGAATTAATATAAAACAACTGATATTTTCTTCTTCTTTTCGTTTCACCCTCTTTGGGGTACGCTGAATCAATCATTTCTTGCGCGCTGTACTTTTCTTTGTTCCCAGTAGCTCTTCATTCTTTCCGATCTTCTCTTCCTCTCCTCTTCCGAAATGACAGGTTTAGGTCTTATTTTGGTTTTATCTTGGAATCTTATTCTTTCATCCTTGGTACTTATCTTAGCAGTTTGGTCAAGCAGTGAATTTTCTGTAATTTTTAAGTCTATTAGGTCTTTTTCAATTTCTTTAAACCAGTTCGGTTTTGTTTTACGATTATGGAAAAAATCAAACACCTGTTTCGTCAATCTATTGGAGTTCATTCTAAGAAGATGGCCGTAAAAATTTATTCTCCTTTTTCTCATAGTATCGGACAGTTTTTCAATTTTCTTATAGAGAGCTTCATTTCTTATATATACAACCTTATTATCCTGAAATTTTGTTCCTATAATTTTTCTCAAGATTTTCCTTTCCGTTATTTCAAGTTTATAACTGATATTTTACTATAACTGCAGTTAATAATATTTAAGCTAGGTTCACTATTTATTTAAACAAATCAAGATAATTGTAAACATATCTTCAACTAATTATATATTCAGCGAAGATTTTAAGAAAAGCTTTTCTTCTGTCAGTAACGCCCCGAGTTCTACACGTGTTCTTTTTATTTTTTAAAATAAACCAAGCATTTTGAGTGCCCACCATTTTGTTCTAAACAGGCGAAAGAAAGTCTGAGGTAGCCTAAAACCTACTGACCTTTGTATTAAACAAAGATAAACGTTTCCATTGAAGTCTGCCGAGTAGTGTCTGTTTCAGTAGTTTTGTAATGACGTATTGTTGGTGTTGGGTGTCCCACAACACAGGAAATGTAAAAATGTAATTTCTGTGTTTGAACCAAAAGTAAAAATCAGGCATCATGTTTTCTTTTCTTTTATATTTTAATTACGATAATTTGTTTGAAAACAAGACAAATTAACTTAATTAAATTAATTAGTTTTTAATTAATAACCTAAAACTTTTTATAGCCTATCAGCTGTTCAATGAAATCAGCTGATCATTACGAATTAATATAAAACAACTGTCTTTTACGATAACTACCAATACCAATACTCGCATCACGGTCGCACAAAATCCATCACAGCCCTAAAACATTATAAATGTTAATAAAAACTAAACTATATACAACTCTTTAGCTTCTAGAGCTCGTCCTCCGCAGGGGGTGCAGACTAACTGCACCTAGTGAGAGGATTTAGACGTCCCTCGTGGTACCCGAGTTTAACACACACTTACACTTACAACACTACATTTACAACTTTAACACTTTTCACTCACACTTACATTGAGGGAGGCGATAATAGCCTCAATGTGCTTTTCACCTTAAACAAAATTTACAGCTCGTCAAAATACCACATTTTAAAATAAGCATTTTGAGTAACCGCCATTTTGTTTTGCAGAAGTGTACGGCAGTTTCTAATAATTGCATTTACTAAATGTGAAGGTTTTCTTTGAAATCTATCAAACCATGTCTCAGTTGAAAGTGGACAATAGGCGTTTTAATGTAACAGAGAAATAAATTAAGGCATTTATAATGTCCGCCATTTTGTTTCAAATGTATTGTTTTCCAAATAGGTAGTTTGTTTCAATTACGTAGTTTAAGACTGCTTAAAATCTTATCGTAACTATGTGTAACAAAGACAAGGATTTCATCTAAATGTGTGTGAAAAGCTACAAAATAGGCATTTTAACGTAAAAGACAAGTAAATCAAGGAATCGAAGCCCGTTATTTTGTTCAAATAGCTGTAGGCCTATGGCAATTTGACACTCAAACTTTATTACAGCCCCTAAAAAGACGAAAAATGGTTCATTAAAAGTGTTAAGCCCGTGAAATGTGGCAAAAAAGTTAAAAAAATACGAGATTTTCTTTTCTAAAAGGAAGCCATTTTGAACTGCTTAAAAGATGAATGTTTTAAACCCTGCCTTACTGCACATCTTCGCCATGAGAGGAGTAAGCGAGCGAAATTTCAAAATCTTGAACATGTTTGGGTTGTCTCGTCAGTCATCGAGTTTTTTTTAGCAAAATTCCATTGGAAAAATGAGCTATTGGAGTTTCCATCATGATAATACCCGGACCCGGGGGACCTTGAAATGAGCACTATACCGACCTCGAGATCATTTTTTGAATAGTTAAAATGTGTGTGTGTGTGTGTGTGTGTGTGTGTGTGTGCGCGCGCGCGCGTGTGTGTGTGTGTGTGTGTGTGTGCGTGTGTGTGTGTGTGTGTGTGTGTGTGTGTGTGTATGTGTGTGTGTGTGTGTGTGTGTGTGTGTGTGTGTGTGTGTGTGCGCGCGCGCGTGCGTGTGTATGTGTGTGTGTGTGTGCGTGTTTTAGCACGCTCATGCTCGCATTATTTGTCAGATTTTATTCAAACTTGGCATAAAAATCGATTTTGATAATAGCTTGGACAAGTTTATTAACCAGCAAAATTCGTTCAACAGTTTCAAAATGGCGGCCATTTCATGTATTTAAAAATTAATAACATTTTGTTTAGATTTTTCTTGAAATCCGATTTTACGATCTTAATAAGCGTTTAAAAGTGCTTAAAGTAGCATTTTGAATTTTCAAAATCTGTTGCAATTAAAAGATTTTTTTGACGGCGGTCATGGTTCATTTTGGTATTTTTAGTTTAATTCGAAAGTTTAAAATGCTAATTATGCAGATTTTAATGATGATTAGTTCAGAATTTCAAAAAGGGTAAGATAAAGGAAAATACTTCTGGAAATTCGCTTCTATCACAGCGATTATTACAGTTTTTCACGAAATTTAAATAATTTGTTACACTGACTTAAGTAATTATTATTTGATGAAACGTTTTGAAAAATTAAAAATTCGCCTATATCCCTACAATGTTATTTGTACACAACTAATTGACCTTAAAGTGTTTTAATAGCGCTTAATAGGGCGTGTTACTTCTTTAGCAGGAAGACATTTTACTCTGTTAGATAACATACTTTATAGATTACAATTGCAACTGCGGTCATTTTGTTTACGTCATAGAAGTACGATGACGTCACGTCAGGTAGGCTGGGATATTTTACGGATAGAAGTGGGTGTGCGCTCTGCGGTGTATACATATATCTGGCGGTTGAGACTTGCGGTTATTAGTGTGAAGCGAGCAGATCAGCAGCCTACTACATCTTTCATTAAGAGATGGTTGTTTCAGGCGTCGACAATTCTTACCGCGCTACTTCTGCCGAGGGCGCAACTGTAGCGTTTAAACAGTAAGTAGGATTTTGCAGTTTTGTTTATTGTACGGATCAGGGTAAACAAATTTTAGTTTTGAAAAACCAGATCAATCGCGGCACGCAGCTGTCTCACTGGCGTGATGGAAGCGCATTTCCAAAAGTATATTCCTTTATACTACTACTTCTGCCGAGGGCGCAACTGTAGCGTTTAAACAGTAAGTAGGATTTTGCAGTTTTGTTTATTGTCCGGATCAGGGTAAACAAATTTTAGTTTTGAAAAACCAGATCAATCGCGGCACGCAGCTGTCTCACTGGCGTGATGGAAGCGTATTTCCAAAAGTATATTCCTTTATACGAGCGTATTACCCCGTTTGAAAAATTCTGATTTCACCATCATAATCATTATTCAATTCTGCATGTATTAGCATTTTAATCTTTCAAATTACATTTAAAATACAAAAACGAACCCTGACGGCCAACTAATAAACTTTTGAATTTGAACGGATTTTCAAATTTCAGAATGCCAATTTTTGCAGTTTTGAACGTTGATTATGACGATGCAATCATATTAAAAAAAATTTACTTGAAAACGTTACGAATTTGTAAAGATTTGAAATAACGGGCATTTTGAAATTGTTAAACGAATTTTGCTGATTAGCAAACTTGTTCAAGCAATTATAATAATTGATTTTTATGCCAAGTTTGAATCAAATCGGACCAAAATTACGAACGTGTGCCTGTTAACGTAGGCCTACGAGCGCGCGCGCGCACACACACACACACACACACACACACACACAAGTAATCTAGAGTTTAGGTTCTGAAAGAGCATTTAAAAATTTCGGGTCTGGGTGTGAGATAGGTCAGAACGTTTTCAAATTCAAAATATGGTTTACTTAGATATCTGCCAGTCTGTGTTTGTGTTTGTGTGCTTACACATCGCTGGACACTAAAATAATGACAGATTTCGTTAATTTATAAAAAAATGTTTTTGTACCCTCTGTTTGATTAAAAAGAACTATTAAAACGGGATTTCCCAAAATCGATTTTATCCAGTTTTGCTCAAATTTAGTCAACAACTAGCCAAACAAAACGTGTGAATTGCAAGTTGCATAATTTCTCGAAATTCATTCTACGGATTTTGTTCAAATTTCCACCAAGATTCATGATCGACGCTAGTAAAGCGAATTTTAAATTTAAAAAATAAAAAACGGTTCACGAATAAAGCGAAAAAAATAAAAACGAACCTTGACCGCTGCCTGGTTTATTTTTTCCGAGTATGAATCGTAAATTTCTTAAATTTGAAATTATTTAGGCGTACATTTACTTGAGTTATGATTTCTCATAAATGACCAGAGCTTAAGCAAAAGGTGATGTATCGAGTCTCTTCGTAAATCTATAGTGCCCTATCCGTTGTACTGAAATGCTCAGTTACTGCGCTTTCTACAGCCCTAATCTCTTTATGAATTGTAAGATTTGGAGAGGATTTAAGGCGAAGAAATAACTTTTCCTGAATCGCTTGCAGATTTTTATCCTCCTAATTTGTCTTCCTTTTGATCCTTATCACGGAGATTGTGCTTCGTTTGGCCAGCTTTTTGTTGTGCGGTGAGATCGGGCTCATTCTATTTTACATTCTTACTTATGAGTGACTACAGGAATGAGGTCCGCCCATACAGACTCCTGCATCCTTGGGTACGACTAATGTAGATTGGGAGGTCAGCAGATACTTGATACACCGTGTGTGTGTGTGTGTGTGTGTGTGTGTGTGTGTGTGTGTGTGTGTGTGTGTGTGTGTGTGTGTGTGTGTGTGTGTGTGTGTGTGTGTGTGTGTGTGTGTGTGTGTGTGTGTGTGTGTGTGTGTGTGTGTGTGTGTGTGTGTGTGTGTGTGTGTGTGTGTGTGTGTGTGTGTGTGTGTGTGTGTGTGTGTGTGTGTGTGTGTGTGTGTGTGTGTGTGTGTGTGTGTGTGTGTGTGTGTGTGTGTGTGTGTGTGTGTGTGTGTGTGTGTGTGTGTGTGTGTGTGTGTGTGTGTGTGTGTGTGTGTGTGTGTGTGTGTGTGTGTGTGTGTGTGTGTGTGTGTGTGTGTGTGTGTGTGCGCGTGCGTGCGTGCGCTCGTGTGTATGTTATGAGCTAGAGATACGGTGGTATCCATAAACAAACCAGCTGCTTATCTCAGCTGTCTCGACAGAAAATCCATAAAATGTTTTTTTAATTTCGTAAAAAAAATAACTCAAATTGACAGCAACTATTTCGACTGGAACGAGCCTTCGGCAACACTTCGTAAACAAAACTAAAGGGTTGAGGGAGACTCTATTAGTAAATAAATTGTGCAAAAAATTACACATTCTTAACAGCATTCAGTTATTCTGTCCAAAAACTTCCGGTCAGAAAACCCCGAAAATCAGCATAATTTCTTAAAATCAGTCAAATCAGATTCTGCTCAAAACCAAAGTACTATAGGCTACGTGAAATACAAGAAATTCACGATTTGAGAATAGGTATGATTCTGAAAAACAAAACAAGCCAGACGGCGGTCAGGGTCTGTTTTTTGGGTTTTTCGATCCTTCTTGAAAACCCAGGGATTTCTTTTATTTTAAATTTTCGACATTTTTAAGTTATGAAGCTTAATATAAGACCAACATAACAAGCAAAATCTTATAAACCAATTTTTTTTAAATTACCGTTTTTCTTTGCGTTTTTTAGATAGCTTCTGAAATCGAGTTTTGGGAATATATCGAACTATACATTTTTTTTGGTATTTATGAACTGAATATTAGTAAAATTTCATCAAAGTTATTAAACCTGGTAACTCATGTAATAAACTGATTTTTATTAAATTTGGCATGTAGGAGATAATTACTTATATCTTGGAGTCATTATTTACTTAACAAACGTATTACAGCTCTTTTTTGACAAATGACTGTTAACAATAGGATTTTCTCAAAACGGGCTCTAAAGATTTTAATCTGTACGTACCCAACATGTGAATAGATATACCCTTGTAAAATCGGGTTTGGGAACTGTTAAAAAAAGGTGAAAATCTGTTTAATTTTTCAAAATAGCTTTGTTAGATTTTGTTCGTTATAAAGATTTATAAGGCAAGTCAGTGCACTAAATTTTAAATAAAAGAAATGAACGATTCGGGATTAAATAAAAAAGACTAAAATTAAACTCTAAATTTTTCACGTTATCTTACTTTCTAGCGAATTTCCATTAGAAAAACGAGCTATTTGAGCATCTTCATGGTAACACCCAGTCCCGATGTGTGCGTGTGTGTGTGTGTGTGTGTGTGTGTGTGTGTGTGTGTGTGTGTGTGTGTGTGTGTGTGAGTGCGCGCGCGCGCGTTTTAACACGCTCACGTTCGTAATTTTGGTCCAATTTGATTTAAAAGTGGTATAAAAATCAATTAAGGTATGAGTTTGGACCAACAAAGTTCGTTTAACTGTTTCAAAATGGCGGACATTTGAAATTTTTACAAAATCGTAACGTTCGTTTTGTTTTTAGGTTTAGTTTTGTCGTCGGTTTTTTTTCAATTTACAGGAACTAATTGTTAATTTCGCTTATCAAATAAGTTGACATCGACTTGAGTTATTCTCCATTATTTGATGAAAAGTTTTCAGAAATTGTGCAGATTTTCATTTTACCCTTGCAGTTTTCTAAACTGGATGTTTTGTTTTTTTTTTGGATCAAATTAAACGCTAGAAATTTATTGTAATGTTTTCGCACGGTTAAATGTGTTTCGCTGTGCTCGGCAGAATTTCAGATGTGACAGCGTGGCATTCAGTGGCCACGTGTAGCTAAAACACCATGCATCGCGGCTAGGCCTATCTCGTGTTTGTTTTCCGACGTGTAAATCATGTCTTGTTTGTTACGTTTTGACGAACGATAGATAGGACGCAATCGCTATATTTGCTAACCATAAAACCAAAAACCAGCCCCAATTACGGAATGACTATTAAACAAAGAAACCGTGAAGGTTGTTTTAAGAATTGTTTGCTTGTTCCCGTGCCTGTAAATCCGGCCGCCATTGTGATTCACTTTATTGTTGCATGCGGTGATGTAGCGTATTCTTTATGTAGAGGAAAAAGTCATAAAAATTGTTCGCGTCGAATCAAGTCGAAGTTTGTGTTCTTATAATCGATTTACTAATCTGTATCTCCTAACATTGTGTATCAACGTGAGTTTTTTCGACTGACTAGTTCATATCCATCTGCTAAATTTATTTTCACAGATGGCTCTAAGATGAATAACAATGTTGGGTGTGCATTTTACTCACTGGACGAAACGTATAAGTATGGATTACCCTCAACTTGTAGTGTCTTTACAGCCGAACTCTTTGCCATCTTAAAGGCTCTGAACACTATTGAATTCGATAGTTTGCATTTCGTAGTTTGTTCTGATTCAAAAAGTGCCCTCCAGGCAATCCGGGATATGTATTCGGTAAACCCTCTGGTTCAAGATATTCTGTGCTCTGTCCATAGACTTGAACTACGAGGTGCATTCCTGGTGATCTGGATTCCTGGTCACTGTGGAATATTTGGAAACACTGTAGCGGATAATGCGGCAAAGGAAGCAACTTTTCTGCCGCCATGCACTGCACGTGTAATAGTGTCTGACTTTCTTTGTCACGTAAAACATTTAATTCTTCTACAGTGGGAAAGTGAATGGGCAGCTACAAGCAGTAACAAATTGAGGGTAATTAAAAATACTGTTCGTCCTTGGGGGTCGTCAATACGTGCAAGTCGTAGAGAAGAGGTGGTGATCACCCGCCTTCGCATCGGTCACTCCATGTTAACGCATGGATTTCTGATGGAACGCGGGGACCCACCTAAATGCGAGTTCTGTAGGGAAACCATCACAATAAGACATATATTGCTCGATTGTGATGGTTTCCAAAATGTGCGTTTTATGTGTGGTCTGAGCAACTGTTTGCAGACGATGTTGGGAGATAGTGCCTCGGCCGTTGACCGGGTTCTAGACTTCCTTCATCGTCTGAATGTTTTAAATAAAATTTAATTTATTGTATTTGTAATTTCTTGTGTTATTTTATTTATTTATTTTATTTAGAAACTTTATTTCTGTTATGTTTTGCATACTTTTACGAATTGTTATTAAATTTTATTCATTATTTATTGTTATTTAGTTCTTAAGTGTAATATATCTATAATTGTTATCTAAATTTTTAATTTATTTTTACTGTTATAGTTTGTTGTTTTTTTCTTAAGTAAAATTTTGTTTAATTAATTTTTTTAAATATATTTTAATCCTTCGTGAGTGCGATGATAACCTGAACGGTTTTTCGCCGAAAAAAAAAATACTAATCTGTATAATTATTGATAAATTTTCATTGGAAAATGACCATTGCAGTGTGAACTGTTGACAGTAAAATGGGTGAATTTGTAGAGTAATTTGTTGTTCACGGCCCAGAACCGAGATCTTGACGATCCTGACACCTTTAGATCACTTTGTGAGGCGTCGTTGCGTGCGTGCGTGCGTGCGTGCGTACGTGTGTGTGTGTTTATACTGTGTTCCACAAAGAGGTTTACGCATTTGATCCTCCATTATTTTATCATTCCTCCATTGATCATATTGAAACTATACATACTTTTTAAATAGTATGTGAGAATTGCATCTGGCTGATGTTTGTAGAAACAAAATGGTGGCCAAAATAAATAAATTCTATTCCTTTTTTAAAATCTCTGTACTGCAGTATTAAGTCGGCGTTGTTATCAGTGCGTAGCCGTGGATGGTTCCAATTTGATTAGATCTGATTTATGAAATGTTCATTGCTGTTTAGTTTTCTTTTAATTAGTTTGTAGCCTATCTAATTAAAATTTAAAAAAATTAATAATTATGAATAGAACTTTGTTTTGAAAAGAGTAACAAAATAAGGTCTATACTTTATTTTGGCCGCCATTTTGTTTTTATAGATATCAGCTAGATGCAATTCTCACATACTGCTAGTACCACCTTTAAAAAGTACGTAGCCTATAGTTTCAAAATGATCAGTGGAGGAATGAGAAAATAATGGAGGATCAAAAGCGTATACCTCTTAGTGGGACACATATATATATATATATATATATATATATATATATATATATATATATATTATATATTTTATATAACATTATATACACACAAATATATAAATTCTACTTCAGACTGGAAGCGGAGAATTACCTCGAAGATGCCAAATACGGTTTGACGAAATGCGACATAATGTTTATTCTAGAAACAGTTGTTTTTATTGAATGATCTGTTTTCAAAAAATATAGGCTATGTATACGCAACCCCCCCCGCGCGTGTGAGTTAGCACGCTCACCGTCTTAATTTTGATCCGATTTGATTGATGAATGAATGAGTGTAGAGTTCACCTACTGTGACCTTTGTAAGTCTATTGTGCTTCCTTTTTATATTCCTGATGCTCAGTTACAGTGCCTTTTCCAGTACTAGCCTTTTTAAAACGTCTGTGATTTGGAGTTTAAGGTAGATGCCGCCAACTTCTAATTTATGACTTCACATTTCCTTATTGCATATGCTTGCTCTTTTATCCTGTTTCAATTTTTCAATTTCTTGACACACTACGAGCTTCTGATCCATTTGGCAAACATTTTTGTTGTGCGGTGAGATCTTGTTCTTTATATTTTACATTTATATTTATGGGAATACCAACAAGTAGCAAAGGAAGTGAGGTCCGCCCTTACAGAGCCCTGCATGCATGGGTACATGTGGAGGTTGTATCTCAGGGCTCCGTTATCCAAGCTATGTATGGTAGTGAATATGTGTGTATTTAGTATTGGACCTATGCTAAATGCATCAGCTGATTCAACCGGGCCGATTTGATTCGTACTTGTCGTTTCGTAAAATCTTGGATGAGTTGATTAACCTGCAGAATCCGTTAGTTTCAAAATTACGGCCATGTCAAATAAAAAAAAACATACGAGTACCTTTTTCGAAAATCCGACTTCATCATCGCAATCAGCTTTGAAATTTGCATTAATCAGCATTTCACATTATTTAAAATCCATGCGGTCTGGATTAATTTTCTTATTTTCAGTTTAATTTAAAGCCAAAAATAATATTTTTTGCTAGTTTTTAATGCTGATTATTGTCGATCAAATAAGGTGTTTTTAAAATTTTAGCATAAAAACAATATTATTGATGGAAATCCGCTTCTATCAAGTCAGCGATCAAGCTGCGTGCCGCATTATTTATATATGTCATATAGGGAGAAAGTGTATCACTGTAATTAGGCAAAGTCACGTGAGCAGTGGTCACGTGATGCTGTGGATATAGAAAGGTGATTTTTTGTTTGGTTCACACTGCCGTGTTAAGTAGCTCGCGTGTTTCCTTCGAATTTACGTAAACAACCGATTTGCGCGTAAGGATGTGACAAGCAGCTGATCCGTGATAATAACTATCAGCGCAGCTGTGTCGCTTTGTATCTTACATTAAAACAAATTGTTTTCATCATCGTAATCTGCGTTAAAAAACTGCTTTACATTGAAATTACAAAAACGAACCCAACCGTGGAATTTAAAAGGAAAAATGATCATTTATGCATATTTTAACGCTGATTACTATGCACATTTTAACGCATAATCAAAGCTGTGAATTTTTAGAAATTGAAAATGGCCGCCATTTTGAAACTTACATGGATTTTGCTGGGTAACGAACTTACCCGAGCTAAAAACAAAGTGGAAAGCTAGAGTGATAAAACATACGTATACAAATTTTAACGACCCTTCGAAGGTGATTTAGAAACAGGATAAGTACTCATTTCGTTTTCTAGGGCCTGGGTCTTACTATTATGACCAATATTTTATTTTCAAATGGTAATCGCTAAAAATTTGGAATTGAATCACTGCTGCTTTTTTTTTAGGTGGAAGTCGAACTTGTTCTAGCTAAGACTAAAACGTTAATTTTTGAAGTGAAAAAATGTATGGTCGTGGTTAGCAAAAAATGGGTATAAAGACTTGCTTTCGCGTCACGCTTGATTCCGTAACGCGTACCTCACAGCATATATAATTGTTCTTAATCCCGCAGGGGGTGCACACTAGCTGCACCTATTGAGAGGATTAGACGTCCCTCGCGTACCTGAGTCTAACATATACTTACATAACTACACTTGCTACTTTACGCTCACACTTACATTTAGGGCGGCGATAATATCCTCAATATGCTTTTCGCCTTAAAATAACAAAAAAACAACAACAAATTGTTCTTGTGTGTGCGCGCGCGTGCGTGCGTGCGTGCGTGTGTGTGTGTGTGTGCGCGCGCGCGTGTGTGTGTGGACTACATCTAAAACAGCCGATTTCGCATAACAGCTGTTGCTCCAATATTATTTCAAGTGAGGTTATTTTTATTGTTCTTGTTAATTTTAAAATGTGTATTTTCTAAATTTGTATGGTTAAGTTATTTAATGAATACCAATTTTTGAATCCCAGAATCACAAAAATATTTATTATTGTATTTAGTCTGTTAAACCCCTTCCTGCAAAAATGTAAATTTTTATAAAATTAATTAAATCATAATGAAAAAGTACGCAGTCAGGCATGCCAAAAGAAATAGTCACTTCTGTCGGTCAGTCCCGCGACTGCCTAGTTCTTTTTGCACGATTAAATTATTAATAATTAATATTAGATATTAAATAAAAATAATAAATTTTACTTGAATTTTGTAATTTGTAAAAAACATTAATTCAGATATTTTTCTCGGTCGAATAATTGTTTTTTAAACGCGTACATAAAAGTTTTCATTTCTGTCGGCACTATCCCAAGTGCAACACGTAATTTTTTCACCATTTTAAAATCAAATCTAGGCACAGCAGATTTAAATGTAACAAACGAAACAGCTGATAATGTATATTATATTTTGTTTCACTGTAATTATATTGAGTTAGGCTATATTTTAAGTGTTTGAGAATCGCTAAAAGTTGCGCATTTACAGCTGTTACAGTAACGACCGATGTTCTTGTTTGGATATATATATTTATATATATATATATATATATATATATATATATATATATATATATATAAAGAATGTTGAAAAATTGCGGAAGTGTTTTTAATTTTAATAGGGGCTCTACCACCAGCTCTCCGGCAGGAGATTTCTAACGACTCACAAAACTTGTAATTAAACAATATTATCGAACATGTCATACATTAAAACACTATTAATTACAATAATTATTTTAGTTGTTTATATTCGCAAATACATAAATATTTCAATACGTTCCAAACATGTTTAAATTATAGTAAAATTAATTACAATCATTATTTTACTTGTTTATATTTCCAAATACATAAATATTTCAACAGTACTAACAATTAAAATTCTGTTAGTAATTATTTATAGCCGTCGTAAACAATGACAATAAACATAACCTGAGTTAAAACAGTATTATCGAAGTTACAGCTGTGATGCGAAATCAGCTGTTCAGGTAAACCTCCAACCCCGCATAACCAAAAATTAACAACTTTATTTGCATGTCATCATTTTAAAAAAATGTTTTTATTGAGTACAGTAGAGAGTCGATTATCCGAAACAATTGGTGCAGGGGGGTGTTCGGATAATCGATTTTTCGGATAAACGAACATATTCGAAAAAGGTAGTGTGATATAATTTAACAGTGGTAGAACCAATTTAAGGAGCAAGTAGTCACGTACAGCACATAAATTCATCCAGTTGTTTAATGACATATGATAAATATAAGCAGTACAGTATACAGTGTTCTGTACAGTAAAACAACTCTTTGATAATGAAAAAATAAACATTAGGTAAAGTAAAATTAAACATTCGGTAAAGAAAGAATAACATTTGGTAATTACATTCGGTAAAGAAAATTGCAGTTCGGTAATTACACAGCAAAACAAATAGAAGCACAAACGGTCTAAACAACACGGAGACTGACTCGTCACTGTATGTGCTAGTGCACACTTTATATTGAGACTGTACTGCTGTCGAGCTGCCGCGCCGGCACTGTCTGGCCGCTGCGCTGTCAGGCCGCCGCGCCGCCGCTTTCGGTTAACCGACGTTTCGGATGACCGGGCTTCGGATAATCGACGCTCTACTGTAATAAGCGAAAAATGTTTCACAGAGGCATGGTTTAATATTAATAGGTGGCAACTTAACAATTTGTATAATATCGCTATTATTTTTTAAAATATTATTACACTAAGCATTGCGATCGGTTTTGTACCAAAAATAAGGACCTGCGTTAATGAAACATTAAATGCGCTTGCAGTGCTTTCAATGGAGAAAAATTTCCTCGGTTGTCATCCATAAGGAGAAAATTATTTGACCTTTTCGCGCAAGATGAAACAAGAAGAATGGATTTCATTTTTAAATGAATTGATTGGCTTAAACAGTAACAGTTCAAGTCACAGACGGATTATTGCGATTTTAGTGGGGGGCGGTTGGTTGGGTGATTCAACTTACAAGATGGCACCTCCGGGAGGTGACAATTTATGAAATAATACCTTCAAAAGCTAGCTCTGTTAAGCTATTTTGAAGCTTAAAACAGATATAAAATGTAAACATTTCTCCATTGTAGACAAGAAAATCATTTAATTTTTTTAGATTCCTATTTTACAATTCCTATTATTATTTACAATGCCATTATTTTTCTTCTTTCCCCTCTTTTTAATATTCCTATCCATAATTTGTTTATATATACTTCAGTTGCTTTACTCTTACCGTTAGCGCTGATCCCTCGTCCTCATTAGTCTCATTAGCGCCACAACAGTTTCTCAGCCAACAAAGATTTTTCTGTTGTTGCAGTTAACAACACGAAATATATAAGTGATTAACCTCATTCTCACACTCACTATTAGCGTTGCAAAGTGCACAAACGTACTCGTACAGTTTGAAATTGGAATAATGTGACGGGTTTCGGACCCCTGAGAGGCCTCATATGCTTCTTTGACTCTTTTTCTCGAAGCTACAATAGACTACTTCCATTTTAAAGAATTAAAATAGATTCTTTTACATTTTTTATTTTATTTCATGTCTCGGGAGGGGCAATCGCCCCTTCGTCCCCCCTTTAATCTTGATTTTTGTTAAAGTAAAAAAAATGTTTGATTTTGTTCTTTCAGCTTCCCTGCAGGGAGTGCAGACTAGCTGAGAGGATTTAGACGTCCCTCACGGTACCCGAGTCTTACAACATTACACTTACGACTTTAACACACTACACTCACACTTACATTTAGGGAGGCGATAATACTATCAACGTGCTTTTCGCCTTAAAATAATAATTATAATAAAAAAAAACAAAAAAATTGTTGTTTCGGGATTTTATCAAGTGTCTGAATAAATATTTTTTTCATAGAATTTTGTTTCATTTTATACAATTTTAAAATAAATTTTTGGAGGAGCACCCCCACTCAATTTAACCAAGAGTAGCCACCTTAAATCTCCAAGGACTATTACTTAATATGTACTTCGTATAGTGAAGAAAAATTGGACTTAGGCTAGTAAAAACAATGGTCTATTCAAATTGAAACCAATGTCAGTGCTAACACATTGGAAGGTTAGAAGGACATAACGTACTGGGTATAATTAAGAGTCCCACAAACTTTTAACACCTTGTCTAAAACCATCATTTATCACAATTCACACTGTGACCTTCTATTTATAGACTGCGTGATGTAACAATGGAACTGGAAAAGTAATTTTGCTTTTGATCGCGTTTTAGTGTCGTAAAATTTGCTGATTATGAATCTAAAATAATTACTGCGTAAATTTAACCAACCAATCATCGACCAGGGTTTGTGATACTGCCTTTTTAATGGGCAGCCATGATTTAATTAATTTCAAACTACAGAAATTTTGATCACAGAAAAATGGATAGGATATAAAGAACGACCACGTTCATAGTAAATGATCGGAGAAGCTTTTCACTTTCAGCGCTAGGCTGCGCTAATGTAACAACACGTTGAGCAATATTGTGTTGCTAAATCGCTTGCTGGAGTGGGTGAACAGAAAGGGTTACATGCACCAATAGACAACATCGCAGCAACAAATCATTATATGAATTTCACTGAATGTTATCATTATATAAGAAATACACTATGCTACCTTCAAATCTAAACCTGAACCATAAACCCAGTTAACAACTCAACAACAGTCACCAAAGAGTGGATGTTGTTGGTTGTCAGCATATGCTAGTAAAAGAACAATATTACTAAACAAAAGGATAAAGAAACTGAGTGGGCAAAACTAACACCTGTCAACAAGATTAAATATAAATATTAATAGCACGAAACTACTAGAAAAAGCCAGGTATCTTTGAGGAGTTGTATCAATAGATGCAGATTGTTGCCTTTATATGGGAAGAGAACGAAATTCTTAAACAGACGGAAGAAGAAGAATTGAGCAGTTGGAAATCTGATGTATCAAGAAGATTAAATTGGAATCCTAGAACCTTATTCACTATTAAAAAAGGCCAGCTATCCGTGAGGAGTTGTATCAATAGATGCAGATTGCTGCCTTTATATGGGAAGAGAACGAAATTCTTAAACAGACGGAAGAAGAAGAATTGAGCAGTTGGATTTTTTTGTGTGTTTTAACGTCCGACTATTGTGCACACTTGGGCTAATGCAGACGATGGGGTGATTTATAGCATATGAAAATGCCAAGCCCTCGCCGGGAATCGAAGCCGGGTCCTCGGGGTGAAAGCCTAGTATGCTATCCACTAGGCCACCGAGGCGGCCTTGAGCAGTTGGAACGCTGATGTATCACGAAGATTAAATAGAACCCAGAACCTTATTAACTATTAAAAAAGGCCAATTATCCGTGAGGAGTTGTATCAATAGATGCAGATTGCTGCCTTTATATGGGAAGAGAACGAAATTCTTAAACAGACGGAAGAAGAAGAATTGAGCAGTTGGATTTTTTTTTGTGTTTTAACGTCGGACTATTGTGGACACTTGGGCTAATGCAGACGATGGGGTGATTTATAGCATATGAAAATGCCAAGCCCTCGCCGGGAATCGAAGCCGGGTCCTCGGGGTGAAAGCCTAGTACGCTATCCACTAGGCCACCGAGGCGGCCTTGAGCAGTTGGAACGCTTATGTATCACGAAGATTAAATAGAACCCAGAACCTACTTAACTATTAAAAAAATGCTAACTATCCTTGAGGAGCTGTATCAATAGATGTAGGTGGTTGTTGTTGTATAGGAAGAGAACGGAAGAAGAACTGAGTGATCGAAACTTTGATGTTTCAAACGAGGTAATTTGCGAAATTCTAGGAACTGGGTAACTACAGGAAAAGTCAGGAATATCAGTGAGCAGTCGTGGCAGTAGGTGTTGATGTTTTCGTCAGACTGAATTTAAATGAGCTTTCAGTAAATGGAAAAAAAAGAAACTCTAATGTGCCAGTGACGTTAATGTGGTGACTAACTAAGCTGGCCAACTTCTGAAAAAGGCCAAGAAGTATTATTATTGTTTTATGGTGGAAGAGATAGTATTCTTCAGTTGGAATTAATCATTTATAAAATTGAACGACGATTTTAAACTGATGAAATCTTAGTATGTTATGTCTATAGGTTGAATAGAGAACCTTCACTACAGTTTTGGGTAACTTTTGAAGGCCAATATTCATGAGGAGCTGTAGAAATTGAGTGTTAAAGGTCACGTGGCACGCTTCGTGACGATGGTAATCACCCGCAATTACCCAATTAAGGGAATTATGTAAACTTACACAATTGGATGTGATGAACGCCTTGTGTTCTTAAATAACAGAAGCCACTATTTCTGTTACATTCCTTAGCTGACATCTTAAAGTAACAGAAGCCACTATTTCTGTTACATTCCTTAGCTGACATCTTAAAGTAACAGAAGCCACTATTTCTGTTACATTCCTTAGCTGACATCTTAAAGTAACAGAAGCCACTATTTCTGTTACATTCCTTAGCTGACATCTTAAAGTAACAGAAGCCACTATTTCTGTTACATTCCTTAGCTGACATCTTAAAGTAACAGAAGCCACTATTTCTGTTACATTCCTTAGCTGACATCTTAAAGTAACAGAAGCCACTATTTCTGTTACTTTCCTTAGCTGACATCTTAAAGTAACAGAAGCCACTATTTCTGTTACTTTCCTTAGCTGACATCTTAAAGTAACAGAAGCCACTATTTCTGTTACATTCCTTAGCTGACATCTTAAAGTAACAGAAGCCACTATTTCTGTTACTTTCTTAGCTGACATCTTAAAGTAACAGAAGCCACTATTTCTGTTACTTTCCTTAGCTGACATCTTAAAGTAACAGAAGCCACTATTTCTGTTACATTCCTTAGCTGACATCTTAAAGTAACAGAAGCCACTATTTCTGTTACATTCCTTAGCTGACATCTTAAAGTAACAGAAGCCACTATTTCTGTTACATTCCTTAGCTGACATCTTAAAGTAACAGAAGCCACTATTTCTGTTACATTCCTTAGCTGACATCTTAAAGTAACAGAAGCCACTATTTCTGTTACATTCCTAGCTGACATCTTAAAGTAACAGAAGCCACTATTTCTGTTACATTCCTTAGCTGACATCTTAAAGTAACAGAAGCCACTATTTCTGTTACATTCCTTAGCTGACATCTTAAAGTAACAGAAGCCACTATTTCTGTTACATTCCTTAGCTGACATCTTAAAGTAACAGAAGCCACTATTTCTGTTACATTCCTTAGCTGACATCTTAAAGTAACAGAAGCCACTATTTCTGTTACATTCCTTAGCTGACATCTTAAAGTAACAGAAGCCACTATTTCTGTTACTTTCCTTAGCTGACATCTTAAAGTAACAGAAGCCACTATTTCTGTTACTTTCCTTAGCTGACATCTTAAAGTAACAGAAGCCACTATTTCTGTTACTTTCCTTAGCTGACATCTTAAAGTAACAGAAGCCACTATTTCTGTTACATTCCTTAGCTGACATCTTAAAGTAACAGAAGCCACTATTTCTGTTACTTTCCTTAGCTGACATCTTAAAGTCACAAGACTTTAGGAGTACGAGGAAAAAGTAAATAAAAACATGAACATGGTTTTGCTTTCACATTATGGAAAGTATAAAGAAATTATAATGATCGTGAAAAAATCTATCTGAAGATTCTGATGGATCTTTACTTTCCAGATCATTGAGCAAGGAAAGTGGAAGTCAGCCCGTCTGTGTATGCGTTTGTTTAGTCAAAATAGAGACTAAACCAATTGACCGATTTAGACGTGAAACTTGCCAATGAGGTCTTGTTTGTCAATATCTCAAGATCACCTCTTAATTTTTCAAGAGTTTTTTTTTTGAAGCAATTTTTGGTTGATAATCCGATTTTATCTAAATCCGCTCTAATAATTTAGATCAAATTTTAACCTAAAGTCCGTAAGTACTTTAAAAAACATGTTTGCTGTAGCATCGAAAAATCAGATCAGGGGCTATCTAAAAACCCTAATTGGCAAGCTTCTAAAAGCAACACCAAATTGATTTGTGATTCGTCATGTATGACCAAATTTTTATCCGAATCTGCCAAGCTGATTTGGAGAATTTGCGTTTTTGGAGGATGTTATTTGTGTTATATAGCATGATTTATTAGCGAATTCACATGGAAAAATATGCTGTCTTGGTACCACCCAGCTCCGAGACCTTGGAATGAGCATTCCTGACCTTTAAGTAACTTTTTGAAGGGTCTTATATAGCTTATATAAAAATTAGTGTGTGTGTGTGTGTGTGTGTGTGTGTGTGAGAGAGAGAGAGAGAGAGAGAGAGAGAGAGAGAGAGAGAGAGAGAGAGAGATTTAGAAATTTCAAATTCGCAATTTTTGTCCGATTTGATTCAAACTTGGAAAAATAATAAAATTTGGTAATAGCACGATCAAGTTGGATACCCAGCAAAACCGCCCAGACAATTTTAAAATGGCAGTCATTTCAATTCTTTAAAAATGTACAAATTGTTTTGCCTAATTTTTGTGAAAATTTGATTTTACTATCGTAGTTGGTGTTGAAAACTTGATTAGAAATTATAATTTTCAAAATCCGTTGAAATTAATACGATAAATTTGACGACGGTCAGGTTTCACTTTTGTATTTTTAATGTACCGGTAGTTTAAAATTTTAAAATGCGTGGCGCTAATATATGCAGGTTTTTAGTGCTGATTATAAAATTAGAATTTAAAAAAAGGGTTAAGAAAAAATTACTTTTGGGAAATACGATTTCATCATTTCAACTAGACAGCTGCGTGCGCGATTATATTTGCTAATGTAGGTGCATTACCCAACCATGTAGGTGCATTACCCAACCATGTATGTGCATTACCCAACCATGTAGGTGCATTACCCAACCATGTAGGTGCATTACCCAACCATGTAGGTGCATTACCCAACCATGTATGTGCATTACCCAACCATGCAATGTTTGAGCGATCAGTCACAGATTATAGGCATAGTACGGCTGCTTCAGCAGAACATCACCGTGTATAATATTTTCTTCAGCAGTTGTCATCTTTCAATAAAATGACTATATTGCTTTTAAAGTATGCCTACGTCAATCGAGTGACTAAAATATTTTGTAATTTGATGGAATTTAGAGATAAACCAACACGCTACAATAAATAACACTCTTGGGCATTTATTCAGCTGTTTGTCGCTTTCTTCGTTGTACGGTTAGTTATATAAATTGTGCCAATTTTAACTGTAATTAAAATTCAGGTTACTACTCTATATGAAAACTACGAAACGATCAGATTTTACTAAAATAAAGTACCATAATTAGTAGCTTAATTTTTAGTGGATAAAACATTGTTGCAAATTTAAAATTAAAAAAAAACGGTTCTGAAGTAAATCTAAAAAAAACAAAAACTCTAACCTGACAGCGGTCGGGTTTTTAATTAATTGCCACATTGCTAAAATTTGGCATTGATAGACGTATAGTTTGCTCATGTAGCGAGACCATTTTTTAAATGGTTCCTCAAGAATGTTTACGTCTTCAAATTTTCTAAAATTGGCTCTAATGATATCAATAAAATTTTTCTATAAACATTAAACCAAAAATTTATGTGTTTATATCGGAAAAGATATCCTTTCCAGGAGATATCGAGAACAACTGAAAAATTGGCCTTGTTACAATCGGTTCGTCTGATTTTGCTCAAATTGCTGTCAGTTACGAAGAGTTACAAGTCAAGTAATTGTAGTGTATTTGAAATAAAGGACATTTTTTGAGTAAATGGAGAACCACCAAAAATAAACATCCGATTTTGGGTTGGGTTTTTCCGATTTTCTCTTTAACCGAAATTTTTTTTTGAAGCGAAGCTTTTAATGTTAGAAGAGTGAGTAAAAAAAGTGTCCCGAACCTTTTTAATGTAACGAAAATATGAAACGGAAACGAGCAAAGTCTGTTTCTGTCTCTCTTTTTCTTCCTCCATTTCGATAGGCCTAACAGTACACGCGTATTATATGAAAACGTTTTGTTGTTTTGGTTTCGGTATTTTTCCTTAGTTGAAGAACACGTGCACGTTGTAACCGTTTATAATACATTCGAAATTAATATAAACGTTTACAATAATTGTTTTTAATATTGCTAATTTTTAACAACATAACCTGAAACATATTATAACCTATCAGCTGTTCAGTAAAATCAGCTTATCGTTACGAATTAATATAAAACAACACATCTTTTACTATAACTATACGAAATAGTATCTAAGCTAGATTAACGTATTTATAAAAAACAAGATATTTTTAAACATATCTTCAATCTAATTATATATTCAGCAAAGATATCATTAACAAAAGCTTCTCCTTTGTTGGTAACTCTCCGAATTCACACGTGTACTTTTTTATTTCAATGTTGGTACCTTGACTCTTCACATATATTTAAAATCTGTTGAATAGCTTCTTAACTGTTTTTTAAAGTAAATGAATTTGAGAAAGTAAATGTAATGTTTTTTTGAATATTTACTTACGGTAGGAAAGGGATTTGACATACGTGTCCTAATAATAGTATATATATGGAATACATTAAACTCTTTAAACTGAATACCTACAGAGCTGTACCACCAAGGCAGTTTTACCTGCTTTACCATACATAGCAATGCCTTGACCTCGTTGTACTGCGCATGCGCGAGTTGAAGATGAATTGTTATTTAACAGAATCGTATTTTGTTTGCTTTTAGATGTTGGTGGAGTATTACCGGAATATTTGTTGAGTCTGACAAACACATGGCGGAGGAAGCCGTTACGTCGGAGCAGCAACTAGAAGAAAGCAACAGATTGGCGGAAGAAGAGACGGTAAAAGAGGATGAGAAACGGGAAGAAAGCGAAGTTAGCGATGAAAAGAAAGACGAAGTGAAGGAGTGCGTTTGCGATGATCCCGGTGAAAGTAAAGAAAGTAAAGCAGTCGGCGAGGAACAAACGGAAATCGAATGCCAAAGCCCGGCTCCGAAAAGTCCGGTAGAAATCGATCGTATAACGAACTTCACCAGCAATTCCAGCAGCTCTTGTTCGTCCAGGAGCTGTTCCCGAGAGAGAACTCCTTCCGTAGTGGTCATACAGAGGCTGAACGACGAATCGCCTCCGGTAGTTAAAACCCCCGAGTCGCCGCAGAACTCTGAGTCCACGAGTCCGACTTTTAAACCGAACGATGTTGAACCGTGTCACAACTTCAACACGATGGGCCCGCGGTACAAGTTGGTCTGGGAGGGCGAACTGCAAGTGTGCTACCTTAACCACACGAGGACTGTTATCAGTAAAATTTTAAGTTCAAAGTTCCTCAGGCGATGGGAGTCGCACCGGCTGTACCTCAACGACTCTTGCATCTCTTCTAAAACTGTGAGTTCCAACAATTATTCTTGTTATGTGTTTAACAATTACCAGTGGTATTAGATAATATAAACGTAACACGAAGACGTATCTATGACGTAATAGGAGCGAATTTCCAAGCGAAAATCTAATTTCACCGTCAATCAGTGTTGAAATCTGCCAAAATAAATATTTTGTCTAACCACGATAAAAAAAATTTATGATTTGTTATTAAAAATTTGGAAAGAGTCAACTTGTCCAAGCTATTATCGAAAATAGATTTTTATATATAGTTCGTTTTGCACGCACATATATATATATATATATATATATATATATATATATATATATATATATATATATATATATATATATATGTCATTTTGGAGTTAACCTATTTCCTTCCAAAATATGAATTGTGATGTTAAGGTACCATATTATTCGAATGATTTTTGTTATTAGAAAATTTTGTTCTAATGATAATGGTATTTTTAGCGAGTTTCAATTGGAAAATGACCTATTGGGTAACCTAAAAATGAGCGCCGATCCTGACATCTAGATATATAATAATATGTAACTTTTACCAGCAAAACTTATTTGTTTCTTTACTTTGTCGTGATTCTATATAAAAAAATAATTGCGATCCTTAAGCTAAAAAAAATATTGGAAATGGAATTTTCCGTTAAAAAATTGTTTTTTTTATCAAGCTATTAAAAAATTATTTATTTTCCAGCCACATTTTGCGTAGAGGATGCTGAGAAATATGCAAATTTAATATTGAATATAAATGATAGAGTTAAACAATAAAAAAATTTTTAATTGTTGATGAAACAGATTTTTGGCGGTATCAAAAACTGATTAAATAATTTTTTTTCAGAACAGTAGACACAGTAGGGATTCGATGACGTCACAAAAAATTGGTGCAGAAACATTGCACAAATTATCCACATCCGCATAAAATAAATGGAGATGGTGGGTGTTTATAAAAACATGTCTTATTTGCTCTTAATTTCTGAAACTGACGATTCAGAAACCGAATAAAATTATCTTGTGGTTTGCGTGCGTGCGTGCGTTGTTTGTGTGCGCGCGTGTGTAAATAGTTGGACACACACACATACATACATACATATATATATATATATAAACGTCCCCATTCTCAACTGCGAGCAGTGTACAAATTATTTCCGTATGACCCGAGATCAATTTTAACGAGCTTCCAGGTAAAATAAGTGAAGATATTTCAGGATAACACACAAATCCTAGGAGACAACTTAAAAAATGTACCGCATTTTTTATTATAGACTCCTAACTTTGATTCATTGTTACAAGCAAAGTAATACAAGTAGTTACACGATTCGACTTAATTGGTTTTTCCTATACTATTACACATGTACAATTTTTTAAAAGAATTATCCACAATTTGTTTTGAGGATTTGTCCTGTTGTTGAAATTTAAGATTTTAACACGTCTAGAGTTTTGGAGGATAAAAAATTTCTTTGCAGCGATTGTTACCCGTGATATCATGAATCATTGAATGTAAACGTAATAGAATTATAACCCTCACGTAAGTTGGTAGAGTGTTCAACTTCATTTAAATGTATAGTAGTACTGTCTATTTTCTCAAACATCTTTCCCTATGTCCTTGCAGCATGCAGCGTTCGTAGCGGCAGATATTTCAATTACTTGGATTTTAGGCTCTGATATCGAACACGCTTTTTGTAATGGTGGTGGTGGCTGTACTTCTGGTCCATTTATATACCTAAATATAAGCAGAAGTTTTGAAACTTTATTTTGATTTCATACGGAGTTAATTTTTTACCGATATGCTGTTATTTCTGTTTGCAGTAATATTAATGCCTTACTTAATCGGTATGATAGCATTAGTATAAATATTTCACAAAAGAAAATGTTGAATATTTATTTCATTTATTATTGATAACTGATATGAAAGATACGCGGTGAAGGTATAGTCTTCGCCCAGCATCAGTGGATATGTACCGAGTTCTTAACTTGCAAAACGACTACCGGTGGCATAGGCAAACTTTATCCCCAAAGTGTACCCCTCGAGGTACAAAACGCCTAGGAAAATTTTACCCCATGTAAGAAAAGTCACAGCGTACCTCTTCTGACTATTTATTATGCCGTTATACAGTAGATCTCTTGAGGGAAAGGTAAGAAAAACAGGTTCATTTTTACCACCTTTTAATTGTGAAAGTACTGAAATATAGAAACTAGCTGGGAGGTAATAATTCCTGGGCACAGTGCACCCGATTTGACATAGTAATAAACCCCTATATAGTACATTTCTTGGGAAGGGGTACGGAAAAAGGCTAGTCTTTTCTTATCGAGGGTACAATTTTCCTAGGCTTTTTGTAATGGGGGGGAGGTTACACTTTGCCTGTTACACTGATCTAACTTAAATGTATAATGTTTTTTTTATTTTCGAAAAAAGACCTAGCGTTAAATATACACTGCTTATGGGATTTAAGAATACCAGGGGGGGGCATGCGAAATTTTACACTATGAAAGTTTTAAGTAAACACAACCTTTTGAATAAGAGGTTAGGGTGAGAGCGATAGTTGGAAGGAAGGGAAAACATGTTTAAAAAATAAATCGAAAGCTATCAGTTTGAAATAAATGTATGAGTTATTGTAGTATATACATTTCAATACAGATAATTATTTTTTAATAGCAATTTTTACAGGGTATTACAATACCTCGTTGTAAACGATATTTGATGTAAGAATGTAATCTTCTTGTACTTTTTGTATTTGATTTTCTTTAATGGATACAAACATGTTAGTTGATTTAGTTACCCTTGAAAAGGCTACATACAGTTGTCCGTGAGTATTTTTTTTTTTTTTTTTTTATGGAGTTTAATGTCCGACTATTGTGCACACTCGGGCTAATGCAGACGATGGGGATGATTTATAGCGTATGAAAATGCCAAGCCCTCGCCGGGAATCGAACCCGGGTCCTCGGGGTGAAAGCCTAGTACGCTATCCACTAGACTAGACCACCGAGGCGGCTTGTCCGTGAGTAAAGACGGTATTTGGTAAATACAATCCTGCTCTTTGAAGTGTTTGCCCGCGACTTATTTATAGTGAAAGCAAACGCAATTTTAATAGGTAACTGTCGTCTAGTAAGTCAGCTTCGTAAATACTGTATACAAAAAATTGTCCGATTTGTGATGCCGCGCATGCGCATCCATGATGCCGTTTTGCCTATGACAGTTAAACGTGTCTTTTACGTTAAAATTTTCCACAAACAGTTTTAGCGCAAAATTGTTTTGCAATGTCAGAAACAGGTAAAAAAAAATCTTTCTGAAGATACCTCATTTATGCCTGTACGAAAAGTATATGCTGAGGAAAAGGGATGTTGACTCGAGAAATAATATATATGATAAGGAAATTGTGGCATGTTTTCGTAAATTACAGTCTAACAGAGACGCAGTTAACTTGAATTTAACAGACAGGGGATTTCGGTGATAACTTGTATGGCTCCGACATAACAAAGAAACGAAGGATAGACTTGTCACAGCTCGCAAAGAATGATGTTTGTAAGGTCATCACGCACGATTTAGAATTAAAAAATAACTAAAACTGATACACTGATAAACCTACATACTCGAGAGTGGCTGACACTGATAAGCCGATATACTTGAGAGTGGATATGAGTAGGAGGGGCTGGAGGACGGTCAAATTAATGAGTCGTGTTATTTATAAACCAAAATATTATAGTGTTACAGAAGTATAGTACAAAATATTTTTTTTCTTTTACAAATCGGGTTTTGTTTCTTTTCTCAAACGTTCCAAACACACAATCTTCCAACGTTTCCTAGCCTCATCTAAATAGACAGACAAATATGAAACTTTTACGGTTTTTTATTGCCTAGTGATAGATTGGTGTAATAGGAAATAGAACAGCTTGTAATTGTGACATTTGTCAGTCAACTCTACGTGTGTGTGGAAAACACGTGTACTTTGTCGGATGTGACGCTTGGCCACAATGTGTCCAGTAAGACCTAACTGTACCTCCGCCACTGAGCAGGGCCAGCGCAGATGGTTTTTAACTTTTTGATAATAATTCAGTTCTTAAAATACCATTTTTGAAATATCTTATCACTAGCACATGGAGACTAACGAAATTACCCCGCAGGGGTGGACACGTCTAAATATACGTCCTTCGCGGTACTCGAGTCTAACACACACTTACAACACTACACTTACGACTTTAACACTTTTCACTTACACTTACATTTAGGGAGGCAATAACAGCCTCAATGTGCCTAAAAATAAAAAAAAAACTAACGAAATTACAAAAAAAAGTTTTGTGAAGGAAGTTAATAAAGTTCAGTATTCTTCACAAACAAATTAATAACTATGTAAATAATATACGTAAAGATTCAAATTTCTAGTATACTGTACACAACAGTACTGTGTTCAACATTGCAAAAGATTTTTTTGTATCCTCCAAACTGTAGACCTGGTAAAATCTTTATGTTCAACAGACTCCAAAAACTGTTTTTTAAACATAATATTCTCAAAGAAATTGTATATAATTTTAAAGGAAATGCATGTGTGTAACTTTCCAGGACAAATTAATCAAGGAAACCGTGTAATTACATTTATTGCATTATTTTTTGTTTGCTTGTAACAACCCGTCAAAGTCAGGATGTATAACAAGAAATCCGACAGTCGAATCTACGCGGAGCGTTAGCCCAATGACGCCGCTCAGCTCCGTTTCGCGTTCAGTAGATTCGCTTTTCGTTGCGTATACGAGATGTGTTCAGAAAGTAACGAGAATTTTAATTTTTTGAACAAAATATTTATTTATTCTTCTACATTGATGCTGTCGTCTTCAAAATAGTCCCCATTGGAGATATGCACTTGTGCCAGCGCTTCTTCCAATCCTCGAAACACTTCTCAAACTCTATCTTTTGAGATAGCCTTTAGTTCTTTCAGCGATGCGCTTTTAATGTCATCCACGGTTGTAAAACGACGGCCCTTTAAGGTTCTCATTATTTTTGGAAATAGGAAAAAGTCACACGGATCCATATCTGGCGAATATGGAGGCTGGGGCATCGTTACAGTACTGTTTTTTGGCCAAAAATTCACGAACAAGCAATGAAGTGTGAGCTGTTGCATTACCGTGGTGCAAAAGCCATGAATTGTTTTTCCACAGATCCGGGCGTTTTTTTCGGATTGCTTCACACAAACGGCGTTGAACATGTAGGTAGTACTCCTTATTGACCGTTTCACCTGGTGGCAGGAATTCATGATTCACTATGCCATTAATATCGAAGAACACAGTGAGCATAACCTTCACGTTTGACCGCACTTGTCGAGCCTTTTTCGGTCTTGGTGAGCCAGAATGCCTCCACTGGGATGATTGAGCCTTAGTTTCGACGTCATATTCATAAACCCATGTTTCGTCACCTGTTATAATATGTTTCAATAATTCTGCAGCGTCGTTGACTTCATTTAGTGACTCCTGAGCAACTTCCATTCGCCACTGTTTTTGTTCAAAATTCAACAATTTTGGAACGAATTTTGCTGCCACGCGTTTCATACACAAAACATTGGAAACAATGTCATGACATGATCCAATCGATATGCCAACATCATCAGTGACCTCTCTAATTGTGATTCGGCGATTTTTCATAACCGTTTCTTTCACTTCTTCCACGTTTTCATCGGTTGTTGATGTGCTGGGGCGTCCGTCATCTTCAACGTCTTCACGGCCTTCTTGGAAACGCTTATACCACTCGTAAACTCTTGTTTTACTCATAGCAGACTCACCATAGGCCTTTGTTAACATTTCACACACTTTGTTACACTTTATTCCATTTTTTACGCAAAATTTGATACAAATTGTTTGATCCATTTCTTTTAACAAACGAAAATCGCCGAGCTCATAAAAACACATCTAACCTTAGTGGCTGTCACATGCAAAGTCAACAATGAAAACAGCTGATAGTTTTATCATACTTCAAGGGCATATATACCAACATAATTTTAAAAAAATGTTTGACAATCGGACTCTCCGAGCCCGCGAAATTTAAAAATTCTTGTTACTTTTTGAACACCTCGTACGAAAGTACGAAAATACTCCGCTCCGTATTTGGCGACATCCGGCCTTGCAATTTACTGTTGCGGGCTGAGGAAATTGCTTTCGAAGGGGCAGAGGGAGGAGAATACGGAAATGTGGGGTGTTGACAGTTACCATGGAAATAGCTGTACTAGCCGTGGTAAAAACATAAAAAATAAACACTTCATTCACAATCTGCGGCTACCAATTTTTCTGTCTAACTTTGACCGTTTGAGGCGGTGATTTTCGGAAATCGGGTCCCGCTACTTAAAAGGGAAGTGCAACAGTTAACATTTGCAGGATATGCGTAATATATTGATTTGCAGGAAGCAATTTAGTTCTGGTTAACCCGCAGTAATGGTTAACCATTACTGTTTAGAACCATACCACGTGTTTAGAATTTCTACATAACCTAAATTATAAATTTCATGGATGTCTTCCAATTCGTCTGGTTTCCAGCAACTTACACAAATGAATTGACATCCTATTGCTTTTTTCCATTCGTAACGTCTGTTAAGATCAAATTTTAAAACAATTTTAGTGCATAAGATAACTAATAGCTCACAAAACCTTCCATAGTCTTTTTTGTTTGTTTATATACCTTAGAAGTTTAATTCTGAAAAAATACCGAAATATTCGTTTCATTAATTGTGTTTTGCTTAGTTTTAAGAAAATCTTTCAAAAATAATTTTACTTTACAAAATTTATACTTCTTTTTTAGTCAGTAAATTCACTTACTTTTTCCTAACGCTGCCCCCCTAACGGGTGTTTAGGTCAAATGTATTAGTTATAATTGGCTATAATTTTTATACTGGGTATAATGTCATATAATGCCAGACAACAGATGGAGCCGCTTAAGAATAGCCGAGAAAACTATTATTTAAATTTTAACAGTCCATTTATATTAACTATTCTTTTCATACTTATTGTTTACATTTTGTTGAAAGGCATATCATAAAAACGGATAGTTCTTTAATTAATTAATTAAAATTGGAAGTCAAAACAGTCATTTTAATATTACAATTTTTTAAAAAAGATTTTGTAAATTTCTTGTTTTTTTTTATTCTTGTAATATATATTAGAAAAACGTGTGATTTCTAAAAAAGTGTTTTTATCCAGATTTGTTAAATGCAGAATCGATACAATCATCAAACTTTCAAAACCATTTTTTTTTTTTTTGGAATCACCAGAATTATAGTTACAGTATGCAATTTTAAAAATATTATTTCCCAGTCAAAAACAGCATAAAACTGCATACATTAGCATTTTATAATTAAAAAATGAACTCTGACCATCGTCAGTTCCATTTTCTCAATGTCAAATTGATTTTGAACTTTCAAAACCCTAATTTGTGTAAATTTTAACAATGATTGTGACGGTGAAGTCAGTTTTCAAAATAGTTTATGAAAAAAACGTTATGATTCTTTTAACATCGAAATGGCCACCATTTTGAAACTTTTGAACGGATTTTGCTGGGTCCTAATTGTCCGAGCTGTTACCAAAATCGATTTCGATGCCAAATTTGAATCAAATGACACCAAAATTGCGAACTTTAGTGTGCAAATACACCCACACACACACACACACACACACACACACACACACACACACACACACACACACACACACACCCACCCACACACACACACACACACACACACACACACACACACACACACACACACACACACACACACACACACACACACACACACCCACCCACCCACACACACACACACACACACACACACACACACACACACACACACACACACACACACACACACACACACACCCACACCACACACACACACACACACACACACACACACACACACACACACACACACACACACACACACACACACACACACACATTATTTTTAACAACCCTTTCAAAAAGTGACCTTGAGTTCAGGCTCATTTTAGATACAGGATCTGGGTGTTACCACGATGGCGCCCCAACGGCACATTTTTCAACGAAAATTAATATTTACACTAGATAGTAAGACGGGTATAAAACAATACTGGAACAAAGTAATTACCTGGCAAAAACAGTGCTTAGCACATACCAATCATATGATACGCGCATTTAATTAAATAGAACATATGTTTGTAAAACAGCTGACGCACACTTAGGCCTACGTCAAATAAAGGTGACACATCCAGTCGTCAAACTGTCGTTATTTATACGGTTAGGCTATATTGTATTTAGACTACGGAATAGCTGATTGTTGTCGAGAAATGAATTATTAAGAGCGTAAGAGTACAACAACAAGCTACACAATGCAAAAAATGTAAACATTTTATTTATTTACAGATGCGGCCAGCAACAGTCTTGACAAAATAGAAGTGAATTTCCAAAAATTAAACTGTTTATTTTACACTTTTTGAAAATTTGTTTTCAAAAAAGCTTTAAATGTTTAATTCATGCAGATTTCAAATGTTGATTGTAAGGGCGGGCGGGCGGCCACCAAATGTTGATTGTAAGGGCGGGCGGGCGGCCACCAAATGTTGATTGTAAGGGCGGGCGGGCGGCCACCAAATGTTGATTGTAAGGGCGGGCGGGCGGGCGGCCACCAAATGCGGAGTGAAGCTGTGGCGAGCGTTGCGGAATAAAGATGAACTTCAACCGGAAGCTGAGTTCAGTCAGTTTAAAGAACGCGTTTCTAGCTTTTAAAATCTAAATATTTACGCCTACTGTAATGGACTCTAGGAAACTACTGTTTAAAAACCGTAAAGTAAGCAACGATAACCTAGATAACGAGAAATAATAAGTTTGGAGGTGTGATCAGCGTGGTGGGGGAAACGGAGTGAACCCAAAACTAAACCTGGACAGAGTCGAAGCGGGAGCTTGACTCCGCTCAGCTCCGTTACGCTTTCAGTGGGTGCACTTACATTAAAAACAATAGATTAGGTTGTGATGAAGTCTCCTCCATCTGACGTAATGGTGAAATCAGGTTTGCAAAAAAGTGTAAAATTAAAAAAAAACATCGAATTTTATTGACAACCTGTTTTTCTCGAGTTCGTTACGAAAAAAATATCAAGGATATAAAAAAATCACGTGACGATACTTTTTCAAAATTTCTTCAAACATCGCTTTCCTGGCACTGCTTACCGTTCCTGGATTGTCAATTCGTAATTTTGACAAAGTTGATTTTCCCGCGTGACAGTACATGAAATTAACCTACTTTTTATTATATGAATGCTGACATATTTGTATGTTTTTTAAAATTTTGTTGAGGGACTTTAAATAAGCGCCGAACATGACATCTAAACTATTTTTGGGAGGATTGGTATTTTTGAGCGTTCTGGAAGAAACATTGTTCCACCGTTTTGCCAAAATCGTATAATCTTTTTGGACAAAACATTGCTTCTAAATTGAATTAATTATAATTAAAGAAGAAATTAAACTAAGATATTAATCAAACGATTATGAAAGATTTGATATGTAAACGATCATAAGATGATAATTATATATTTGTTAGATTGTTAATAGCATTAAAATCGCTAGTAAGAATTTGGGTTTTGTTATATATAGGGGCCTAGAAGGTGGAATTAATATTATCCTCACGTTCAATTGTGGAGAATAAAACGATATTGTGTTTAATTGTAAATTGAGGGAATGGGATATTTTCTAATATCTTTGATTTGGATATAAAAATGTTAACAAACTGGATATGGTGTATACTGGATACTAGCGTTTTTCTCGTTAGAATTCGTATAGCGTAACATTTAGTCAATTAATTATTACGTTTTGCGTCCTGCAAACGGTGTTTAAATAGATTTTTGTGTGATTAACCTACATCAATTATACGAAAGATTCAATTAAATGTCAGAGGTAGCAGGAAGGCAGTCGCGGTTTTAATTACTGATTATAAGTTAATCAAAATTAAATTGCTAGATGACGATTGGTGGCTCTTATGTGAATTAGCACTTTTTTTTCTAAATATAAAGTGGCGAGCTGTATATGTATTTGGTGGTACAGGTGTTTATTGTGTGTGTGTGTGTGTGTGTGTGTGTGTGTGTGTGTGTGTGTGTGTGTGTGTGTGTGTGTGTGTGTGTGTGTGTGTGTGAGAGAGAGAGAGAGAGAGAGAGAGAGAGTACGTGAATTAGCCATTTTATTTAAAATATTACCAATATAAATATTCGTACCAAGTTTGCTTTTAAAAAATTCTAATGGGCGGTGCTTTTCTAATTGGTGTCGTAGAATTGATTATTAAATCACCAGTTCTTTCGAGAAATGAGTATGCCTCCCGTTGATTGAACAAGCAATTTTTTGCTCAACCGCAGGATATTTCCTCAATCGTGCTCAAGGGCAAGGTGAGTGGGTGCTCAAATTATAAGTTACAGGTAACACAAAAATCCGGTTCCCCTTTCCTGTGGGTTTTCCTATTTACGTCTGGCGGTTTGTTTTTAGTAGTAATTGCGCCAAGGTTGGCAGTCGTTACCTCACTACTATCCCGTCTAGGTAACTGACCCGGGTCAGTACAGTTGTATCGTGACTCTGTATTACGCGACCAACAGCACGTAGCGGTGCGTCACAGTTACTGCAGACGGGTATCCGGTAGTTCTTGCTACTTCCGGTTGCGGTAGGTGTTGCACCACGAAATACCGTGCTAATTTAAGGATTTCATAATAGTAGTTGAAAAATTGTGCAAGGAATTCGCTTGCATTATTCCTTTTCTTTCTTTTTTAATCCTTGAGAAGAGGAACAGACGTGTCCGAGGTGCTTAAAGCGCTGGACAGTCTAATGCGTTTCGAACTTGCGCAACTCAAGATTGTAGGTTCAAGACTGGAGTAACTGCCGAAAACTCCGGGTAAATACCCTTGCCACTAACGCAGATCACCCGATTCCATTAGTCTGATTGGCTGGTATGAACGTTATGAAAAACGTCAAGCCTGTTAACATATTAACAACATCGATGTGATTCATCACAATAACATTTCTACGACATGTTTTCAGTTGTAATGGTCACATTGTCATGAAATGTGCACTGTAGTAGTTGCTTCAGTTCTTGAAGAACTGTAACGTTTTTTTTCGACAGCTGCACGCTCCCTTCGGCCTTTCTCCGACACTTTTGCAAAGATCCTGAAAGATATTACTAATTTTTCTTGTGCCGTGATTTTTCTCTTCATCACTTCATATCCGACAAAGATATTCATTCCAAACAAATATATCAGCAACATTAGTTGCGTCATTTTAATCTTTTCCACCAAATCTGGTGATATTTTTTTTTCTTCTTTCGCGTCACAATCATTTTCAACTGCTCTTATATTTATTTAGGAGTGGTTGTCCCCTGATGGCGGGTGGCCACCAAATGCGCGGCGTAGTTGTGCTAATCGGAGTGGACTACGCATTCAAAACCGAATATGTTGTTTTTGATACCGTGCGGCCACTGAAAGCTAACGGTGCTGTACGGAATCAAGCGGCTTCGACTCTGTCTAGTTTCGGTTTTGAAATTAATTCCATTTCCCCCACCACTTTGACCAAGCTTCCAAATTTAGTCTCGTTACGTATATTACGGTTTTTAAACATAGTTCCCTAGAATCCTATGTAGGCCTAAATATTTAAATTTAAAAGAAACGCGTTCTTTGAATAAGCAATCCCCCACTATAGTGGCTACATAAACATTGAAATATTTTGCATTTGTCGTATATAATGGTTAAATGTTTAACAAATACGCCATTTTTGGGACGATATTATTACGTACATATAGGTAGCATGTTAAAATATATTGGCCAAATAATGGTTTTGTATAGACAGTCCTCTACTTTAGTGGCTACATAAACATTGCAATATTTTGCATTTATCTTAATCTTAATCACATTATATTTCTGAAAGTTTGTTTGTTTGTTTGTTATTCAATCACGCTTTAACCACTGGACCAATCGAGATGAAATTTGGTACGAAAATGGTTTAGGTATCTGAGATAAACATAGGCCTATTCCCGTTTTACAAAACGTCATTATACTACTTACCCAGCCAAAAAAAAAAAAATATTAGTTATTAGTTTTTTGGCATGTGTTAACTGTAGTTATTTACTGGACCTGAGATTTAGGTACCTGAGATGAACATAGATTCAATCCTATTTTAAGAATCTTAATCTGTGTTTTATTTATTGCAAAATTATTGCTTTTAATGTCATATATTCAATTATTTTAGTTGAAATTTTTTCAAAACTGACTTTAGTTTGTTACTTTGTGCTGAATTTTCAATATTGTAAGGTAGTATATATATTTGTGTAATTACATTATATGAAAAAATGGTAAATATGCAATGTAGCATGTCCTGGATTTTTCGATATTTTTGTTAAAATGCTTTATTATGTGCCCAAAAGCAAGAATCCAAAATATGAAAGTACGATAAAAATCGAAAATAAAAGTGACCAACAACCTCAAAATTGCTACCGGCGAAAATCAGTAACGTGTTGTAGATCGGTAAAACAATAAAAATACGTCTAACACGGGTTTTGGGTGATAAGAAACCCATTTTTTAAAACAATACTGCATAACCTAACTGACACGGTTGTTAGGCCTGACAAGGTGATGCGTGAAAAGATCTTTATATTTTTTTAAAGAATAGCCTACTATATATCCTGACACGGTTGTTGGACCTATCACGGTGATGTGTGAGAAAACCTTTATATTTTTTTAAAGAATATTACATATCCTAACTGACACGTTTGTTAGGCCTAACACGGTGATGCGTGAAGAAACCTTTATATTTTTTTAAAGATTACTAGATATCCTAAGTGACACGGTTGTTGGGCCTAATACGGTGATGCATGAAAAAAACTTTATACTTTTTTTAAAGAGTACTCCATAACTTAACTAACACGATTTTAGGCCTAACAGGGTGATGCATGAAAAAACCTTTAGCCTATATTTTTTTAAAGAATACTACATATCCTAACTGATACGGTTGTTGGGCCTATCACAGTGATGTGTGAAAAAAACCTTTATTTTTTTCTAAAGAGTACTCAAAACCTTAACTGACACGGTTGTTAGGCCTAACATGGTGATGCGTGAAAAAAACTTCATATTTTTTTTAAAGAATACTCCATAAGCTAACTAACATGGTTGTTAGGCCTAACACGGTGATGTATTAAAAAAACTTTGATTTAATTTTTTAAAAAGAGTATTCCAAACCTAAACGACACGGTTGTTGGGCCTAATACGGTGATGCATGAAAAAAAAGTTTGTTTTTTTTAAAAAGTACTCCATAACTTAACTAACACGGTGATGTGTTAAAAAAACCTTTATTAAGAAAAAAAATACTCCATAACCTAACTGACACGGTTGTTGGTCCTAACACGGTGATGCATGATCTTTAATGTATATTATGATCGCAGGCAAAGCCGTGACGGGTAACAGCTAGTCTTATTATATTTCTGAAAGTTTGTGTATTTGTTTGTTATTCAATCACGCTTTAACCACTGGACCAATTCAGATGAAATTTGGTACGAAAATGGTTTAGGTATCTGAGATTAACATAGGCCTATTCCCGTTTTAAAAAGTCATTATACTACTTACCCAGCGCAACATAATTAATAATCGAGAAGTACGATAAAAATCGAAAATAAAAGTGACCAACATAACCTCAAAATTGCTACCGCGCGAAAATCGGTAACGTGTTGTAGATAGGTAAAACAATAAAAATACGTCTAATTCGAGTTTTGGGTGATAAGGAACCCATTTTTTTAAAAAAACAATACTCTATATATAACCTAACTGACACGGTGGTGCTGCGTAAAAAACCTTTTTTTTTAAGAATACTACAAACCTAACCGACACGGCTTTTAGGTCTATCACGGTTATGTGTGAAAAAAACCTTTATTTTTTTAAAGAATACTACAATCCTAACTGACACGGTTGTTACGCCTAACATGGTGATGCATAAAAAAAACCTTTATATATATTTTTTTAAAAAGAATACTCCATAACTTAACTGACACGGTTGTTAGGCCTAAAACGGTGATGCGTTAAAAAAACCTTTATTAAAAAAAAAAAAAAAAAATACACCATAACCTAACTGACAACACGGTTGTTGGTCCTAACACGGTGATGAGTCATCTTTAATGTATATTATGACTGCGGGTAAAGCCGTGACGGGTAACAGCTAGTCGTATATAATGGTTAAATATTTAACAAATACGCTATTTTTGGTCCGATATTAATACGTACATATAGTTTGCATGTTGTTAAAATATATTGGCCAAATAATGGTTTTGAATAGGCAGTCCCCTACTATAATGACTACATAAACATAACAATATTTTGAATTTGTCATACATAGTGGTTAAATGTTTAACAAATACGCTATTGTTGGGCCGATATTATTATGTAGGCCAACATATAGTTTGCATGTTATTAAAATAAATTGGCCAAGTAATGGTTTTGAATAGATGAATTTTTAACAAATATTGTATAATCATTATTTAATAAATACAGTAGAAAGTCGATTATCCGAAACAATTGGTGCAGGGGGTGTTCGGATAATCGATTTTTCGGATAAACGAACATATTCGAAAAAAGGTAGTGTGATATAATTTAACAGTGGTAGAACCAATTTAAGGAGCAAGTAGACACGTACAGCACATAAATTCATCCAGTTGTTTAATGACATATGATAAATATAAGCAGTACAGTATACAGTGTTCTGTACAGTAAAACAACTCTTTGATAATGAAAAAATAAACATTAGGTAAAGTAAAATTAAACATTCGGTTATTACACAACAAAACAAACAGAAGCACAAACGGTCTAAACAACACGGAGACTGACTCGTCACTGTATGTGCTAGTGCACACTCTATATTGAGACTGTACTGCTGTCGAGCTGCCGCGCCGGCACTGTCTGGCCGCTGCGCTGTCAGGCCGCCGCGCCACCGCTTTCGGTTAACCGACGTTTCGGATGACCGGGCTTCGGATAATCGACGCTCTACTGTACTGTATGCCAGTGAAGGACCAATAAAGGCCAATATTGGGCCAATGAAATGCCAATATTGGCATTTGATTTGGGACCGAATTTAACGATCGATGAAATTTGTCATGTGTGTTGGGGTGTTTGTTTGCTTTTTTCTCAGGACTATTTCTTTTTAAAATTTTCTTTTTCAGTCCAATTTTTGGGAAATATTTGATCAAAGCGTACCTCTAACTCGTAAAGAAAATCAATTTGTGAGCTATCGATGAAAAGCAGGAAGTCGGCATAACTGTACAAAATTTATTAAACTTTTTAAATTGATTAAGATTTTTTCACATTTTCGACAAACACACGTATAAAGGTTTCATAAATCTTGTTACATTAAAAATTAGTAAATTAAAAAAAATGAAAATAAACCCTAACTGACGACATTATTTATTTTGATTTTTATATATCGAAACGTAAATCTCTTCTTTTTTAAATTTTGATATAAATCTACTAATTTGGTTAATTTTCATACACGACCAAAATTTTCTTTCGACATTAAGAGACAGTGCTGGTATTTTAAAATCTTTTTATGTCGTCAGAATGGAAAACTTTTACATTTTTTGCAACATTTATATTTTATATACGCACTTAAATTGAGTTTCTGCATACGTTTTACTGCACAAAAATGCTAAATAGATATTCTTAAGCGTCTGTTTTTTTTCTGTCTGGTCTGTCTCTTCCCTGTCTACTAACCCGAATCACAAAAACGGTTCTTTGTTGATTCTTTGTTTCGTACAATGTCAGACAGTTTTACAGCCTTCAAAATTTACATCCACAGCGCCCACGACGTCTTTTTTACGACCAAAAAGTATCAGTGTTAAAAAAAAATAATACAAGATAAAAAACAATATGAAAAATTCACTTTGTCCTGCACTTTTTTTACTTTAATCCGGTTCGATAAATTGTTTTTGGTTCAAGGTTTTAACAGCAACAATGAGGGGTTTCTTACGAAATAGCTTTCAAACTTTTTAAGTAGCAAAAAAAATATTTTATTTTAGGTGTAACCCGTAACAAAGAGTAGGCCTGCATCGCTAATTAAGAAAACTGATATAACTGC
>CM040191.1:25520121-25685568 GCA_022606455.1 Callitettix versicolor
TATTAAAATAAAGAACAAAGTTCCAATAAACATGGATCCGGCAATGCTTTTTCTTGTTAGTAGCCATTTTGTTTTTTCACTAGATAATTTTTACCTTCAGAATGGTTTCACCAGTTACGTTGAAATTCGGAATGGTGCTTACTAAGATAAAGTCCTATCGTTAAAAAACCAAATAACCTTATCTAATAATATTTTTTTAAAGTGGCAGCCAATTGAAATTTTCTAATCCAAATAATGTGAGAACGTTCAGTTTTATGAAAAAAAAAACAGGAGTCAAAAAGTTTTTTTTTTTATTTTGAAGTAATTAGCATACATGGTTTTTTTCACTTGATTCATAAAATAACGAGGTTTTTACTAAAAATGAATAAATAATTTGAATAGAAAATACAATAATATAAAACTATGTATGTATATAATTATAAATACAAATAATGTAAAACATATTTGTATATGATGTTTATACAATTTTTAGCGACATTGAAAAAGTGATGTATATGTTAGAATTGGCCGTCTTTATTAGTTCTGGATCTTGTCGACCGCTCGAATAGCTCATTTACAGTGGGAATTGGCTAATATGCAGAGCTCTGTTTATATGGGCGAAGCCGGCGAAACGGTCTTCGAAAGGGAAATGGAAAAAAATGTTATTGAAAAAATTAAAATGAAAAGGAAAAAATGAATACGAAAAATGAAGATAAAAGTGTAAAGATGGAAAAATGAAAAAAAATAAAATAAATAAATAAAAATGAAAAAATAAAATAAAAAAGTAAAAATAAATAAAACGAAAAAAATTAGATACAAAAAATGAAAATGGAAAAAATGAAGATAAATAAAATGAAAACAAAACAAAAATTAAATTGAAAAAAATAAAATGAGAATGAAAAAAAAATAAAGATGATAAAAATTCATATGAAAAAATGAAGATGAAAAATTGAAAATAAAAAAAATGAAAAGGAAAAAATGAATACGAAAAATGAAGATAAAAGTGTGAAGATGGAAAAATGAAAAAAAATAAGATAAATAAATAAAAATGAAAAAATAAAATAAAAAAGTAAAAATAAATAAAACGAAAAAATTAGATACAAAATTAGAAAATGGAAAAAATGAAGATAAAAAAATGAAAACAAAACAAAAATTAAATTGAAAAAAATAAAATGAGAATGAAAAAAAAATAAAGATGATAAAAATTCATATGAAAAAATGAAGATGAAAAATTGAAAATAAAAAAAATGAAAAGGAAAAAATGAATACGAAAAATGAAGATAAAAGTGTGAAGATGGAAAAATGAAAAAAAATAAGATAAATAAATAAAAATGAAAAAATAAAATAAAAAAGTAAAAATAAATAAAACGAAAAAAATTAGATACAAAAAATGAAAATGGAAAAAATGAAGATAAAAAAAATGAAAACAAAACAAAAATTAAATTGAAAAAAATAAAATGAGAATGAAAAAAAATAAAGATGATAAAAATTCATATGAAAAAATGAAGATGAAAAATTGAAAATAAAAAAAATGAAAATGAAAAAATGAAGATGGAAAATTAAAGAATGATAGTCAAACTTAAAAAGTATATAAATGTTAGTGAAAGTTTTGAATTGTTATATAATAATTCTGCATTTTACAAAATTGAATACAAAAAATAATTAAATGAGAAGATATTATGTAATGCAAAATTTATTAAGCGCACAAAAAATTGTATCGCTGCAAATAACAGACATTGTAAACCACTAAAAAGATACTTAAGATGGAATTCACCAACTGGAGCAGTTTAGAATGAATTTTCAAACTTACCTAATTTAACATTGTTAGGTCTACAAAAAAAAAATATATATTTAAGTATTCATTAAGAAATGATTTTTTTATCATAAACACCAGAGAATCAGAGACGCAATTTTTAAATAAGTGGGTCAATAATTAAATTTAAAAAAATACAATTTTAATGTCTGATTTAAAATTAAAACAAATTTTAATTAATTTAAAATTAAAAAAAACTATTCATCTTCGATTAGAGATAGTATATCAAGGGCTTCAGTTTTCAATTCACCCCAGCCTCAGTATCAATAAATATGGCTCTGCTAATAATTAAAGGTAAATGTGTATTAAAATATTGACAATAGTTAAAATTCATTATATCCTGTGACATTTGTGCAAGGTACAGAACTGTCAGTGTAGGTGGCATTACTACCCACACTAGAAAGGAAGTTCTTTCAATACTGTATTTGTTGTTGAGGTTACCATAGCGACTGAGGCTTACCGCCCTCACGTTCTGCACTGCACTGTATTATGCAGAACTAGAGAAGCGGATCTTCGGTAATCGACTAATTAAAACTTTCTTAAATATCGGCAATACGCTGTTCTTTGTAATGAATTAAATTATTTTGTTCTGTTACCATAGCGACTGAAATAACGAATGTAGGTTAGGTCATGCTGTATCTACCCACTTCGAGAATGGTTTATTAGATTATATTCTTTCAGTGAAAAGGTAGATATCGTAGCGTTGAAATTGTTTATTAAAATCTACTAGTAGTTAAAAGGACAGTAGACCTCGCGGTGTATTCTTAATTGATATAGGTGTACAGAGCGCTCCTCGACAGCGCTTGTAACTTTTTCCTCCAATTTAACGGACAGCCGTAATATTTACGAAAAATGATGCTGGAACAACTTTTTTGGAAATTTTATGCTCCATGGAGCGGTAAAAATTGTCATAGGTTTTGCAATTCGGCCAGTATTACAGGAAGTAACCAACAACTACATTCTCAACATTGAATCAGAGCTCGTTATCGTGAAACGGAAGTGAATAGGGAAAAGATCTACAGTAGAGAGTCGATTATCCGAAACAATTGGTGCAGGGGGGTGTTCGGATAATCGATTTTTCGGATAAACGAACATATTCGAAAAAAGGTAGTGTGATATAATTTAACAGTGGTAGAACCAATTTAAGGAGCAAGTAGACACGTACAGCACATAAATTCATCCAGTTGTTTAATGACATATGATAAATATAAGCAGTACAGTATACAGTGTTCTGTACAGTAAAACAACTCTTTGATAATGAAAAAATAAACATTAGGTAAAGTAAAATTAAACATTCGGTAAAGAAAGAATAACATTTGGTAATTACAATCGGTAAAGAAAGTTGCAGTTCGGTAATTACACAGCAAAACAAACAGAAGCACAAACGGTCTAAACAACACGGAGACTGACTCGTCACTGTATGTGCTAGTGCACACTCTATATTGAGACTGTACTGCTGTCGAGCTGCCGCGCCGGCACTGTCTGGCCGCTGCGCTGTCAGGCCGCCGCGCCACCGCTTTCGGTTAACCGACGTTTCGGATGACCGGGCTTCGGATAATCGACGCTCTACTGTACACATGGGTCTTTCAGGTTTTATGCAAGGTACCTTCGTACCAAATTTAAAAACAATCGGAAAACGCGTTTTATTAAAATTGCTTACACTAGTCATCGTTAAATCAGAGGCTGCCATCTTGAAAAGGATGTAAATAGGAAAAAATGTTATACATACGTCATTTGGGATTTATACAACATATGTACCAAATTTTAAGACAATCAGTCAATACGCAGTTGGTAAAACTGTATAGGCTACACTCGTCATCGTTCAAGTCAGACGACACCTTTCACATATGTTATTTTATACAGGATACCTTCATATCAAATTTCAAAGCAATCGATCAGTGCGTTTGGCTAAAACTGCGTACAGTCTTATTGAAAAATCAGAGGCCGCCTTCTTGAAACGGAAATGAAAGGGAACAATCTTACATATAATCGTTCGGGCTTTACAGAAGGTATCTCCGTACTAAATTGCAAAACATCGGTCAATGCGTTTGGTCAAAACTGGAAACAGACCTCGCGTCGCTCGGTTAAAAAAATGAACGTCAGCTGTGATGTTTAACAATTATTAGATGCAATCATTGTAAACCCGTCGCGAAAATGAGCAATTTGAAGCGTGAATAGAACGCCGGTCCTAATGCGCGCGCGTGCGCGAGTGTGTGTGTGTGTGTGTGTGTAATCTCTTTCGTTTGCAATTTGGGTACGATATTATTCAAACTTGACACAATAATCTACTTTGGTAATAGCTTCGACACCCCCCCAGTTCGTTTTTGGACCCCCCCAAAAATACCACGAGTTTTGAATCTTTATAAAAAGTCATATTTTTTATATTTTCGAAAAGCTGAACTCAAAATTGTAATTAGCTTTAAAAATCTTCATAAGTGAACATTTAAATTTTTTTAAATTCTATTGAAAATTTAAAATCAGATATTTATAAACGTGAAGCATAGTCTAAACAAAAATACGAGGGTTGATCAAATATAAACGAGACTGATTTTTTAAAAAAATTATTGCTTACTTACAAATTATTCTTGATACAACTTATTTTTCTACATAGTCTCCCGCACGAGTAACACATTTTTCCCACCGGATTGGAAGTTTTTTAATTCCATCTTCGTAAAAAGTTCTCGGGCGTTCATTGAGCCATTGGAGCACGAAGGTCTCCACCGCAGAATCGTCTTCGAAACGCTGGCGTTCGCCGAATGTGGTCGGGCATTATCGTGAAGAAGAATGACGTTTCTCGCCGGTTTAGATTTCCTTTTCCTACGAAAAGACTGTTTTGCGGCCTCTAAAACATCGCAATAATATTGTGCATTTATTGTGCGTCGTTGATGGAGGAAATCGACGTGAAAGGCGCCTTGATTGTCGAAAAATACAGTGGCCATTACCTTCCGGGCCGACGATCGTGATTTGACCTTCAGGTTTTATACTGCTTCCCGTCCTTCGGCGAATTCCTTGTGCCAAGCAAAAACGTGAGCTCTTGACAGGGTCCTGTCCCCGTATTGAGCCGTCAATCTACGAAAGATTTCAGTCGGATTGACCCCCTCCTTGGCCAAAAACTTAATAATAATTCTCTGCTCCACGGAAACGTGCACTTCACTCTCACTCATTGTATAGTTTTATACTGAAGGGTCCAAACGGAAATGTTGCGCGTCTATACCCGTCCCAAACCTCCCAGGCTACCTGAAACCCCACCCTTTAGAGTTCAATGTCCAACGGAAAAGTTTTTAGAAAGTCAGTCTCGTTTATATTTGATCAACCCTCGTATTTATATTATTTGTCTGAAATTCGCTTTCTTCACGTCAAGTCGTAAGTGTCGCGATTATGTCAAATAATTTTATGTTAGATAGTTCGTGCAGCATTTCCTGGAAGACCTGGAGCCTTAAGCATGCATGCAGGGCTCTGTATGGGCGTACCCAATTTCCTTGGCTACTTGTGGGTGTACCCATAAATGTAAAATAGAATGCGCAGAATTTCACCGTACAACGAAAAGGTTGGCCAAATGGAGCTGAACCTCCGTAATTATAGATCAAGTGAAAGAAAAATCGAAAAGGAATTAGAAGAGCAAGCATCAGCAAGACCCTAAATAACGAAATGGGAGGTCACCAATTAAATAGGGGAGCTACCCACCTTGAATCCCATCCATATCTTAAGCGTTATGAAGAGACAGACTGGAAAAAATGGTGTATCTCAATATTTCAGGAATATAGAAAGAGGGATCTACAAAGGTCGCAGTGCAATAGTAACCCTACAAACTCATTGTGAACCACTTAATTCGTTATGTTAACTTTGTTGTTGGCTAGTGTACAGCACTATTCTTAGTTTAAAAATATTTTAATTATGTTCACCATCCGTCGGTCCCGTTGTAAAACGTACTCGCGAGGCATGTGCGTCCAGTTATTTCCGTGTTTACAGTACATGTTCGTCTATTCCTGGTTATAATGTTAGGTTATTGCATTAGGTTTGTATGCATTCTCCACGTCACGATATACTCGCACATCAATTTGCATTGACGTCATACACCAGTATGGCCTATTGTAGATGTGATATAGGGCCTGTAAACATCAAGGCTAATCAGGGACAGTTAATTGCGTTAGGCTTGATATTGTTATTTGGTTCAGTGCAACGAGGAAAATAAGGTTCAATAAGAAATGTACAATTAACTGGCTGTTTTCCGCGGCTCAGGTAGTGTGCATTTCGTGATTTGATAACACAGTGGTCGAACACATGATTTTAAAGCACTAATAAAAGGTCAGTAGGCGCTTTGTTTGTGTGCAAGATAATCAATCGTAGGCTATCCTGTCTATAATGTTTTGCAACCAAAAAGTGGTTATAATTTTAAGGGAAATACATGTGCAAACCTAAAATCCAATATTCATACCGCACTTGTGTTTTAATTCTTACACTGATTTACATATCAAATATAAACTATTAACGAACATGAATCAGCTGACTACAGTGTAGTTTGCACTAGACCGTGACAATTACTCAGAACATATTGTGCTGATCGCACCGTGTTCTGACTACACTACCCACACTGCAAAAAGGTCGAGCCGCGTAAAAAAATCCTAAAGTTTTTGATGAATTTTCAAAATTATTTCACGTCCATAGGACATCGAAAAACCCTGAAAACCCGTTTTGTTAATTTTCGAACTAAGTTTATAAATTTTTCGAGATTTTTCCGATCCAAACACGTCGAAATTATAGGTGGGAACGGGACAAATTTGTCTGAAAAACTTTGGTGGATCTCTTTGTGTACAAAAACTAAATGTATTTGAAATCAGTTACACTTAAAGTTTTAAATGATAACTCACTGTAAACAAATAATAAAAACATAGTGAAACTTGAAGTTTCAAATGATAACTCACTGTAAAAAAATAATAAAAACATAGTGACACTTGAAGTTTCAAATGATAACTCACTGTAAACAAATAATAAAAACATAGTGAAACTTGAAGTTTCAAATGATAACTCACTGTAAACAAATAATAAAAACATAGTGACACTTGAAGTTTCAAATGATAACTCACTGTAAACAAATAATAAAAACATAGTGAAACTTGAAGTTTTAAATGATAACTCACTGTAAACAAATAATAAAAACATAGTGAAACTTGAAGTTTCAAATGATAACTCACTGTAAAAAAATAATAAAAACATAGTGACACTTGAAGTTTCAAATGATAACTCACTGTAAACAAATAATAAAAACATAGTGACACTTGAAGTTTCAAATGATAACTCACTGTAAACAAATAATAAAAACATAGTGACACTTGAAGTTTCAAATGATAACCCACAGTAAACAAATAATGAGAACATTTCCTGTTCTTTAACCTTCACCGTGTAACTACCCTTAAATGTTTTGTCGTCAAGTCTTATTCGCTACCTTTTATAGTGATAGACAACATCAGTGGTCCGTTACCGACAGAAAGACTGGAAACAGAATTTCTTTGTACTTGTGTACAACACCTAAGATTAGGTTTTCAGTTTTTGTTTGTCAATAACTCATTTGTTTATCATGACTTTCATAAAAAACTAACATGATTTTATTTGTACTTCAAACAGAAAACATTTTCGTTACTTTTGAATTTTTTGTAAAATTAGTCGATAGTTGAAATATTCAGTATAGAATAAAAAAATAAAATGTGTGTGTGTGTGTGTGTGTGTGTGTGTGTGTGTGTGTGTGTGTGTGTGTGTGTCCAGCCAGTAGTTCAAAGAACGATAGACCTCGCAGTATATTTTTAATTAATATAAAGAGCTCTCACGACAGCGCTCGTAACTTCTCTGGCAATGTAACCTATAACCGTAATATTTACGACAAATATTACTGGACCACCGTTATTGGAAATTGTGTGCTCTTTTTCCACGAAGGTGTCAAAATTATAATAGGTTTTTCCGTTCAGCCAGTAATACAGGAAATAACCAACAATTACATTCTGAACGTTGAAAAAACCCGCAGTCTTGAAACGGAAGTGAATAGGAAAAATTTTTCATATTCGTCTTTCGGGTTTTGTATAAGGTATCTTCTTACCAAATTTCAAAACAATCGGCCAATGCGTTTGATTAGAACTGCGTACAATCGTCATCGTTGAATCTGAGGGCAACATTTTGAAACGGAAGTAAATAGGAAAAATATTGCACATACGTCATTTGGGTTGCATGCAAGGGTACCTACTTACCAATTTTCAAAACGGTTAATGCGTTTGGTTGAAACTGTTTAACAAACAGACACACACAAAATTGGTACACACGCTCGAATTGGTGCAGAGACCTCGCATTGATTGTTTAGATTTAAAAAAAATTAAATATTTAGCTGAAAGTTACTTCTGTTTACATAAAACATTTGCGGTGAAAATATTTAATTTTCACTGGCAACGCCGTGCTGGTACTTTTAACGTTAAATGCAGTATTTTATTTCCAACCAGGTTTCATTTCCTTATAAAACGTAACATAAAAAATGAGTATACAAAATTTTGAACTCAATATCTTAACTTTTTCCAAAGTTATGAAGATAACCGTTTTATGAAGCGACCAAAATATAGATGTCAACACACATCTGCTAAATTCTAATTGGGCCGTAGTATAACATGAACAGTGCATATATAAATAGTATAACCCTAAGTATTAACGAGAGACTAGGATTGGAGAAGGGGCCGTAATCTCAGGAATGTAGAAAAGGAGCATGATTAGATCCACCTATAGGCCTAAAGGTCGCAATGCAATAGTAACGCTATAAATCATTCATTCATACAGAATATTAGAAAAGCGTTGGTTTTTGGAGATATTATTTCTATGGAAAAAACATTGAACGCACCAAGTTTGTGTTATGTTTTTGTACCGGTTCATTTAAATTTCGAGTAATTCAGTTAAAACACTTTTAACTGTTGTTTTTCACTGTGTGCATTGCAACGGGGAATGGCCTACTGCATCAGTCTGTTATCAGCCAGTATAGGCTTGATGTAACGTGACTGGCTCGGAGCATGTCGAACATAATGGCTTTTAACAGAGCGATAAAACAGTTTGTACGGCGCAAAACACAATACGTACTGTAACCTATTCGTTTAATAAGCATTTCCTTCTTAAGTCGATTTCAGTTGGAGCAGTCATCAAGATAAGATTTAGAACCGGGAGGTTGAATGAACACCAATCCTGACCTTTAGATAGTCTACATTTTTGAAGTATAACACGTACTACCGTTATGCATATGCATATACCGTTAAGAAACAACCCTCCAAACATTGTGCTTATGGGCTAAAATTGAGAAATCATTGTGCTCATACTATGGTTGGGTATTTTTTGCCCACTACCGTTACGCAACTATAAGACCAGACCCATTAAACATTGTGTTTATATCAAAGATTGAGAGCTTAGTTTTGTGCTCATTCTATGGTTGGGTATTTTTTTGCCCACTACCGTTACGCAACTATAAGACCAGACCCATTAAACATTGTGTTTATATCAAAGATTGAGAGCTTAGTTTTGTGCTCATACTATGGTTGGGTATTTTTTTGCCCACTACCGTTACGCAACTATAAGACCAGACCCATTAAACATTGTGTTTATATCAAATATTGAGAGCTTAGTTTTGTGCTCATTCTATGGTTGGGTATTTTTTTGCCCACTACCGTTACGCAACTACAAGACCAAACCCACTAAACACTGTGTTTATAGCAAAGATTGAGAGCTTAGTTTTCTGCTCATTCTGTGGTTGGGTATTTTTTTGCCCACTACAGTTACGTAACTGTAAGACCAGATCCACTAAACATTGTGTTTATAGCAAATAATGAGAATTTAGTTTTGTGCATTTTTTGCATTGGGACCTTTACGCATCTATAAATCCCCAGACCCACTAAACATTGTGCTTATGGGCTAAAATTGAGATCTTAGTTTTGTGCTCATTCTATGGTTGGGTATTTTTTTGCCCACTACCGTTACGCAACTACAAGACCAAACCCACTAAACACTGTGTTTATAGCAAAGATTGAGAGTTTAGTTTTCTGCTCATTCTGTGGTTGGGTATTTTTTTGCCCACTACAGTTGCGTAACTATAAGACCAGATCCACTAAACATTGTGTTTATAGCAAATAATGAGAGCTTAGTTTTGTGCATTTTTTGCATTGGGACCTTTACGCATCTATAAATCCCCAAACCCACTAAACATTGTGCTTATGGGCTAAAATTGAGATCTTAGTTTTGTGCTCATTCTATGGTTGGCTATTTTTTGCCCATCACCTTTAGCGTCTATAAATCCAAACCCATTAAACATTGTGCTTATGGGTTAAGATTGAAATCTCAGTTTTGTGCTCATTCTATAATTGGGTATTTTTTGCCCACTACCGTTACGCATCTATAAGGCCAGACCCACTAAACAATGCTAACTCTATAATGCTATCTTTAGTGGGGAAATAAATTGTGTTTTAGGCTTTTCTCCGTGGCCGCACACAAATACGGTAGCGGCCGATAAATGTTTACAAGGTATTACAAAGCGAATTATCCAGTGTCCAGATATATATGACGCAAATAAAAACCGGTCTCAGAGTATAAATTAACTCGGATTGACGTGTCGGCGGTTTGTCATTTTATTATCGATACGTTGTATGCAATATGTGTCAATGAGAGGCCGGGCCGGCTGTTGACAGCACTTTCGATGTTTTATAGTGAAAACACGCGCGCGCGCATTTTTATATTCTCGTTCTGGTATGACGTGTTTTACTTTCTCACAATAAAGAAAGTTTGGTGGTAATGAAAACAAATCGATCTTGAGATTTTGATGAATCTGTACGCTTTCATTTCCTTGGAGTCTGAAAAGTGATCGTACTAGTGAATGTTTGTCTAAGAACATAGGTAATATTAGGCCCAAATCTGAGAGCTGTATTTTAATTAGAAAAATTCTTTTTGGTCAGAAAGCTTTTAAAAAGAAACCACAATTGGATTTTTTTAAAAATCGAAGCGTTTTAAAGATTTTTTCAACTATAGAGCTAGGACTTCCGTTATCGTAATTTTGCCACTCATCTATATACTACTATGCACCTTCTTCCACACATTCAACCTTCCCAGTCGAACCTCAGATCTTTAGAGAACCTTGGTAAGTTTCGGTTGATGTTGCCGCAATCCATCGTCTGTCTCCCTTCCAGAGAGCGCCTAGGGTTTTAAACCGTTTTCTGTCTAGATTTGTCATGTGAAAACTCATTTTGTGTAGGTGACTGCACTATGTCCAGTGACCAGTCAGAAACCCCGTTATCCTCCGCAGAACTGTCCTGTTCAGCTAAGAGCTTCGTCTGTAAGGGATCTAGCTGGACCTGCAAGCATCCTCTTTGTACAAGGCCGTCCATTTTCTCCCAAAACCTTTGTTGTTCGCTAGAAACCCATTGGAAGACATAAATACGTGCTAGAGTATCTTCTGGACCAGTGAAAGGGGGGGTTTCTGTTCTGACACACGGATCTGCTTCTTCATAGGGGGCTACACCCTGATATTCTGGAACCAAAACAACTTTGTTGGTTTTCGCCAGTAAAATGGCAAGATGACAGTCCCACACTATCTTGCATTATAGTTTTGGTTCACCAGAGCCATTAGTGAAGCTCTACTGTCACAGATTATTTAGATAGTCTTTCCTTTGTATACTCTATCTATAATTCTTCCGACGCACTGTGTAAGGCAATGACTTCCTCCTGAAAAACTGTTGTCAGCATTCCAAGACTTTTTGGGTCTGATTCCATATACACCGACCCAGTACCTTTTAAGTGTCTTTAATCCATCAGTGTACCAGGAGGTGGTGCATTCCTCATATATTTGCGTTCACCTAGTTATCATTCGTCTTTGTCACCACAGTTGTACGATATGGTATCTCAAGGTCAGTAACTTTTAAAGATTTCGATTTGTTTGCTTAAATCCTTAAACAGCCGCACAGAAAATATAGGTCGTTATCTCGACCAACTGAGAGTCAAACTGGTTTTCAAAGTCGATTTATCAGATTTTGTTCAAACTTTCGTCATATTTCAAGTCAGTATATAAAAATTGACGTAAAAGAATATGACGGAAAAGATGGAAACAATCGCTAGACGCAACTGTCTTGATGACGCAATGAAAGTGTTCGTACATTCAATTGAAAATACAAAACATAAACCTAACAGAGGTTCATTATTGTATTTTAAATGGAATTTTAAAGTTTAAAGAGCTAAGATATGGTGATTAGGATGGTGAAATAAAAGTTTCGAAAAGTTTAAAGTACCACATTTTTTATTTAAATTCGTTTTCATCGCTCAGCGTGTCAATCACGTGCCGTGATTTGTTTCTTCCTTCGATTAAAAGTCGAACGTGAATTTCTTTTATTTCAGCTTTGGTACACTAATTTGACTGTATTTATGTATGCCAAAATTTAGTTCAATTAAAATCTGTGAGCCGATTTTGTGAAATTATACTAGTTTATCGATTTTTAGCTTTCAACTCAGTTTTTTTAGCAAATAATTGAACCTGATGAGGTTTATTGGACCATTTATTACCCGTTTTTTTTTTTGGAAATAAGCTGTTGAAGCGACATCATAGTAAGATCCTTACCCTGATTTTAAAATGCGAGCGCAGATCGTGACATCTAGTTCATTTTTTTATTGGTTGTTAAAACTTTTACGAATGTGTGTGTGTGTGTGTGTGTGTGTGTGTGTGTGTGTGTTCTGTGTCTGTTCTGTGTATGTGTGTTTAAGTTCGCAATTTAGACCCGATTCAATTGAAACTTGGCATGAAAATCGATTTTGTTATAACTTGGATAAGTCGTTACACAGAAAAATTCGTCCAACGGTTTCAAAATGACCAAAATGGAAACCATTTTGTATAGGGCGGTTGGTCACAGCAGAGTGTAGCAGGTAGCAAGCTATACCTGCTTAGATGGATTTTAAAGTTAGGCTAAAAGTAGCCACGTAGGTTTCGTGTGGCTATTTTACATTAAAAAATCATAATTTTTTTATCTTACTCTTTTGAAAATCTGTTTCCATCTTCGTTTGGAGCGTTAAAATCTGCATAAATTATCATTTTAAAATTTCAAACCCCGAAAATACAAAAATCTATCTGAAGATTTTACAATAACGCAGATTATGACTGAAATTAAGTTTAAAAAAGCGTAATTTAAAGAAAAAATATTGGTAAAAATTAGCTTTCATCGCTTCAGCAAATCAGCTGCTTGAGTCAAGTGTATAATTACTTATAGAAATTCACCCACAGCACAAGAAACTTGCAAGTTAAGTTTCTTAAATCAATCAGGATAGGATAGGTGCACATTTGACGGTCTAGTTGTCACATTCGCCAATATTTAATGACGACAGCAAAATATTTGTAAATTAAAACCAGCAGTAACAAATGGTTCTAATTAGCGTGATTTATCTAAATGTTTGGAGCGATTAGTTGTGAAAACATAATCTATCGATAATCCAATAACGTCATCAAAGTCCATTTGTCTAATGAGGTCAACTTCCACTGTCTTCGCCTCGTATATCGACTACTCCACTAGTCGATTGCGTAGGTAATGCGTATAAACTGTTTTATAAAACTTAACGTTCCGTCCTTACATGTTGGTGAATTTCGGTGGTTAAAAACTTTTAGATGTGTGGATTCTCTTGGCCATATTGAACATATTCCTTCATAAAACTAACAGAAATTAACAATACACATTACTCAGCTATTTGTTAAGATGTAATTATATTCGATATCTCATTTTAAAGTATGCGGGAACTGGTCATATTTTTATATTTTGTATATATTCTTACATTATGTACGTGAGCAAAGAAATAAAAACTAAAAAATATATGTACAAAATGTAATTATAATGATTAAGTGTAACATAATTTTATCTTAACAAATGTGGGCGTGATCTATGTCGTTAATAAATATTAATCTTATAGGAAATAAATTCAATATGGCTGACAGGGATCGCAGACTCTTAATTGAAAATATAGGCCTACGTTTTTCGCTATGTAGGTTCGCTACATTTCAATATGGCCATCGGGTTCCACAGAATGTTCTGTAAAAATGTTGTTGGTTCTGCTAATCCTGTAACTCAATAACTCTTTCTGGGGGTTTATCATTTCTGTTACACAGCCAGCTAGTGGTAGAGTTATTAAATTTAAAGAACAGTGTAACCATCTATATTAGTAAAAAATACTTTGAAAATATATGTTTTTCATTATTTAGGCTAATGGTGAACGTTACAATATGCCAGTCAGGGTCCATTGACCATTCTGTAAGAGCATTGTTGGTTCTGCTAGTCTGTGTAACTCAATAACGTTTGGAGGGGATTCTGTTATAAAAAATTTTTTATTTTTTAATTTTTTAAAATAAAAATTTAAAAAAATAGTGGCTAAAACAGCCACTATTATAAAAAAAACTACTTAGTATCAGCGGCTAAAATCCAAAAATTGGATCATACGCCACTACGAGCGCTGCGACAGCGGGTGGGGAGACGTTTTGAGAAGATAGGCACCACAATCTATTTAACTGTAGCTGAACACTCTGCCGCAAGATGCCACCAGCAGCGAGCGCTCACGTACCAGGGTTATCATTCTAGTACGTTTACATTCAGTGTTTCTGCTAATCTGTGTAACTCAATCACGCTTTCTGGGGTTATTTTTTTTCTGTTAAAGAGCCAGCGAGTGGAAGGGTCTAGAACAATGTAACCATCGTAAACGTTTTCTTTGTAATTATACGGCCGCCTCGGTGGTCTAGTGGATAGCGTACTAGGCTTTCACCCCGAGGACCCGGGTTCGATTCCCGGCGAGGGCTTGGCATTTTCATACGCTATAAATCATCCCCATCGTCTGCAGTAGCCCAAGTGTGCACAATAGTCGGACGTTAAACACCAAAAAAAAAAAAAAATGTAATTATACGTTTTCCATGATATAGCCTAGGCTAATAATGATAACAATTCAATATGGCCTTTAGGGTCCACAGATTAAAATCTGTGTAATCCAATAACTCTTTCTGTTACACAGCCAGCGCGAGGTACGGTTATTAAATGTCTAGAACAGCGTGAACATCATTCTTTGTAGTCATACGTTTTCCGATATAGGCTAACGGTAGTAACATTACAATTATGGCCGCCAGTGTCCATAAATTCTCATCACTATACAAAGTATAGCCTATATGAAAGTGTAATTCAAAACAGAGACCTATTTTCAGACTTTTTGAGTAAAAAAAGAGATTTTTTCTTAGACGCATGAGTTTATGTGGCTGTGCAAATCGCATTTTTAGCTAAAACCAATAAAATGGTGTAAAAACAAGAAACAGACTTTCTTGCATTCAATTATTTCCAAAAAATCTAGTTATGTTTCTGTATAAAAAAAGTGGTAACCAGTTTAATTTTTACAAAATCGGTGATCATTTGTGTGGAAATATAAATCGTCAGTTTTTTCCGAACTTTTTAAAAAAAGAAATTTATTGTTGGAGAGTAAATCGTTTTTTTTTTTTTTTTTTTTTTTTTTTTTTTTGGTGTTTAACGTCTGACTATTATGCACACTTGGGCTAATGCAGACGATTAGCAGACGAGTAAATCGTATTTTTTTTTGGTGTTTAACGTCTGACTATTACGCACACTTGGGCTAATGCAGACGATTAGCAGACGAGTAAATCGTATTTTTTTTTGGTGTTTAACGTCTGACTATTACGCACACTTGGGCTAATGCAGACGATTAGCAGACGAGTAAATCGTATTTTTTTTTGGTGTTTAACGTCTGACTATTACGCACACTTGGGCTAATGCAGACGATTAGCAGACGAGTAAATCGTATTTTTCTTGGTGTTTAACGTCTGACTATTATGCACACTTGGGCTAATGCAGACGATTAGCAGACGAGTAAATCGTATTTTTTTTTGGTGTTTAACGTCTGACTATTACGCACACTTGGGCTAATGCAGACGATTAGCAGACGAGTAAATCGTATTTTTTTTTGGTGTTTAACGTCTGACTATTACGCACACTTGGGCTAATGCAGACGATTAGCAGACGAGTAAATCGTATTTTTTTTTGGTGTTTAACGTCTGACTATTATGCACACTTGGGCTAATGCAGACGATTAGCAGACGAGTAAATCGTATTTTTTTTTGGTGTTTAACGTCTGACTATTACGCACACTTGGGCTAATGCAGACGATTAGCAGACGAGTAAATCGTAAATAAAGCTCAGCAGTTTGATTTCTTCCGTATTACTCCGGAACTAAACTTTTATTGCGTGTTTACACGTACGTGCGCTTGTGTGTGTGTTTAGCACTCTAGCGTTCGCAATTTTGGTTTAATTTGATTCAAACTTAGTCTACCAGCAAAAGTTCGTGAGCCAGCAAAAACCGTTCTACAATTTCAAAATGGCGGCAGTTTCGAAAATTTTAAATTTCGTAAAATTTTTTCTTATATTTTTTAATTTTAATTTACAGTAGAATTTTTAACGCTAATTATAATAATGAAATCAAATTTTCAAAAACGTAAATGATAAAAAATTATTAATTAAATTTTTTTCCATCGCGTCAGCGAAACAGATGCGTGTAACGTTACAATGAGACGCTCGTGTGATAATATTCGTCCAATATTAGATTACATCTTCAATTTTTGTAATATTATCCAACTTAACATTTAAACGCTAGCGGAGCGGTTGTAGACAAACTTTTTTTTGAAACACGAATACGCTAGTAATACATACTTACTCTAGGATACACGAAATATACGGGTTTAAATAAAATAAAAATAAAAAAAAAATTTTAATTGGCCTTGTTTCGTTCGGATTCAAATTTCAATAATTAATATTGTCACCACGTTGGGATCTAGTTAGCACACGTTACACACAGGATTGCCAAAGTAACAAAGTGAATTTAAATTGAAATCCAGCCCCGTACACAACGATCTGTTGGCTCGAGCGAGATTGTGCTCAGAGGGGATGTGGCCAATGTGATATCGATTCACCCCCACCCCATTCTACCACTGCCACTCCCCCAATTCTCCCCTCATTTACTTGTGTACTTACAATTATTGTACGTGAAGGTAAGAACAGATAAATTTACAAATAACCGATTATTCTCGAGTAACAACGATTTTACTGTCGAGTAACAACGATTTTACTGTCAAGTAACAACGATTTTACTGTTGCTGGGGTTTTACGAGTATTACAGGTATAAAAAATCAAAACGTCTGTTATGTTTTTGTAACAGTATTAACAATAGGACTGATAGAAAAACAGTACAAAAATAGACTAAATACAGTATTAAAAATAGGACTGATAGAAAAACATTAAACAAATAGGCTAAAATACAGTATTAAAAATAGGACAGATAGAAAAACATTCACAAATAGGCGAAAATATAATATTAAGAATAGGACAGTTAGTATACAATAGTATAGTATAAATAGTATACAAATAGGCTAAAATACAGTATTAAAAAATAGGACAGATAGAAAAACAGTACACAAATAGGCTAAAATACAGTATTAAGAATAGGACAGATAGAATTATAAATAGTACACAAATAGGCTAAAATACAGTATTAAAAGTAACATTACACAAATAGGCTAAAATATAGTATCAAGAATAGGACAGATAAAATAATAAATAGTACAGAAATAGGCTAAAATACAGTATTAAATATAGGACTGATAGACAGTACACAAGTAGGATAAAATATACTATTGAAAATAGGACAGATAGAAAAACTTTGCACAAAATACGAATAAACATTACATAGGCTAAAATACGAATAAAGTGAAGAACCATTATTTATGACATAAATGTGTAAAAAAATTACACAAAGTTTCTCATATTAAAGCATTTTCACAAAATTCTGGTACGAAAGCTAGACATAACATGGGAAAGCCAGATTTCGCTTAAATTTTGTAAATGAAAAATAATGACTCAAGTAAGTGTACCAAATTTTGAAATAAAAGAAACGTATCAGCCTTTTGAGTAATTAGGTCAAACGAGCTCTTTTAAATTATTTTGTACTTGGTGGAAAACCATCATATTAGTGAAATAGTTACACGTTTGTATATTTCCACAACTTTTCTATTTCAGTCTTGCCAACCAAGGTTTCACTCGTTAGATCATCGACAGGGCTACATTCAGTCTGTTAAGTGGCCTTGACAATGCTTTAATGTGTGTGACCTTGGTTGGCAAAACAAAAAGTTGTGGAAATATAAAAACATTTTAATAAAAAAGCAGAAAACTGTCGGGAGGTCAGGGTTTTATTGATTTATTCACAAACCGTAGATTTTTGCTATTTAAAATTTGCGACATTAATATTATTAGGGAACAAAATTTACATGGTTTAGTGGTTTTACATGCTTAAAAAAATCAGGCCCAGAAACGAGAAACCTTTAGTTATGAACAAGCAAGCTGAAGTACAACACCAAAAAATTAGGGACGATTTGGACTGCAATTTGTAAAACTGCCAATAAACAAAAAAACAAAAAAAAATATTACAACAATGTGTACACATTATTTTGACGATCCTCACAAAAATATATTATTTACTAGTTTGTATAGCATTAAATTGTGTAGCCTGTAGATTAAATTTCAATAAAAAATTTTTAGAAAAAAATGCTCAATTTTTATACAATTTTCTCAGAATTAAATTCTTTACAAATGCTCAAATAAAAGGTTTTTTTTAGTTATACCGTTTAATATAAACGTTCTAGAGTGATAACTCTTATGAGAGATATGTGAGCGCTCGCTGCTGGTGGCATCTTGCAGCAAAGTGTTTCAACTACAGTTAAATAAGTAGTACTGTATTTTTTATAACGTCTTTCCCCCCCTCCTTGCAACCTGTAGCGTTCTTAGCGGCAAATTGTTCAATTACTTGGATTTTGATTGCTGATATATTTTTTTTTTTATTTTAAGGCGAAAAGCACATTGAGGATATTATCGCCTCCCTAAATGTAAGTGTGAGTATAAAGTGTTAGTCGTAAGTGTAGTATAGTAAGTGTAAGTGTTTGTTAGACTCGGATACTGCACAGAACAAGCTTTTTATAATGGTGGCTATACTTTTAGTCCACCATACAGGTATTGGTTATACAGAAGGCTGTTGATTTTTAAAAAAATTGAATTTACCGTGTTATTATACGTAAAGAAATACGTGTTTTGTATAAAGTAGGCATTTTAGTAAATTTAATGGAATGTTGTATATATGACCCACACTCGGTAGCAAATGATTAGAAAGCGATAGAGGACTGTCTGGGGTAGAGTGAGGTATAAAAGGGGTGGGAAACTACAGAAGTAGATTTAGCGTACATTAAAACACACTTGTGATGATGACGCAGTAGGTCTAATGTTAACAAGACTTATAGCCCACCATTTCTATAAATAAATAAGGCACAAGTACGGAATACGCTCGACTCGCGGGAAGTATAAACAAATAAGCACAAACACTTGTCGCGATAAGCGGCTGACGTCACTCCGATACGTTTATTGTGTTTGGGCTGCGATTTATAAACCTTGCCTACCTACTGTACAGTGTACCTGGATACTGCGTTTGTGGTAACAGCCCGGAAACACGCTTATTGCTTAGGGGAGCCGCGGCACCCGATGAAGGATAGTCAATTCACGTACAAACTAGACCTCTAGGATAGCATTCCCATAATGTTTTATCAACGGACCTACCTACATCCTGAAATTAACCCTTTATGCTGTACAAGTGAGTTAACATTTTTTACCTCACTTTTACACCCTTTTGTCTTTTATTTTGATAACGGTAATTATTATATACGAAAAATGAGTTATTACGTTTTATTTTTCAAACTTATTCGTCCTAGTTACATGCATATGTTAGCAGCCGAGCCCAGCACGATTGTTTTATTGTCCTGTTCATTTTATTTCGAAAATATCTGTTCTGTGTGTAACTTTACAGTTGGCAGTAAAGCAGTTTTCGTGGAACTATAGAACATATTTCTCGAGATAGGTTCAGTTTTCTATTTTTTGCAGTCGAGTGAACACTTAAAAAGTTTTAAGTCATCCTCTCTTCCGCGACCCACCCGATCCATTTGTGGGTCGCGACCCATGATTTGGGAACCGCTTCCCTAGAAACCAAGCATGTCGTCTGACTGCTAAACCATCCAAAGCATTGCTTTCATATCACTATTGCAGAGGTTAGACAACTACCGGTATGTTTGGGACCGAGAGGGTGTTTCTAAGAACAAGTTATATAGAGCTAACGTTTATTTTAGGTTATAATTAGAAGATCATTAGGGCGTTAATTACAGTAACAATAATCGCGGCACGCAACTGTCTCGCCGATGTAATAGTAGCGAATTATCAAATATATTTGTTTGACCTTACTTTTTTTTTGAAAATATGTTGATTATAATGAGCATTTTAAAGTGCGTAAAATTAGCAAATTTAATTTCAGCTTATTTTCAAATTAATTTTTGTATTTTAAATGGGATCCAGAAAATTAAAAACGCTGATTATGATGGTGGAATCAGATTTTCAAAAACGTGTAAGGCCTTACATGAAAATGTTATGAATTTTAAAGATTTGAAATGGCCGCCATTTTGAAACGGTTGAACGGATTTTAGTGAAAAACGAAATTTTTCCAGCTATTGCTATAATCGAATTTTGTGCCAAATTTGAATGAAATCGGAACACAATTGTGAACGTAAGTGTCCATAACACGCGTATGGCCGCACACGCACCGTATGGATATATATATATATATATATATATATATATATATATATATATATATATAGTTGTTTGTGCGCGTATGTACTGTTTAACTACCGTTCAAAACGTGACCTCGAGTGCAGGACGGCGCTCATTCAAGGTTCCGTGTGTGGGTTTTACCATTATGGCCTCTCCAGATGATCATTTTCCAATGGAAATTCACTAATTAGGTTAAAAATTTCGGAGGATCGTTTAAAATTGTATTCGCTATCTCCAAACCATTGAAAGAAAGAAAGTTACGACTTAGAAGACCGGAAACAGCAAAGTAAAACAAACCACCGACAGGCGTCTAGTTTGATTTGTTTTCTCCCAGCTTTGCTCGCAAGTCGTAATTTTTTTTGTTTCAATTTCGTCTTTGTTTTGATCGTTCATATTTTTGCCTTGAATCAGCTGTTAAGTGAGTTCTAGAAACCGATTCTCTTCTCCTCAGCCGCAAATTTTCTTTATATAATGTAATCTGTCTTAAATGCTGTACAAATGAAAATAGTAGATTTTCAAATTACATAAAATACGAACCCTGATCGCTCATTTTTCGGTAGAAGTAATGATGATTACGATAGTAAAGCCATATTTGCAAACAAGTGCGAGGTAAAAAGTTTGTTTTTTTAAAGGTTTGGAATACTCTTTATTTTGTTCGGTATATCTCCGAAAATCGATTTTCGTGCCAAATTCAAATCAGGCCAAATTTGCAAACGCTAAAGTGCTACAATATTTGTAAATAATTTTCAACGACTTCCCAATTTTAGGTCTTACATGATCACCGCTCCAATAAAATTCGCTAATAGATTTAAAAAGGTATATTTTTACAAAAAAGATTTTTGCAATGGCCTTACTTTATGATTTTTCGCTTTAACGTTTAAACGTTATCGAAAGACAGATACACAGACGGGTAATTAAAGGTTGTTATGCTCTTCCATAACAACTGCTTCTAAAGTAAAATTTAAAAGATACTTTCATTTTAGAACGTGAAATAAACATTTAAATTCAGTTTATTATTGTTATTTATTCTGATGTTTCCCATCATTTTAAAAGATACTTTCATTTTATAACGTGAAATAAACATTTAAATTCAGTTTATTATTGTTATTTATTCTGATGTTTCCCATCATTTTAAAAGATACTTTCAGTTTATAACGTGAAATAAACATTTAAATTCAGTTTATTATTGTTATTTATTCTGATGTTTCCCATCATTTTAAAAGATACTTTCAGTTTATAACGTGAAATAAACATTTAAATTCAGTTTATTATTGTTATTTATTCGGATGTTTCCCATAATTTTAAAAGATACTTTCAGTTTATAACGTGAAATAAACATTTAAATTCAGTTTATTATTGTTATTTATTCGGATGTTTCCCATCATTTTAAAAGATACTTTCAGTTTATAACGTGAAATAAACATTTAAATTCAGTTTATTATTGTTATTTATTCGGATGTTTCCCATCATTTTAAAAGATACTTTCAGTTTATAACGTGAAATAAACATTTAAATTCAGTTTATTATTGTTATTTATTCTGATGTTTCCCATCATTTTAAAAGATACTTTCAGTTTATAACGTGAAATAAACATTTAAATTCAGTTTATTATTGTTATTTATTCTGATGTTTCCCATAATTTTAAAAGATACTTTCAGTTTATAACGTGAAATAAACATTTAAATTCAGTTTATTATTGTTATTTATTCGGATGTTTCCCATCATTTTAAAAGATACTTTCAGTTTATAACGTGAAATAAACATTTAAATTCAGTTTATTATTGTTATTTATTCTGATGTTTCCCATCATTTTAAAAGATACTTTTATTTTATAACGTGAAATAAACATTTAAATTCAGTTTATTATTGTTATTTATTCGGATGTTTCCCATAATTTTAAAAGATACTTTCAGTTTATAACGTGAAATAAACATTTAAATTCAGTTTATTATTGTTATTTATTCTGATGTTTCCCATCATTTTAAAAGATACTTTCAGTTTATAACGTGAAATAAACATTTAAATTCAGTTTATTATTGTTATTTATTCTGATGTTTCCCATAATTTTAAAAGATACTTTCAGTTTATAACGTGAAATAAACATTTAAATTCAGTTTATTATTGTTATTTATTCTGATGTTTCCCATAATTTTAAAAGATACTTTCATTTTATAACGTGAAATAAACATTTAAATTCAGTTTATTATTGTTATTTATTCGGATGTTTCCCATCATTTTAAAAGATACTTTCAGTTTATAACGTGAAATAAACATTTAAATTCAGTTTATTATTGTTATTTATTCGGATGTTTCCCATAATTTTAAAAGATACTTTCAGTTTATAACGTGAAATAAACATTTAAATTCAGTTTATTATTGTTATTTATTCTGATGTTTCCCATCATTTTAAAAGATACTTTCATTTTATAACGTGAAATAAACATTTAAATTCAGTTTATTATTGTTATTTATTCTGATGTTTCCCATAATTTTAAAAGATACTTTCATTTTATAACGTGAAATAAACATTTAAATTCAGTTTATTATTGTTATTTATTCGGATGTTTCCCATCATTTTAAAAGATACTTTCAGTTTATAACGTGAAATAAACATTTAAATTCAGTTTATTATTGTTATTTATTCGGATGTTTCCCATAATTTTAAAAGATACTTTCAGTTTATAACGTGAAATAAACATTTAAATTCAGTTTATTATTGTTATTTATTCTGATGTTTCCCATCATTTTAAAAGATACTTTCAGTTTATAACGTGAAATAAACATTTAAATTCAGTTTATTATTGTTATTTATTCGGATGTTTCCCATAATTTTAAAAGATACTTTCAGTTTATAACGTGAAATAAACATTTAAATTCAGTTTATTATTGTTATTTATTCTGATGTTTCCCATAATTTTAAAAGATACTTTCAGTTTATAACGTGAAATAAACATTTAAATTCAGTTTATTATTGTTATTTATTCTGATGTTTCCCATCATTTTAAAAGATACTTTCAGTTTATAACGTGAAATAAACATTTAAATTCAGTTTATTATTGTTATTTATTCGGATGTTTCCCATCATTTGTAGGCTATATATGGAAAAAGTACACAACATTTCGTGAGTATGGATCAACTCTCGTTATGAAGAGCCTAACTTAAAGCATAAATTTAGCTACTAAAACATAAGGTTTACGTTAAAATGCTAAAAAATAAAAACAAATACTCAAGGCTGATACTTTAAGTAATCAAAAATAACAAATACTCAAGGCTGATACTTTAAGTAATCAAAAATAACAAATACTCAAGGCTGATACTTTAAGTAATCAAAAATAACAAATACTCAAGGCTGATACTTTAAGTAATCAAAAATAACAAATACTCAAGGCTGATACTTTAAGTAATCAAAAATAACAAATACTCAAGGCTGATACTTTAAGTAATCAAAAATAACAAATACTCAAGGCTGATACTTTAAGTAATCAAAAATAACAAATACTCAAGGCTGATACTTTAAGTAATCAAAAATAACAAATACTCAAGGCTGATACTTTAAGTAATCAAAAATAAAAACTTTGGCTTACATGTGATCAAATGAACTACAAGTCAGAAATAAAACTAACACAGTAGCTGAGAAATAGTGCTTTCAAACAGGGATGTATCATTATATTCGTAGCATCTAGGCTTATGTTCTAGCATTAAATATAAACGGCCTAGAAGTACAACTACAATTATAAAAAAACGTTCTCGATATGAGAGGCTAAAATCCAAGTAATTGAACTGATTGCCGCTACAAACGCTGCAAACTGCAAGGACAGGGGGTGGAGACGTTTGAGAAAATAGTACTATTTTCTATTAAACTGAATTTGAACACTCTGCTGCAAGATGCCACCAGCAGCACCTCACATACTTCCCATGAGGGTTAACATTCTATTACGTGTTATATACTAGTTAACTGAATGAATCAATTTCTAGGGTTACTATGGCAACCTTTGTAGATATATTGTACACCTTTCCTATATTCCCAAGATGCTCAGTTCGCCTTCTCCAGTCTTTGTGTCTTCATAACGTCTAAAATATGGAGAGTAATCGAGATAGTAACTCTCCCACTTGTAATCGGTGACTTTTCAGTACTTTGTTGAGGTATGCATGCTTTCTCTGCTAATTCCCTTTCAGTTTTTTTCTTTGGACCTCTATCACGGAGGTAATGAGGCGTTTGACCAGTTTTTGTTGTGCAGTGAGATCCTGCTCATTATATTTTACATTCTTACTCATTTTGTTCCCACAACGTGATAGGGGAATGAGATCCGCCCATACAGAGCCTCGTATGAATGGTGGAGGTCGCCAGGTATCCCAGGGCTCCGTTTGGTATACCATTAGGCCGGTGTCATTCACTTCATCATCACGGGTGGTTTTACACCCGCACGTGGTCTTGAGTAGATGAGTTGCTTGAGTCAGAGATACGGTGGATTCGCTAAGCCCAACAACTGCCTCTGCTGGATTTGTTGTAGTTGCCAATTTATATTTTAATTTAGGCACTTCAGAACGACAGTGGAATCATATTCTTGAATCGTGTATAGTTTTCATATAAACTATGGCAAATGTCCGAATCAGCAATAATAATAATAATAATAATAATTCATCATAACTGACATTTTTAACAAGTAAGTAACATCATTTAGTAACAATTTCAAAAAAGAGAATATTTAGAATTTGTTTATTCTTAAAACCGTTACTACTTGGTGGAAATCCATTATACTAATGAAGTAATAATACGTTTGTATATTACCACAACTTTTTTATTTGAGTCTTGCCAACAAAAGTTTCACAAGTTAGAGCAAGGGTCTCCAAACTACGGCCCGAGGGCCACATCCGGCCCGCGGAGAGCTTTTTTTTTCATCAGTGGACTATTTCACTTTTTACCACCGGCAACAATGATAATATGGTTTTGGCCCTCGGAACTTACTGGAGTAATCAGTATGGCCCCTAAGGCTGGAAAGTTTGGAGACCCCTGAGTTAGAGCATTGTCAAGACCATTTAACATGACCTTGGTTGGCAAGACTCAAATAAAAACGTTGTGAAAAAACAAACGCCTAATTACTTCATAATTTAGAAATTTCTTTGTAAATATATATTTGTTAATTGATTTTGAAAAGTGGGTTATAAATGCTCTTTCTGACTGTTTATAATACTTTAAACGTCCATAACGACCGTGTTTGAAAAAAACGAAGCGGGCTTTTCGGAAAACCCGTATTAATATTTATAACGGGATTAAGAGTTGATCCATACTACCGAAACGTCGTGTATTGTTACATATAGGCTACACAAACGATGTTAAATGTTCGAATAAATAATTATAACATTAATGTTCTATCCTTTAGTAACAATTTTAAAAACAGAATAATTTCAATTTGGTAATAATTGCCTTATCAACATGGGTTCAATTCTTGCTTATAATGATTTAAAGAGATAAGGTTGCTATAGCAACATTGGATAAACGTTGCCACTATAATAGGATCCTGAATGACGTACACAGCTACCTATACAAATAAAATATTGAACCCTCGCGTTGCACAACGTCTTCCTGGCTCATGTACTTGTTTTAATCAAAACCTGTTAATTCACTGACTCAAAATATTTCGTACTTACTGTGAAGTTGAATTTTGAACAGTGCCATGTCCATTTTTCTATTCATTAAATAAAAAAAGGCTGGGTCTAATGCAACGAAAAATATTTTTACACTATGGTGAATAGTAGATTGGTAATGATATCCTAAACAGCTGATTTTGCATCACAGCTTTTCCTTCGATAATACAATTTCAACTGAGGTTTATTTCCTTTGTTTATGATGATAAAAAAGTAATTAATTGTATTTAATTGTTAATATTGAAATATTCGTTTGAATAGAAAATATTCAAGGACCATTTTCAGCTCAGTAGGTAGGATAAATTGCGCAGTTCACTAGAAGGCCGATCTGTGTGAAGGTTCGATTTTATCTACGCTACATCTACGCACGCTCGCACACACGCACACACACACACACACACACACACACACACACAACACACACACACACACACACACACACACACACACACACACACACACACACACACACACACACACACACACACACACACACACACACACACACACACACACACACACACACACAACACACACACACACACACACACACACACACACACACACACACACACACACACACACACACACACACACACACACACACACACACACACACACACACACACACACACACACACACACACACACACACACACACACACACACACACACACACACACACACACACACACACACACACACACACACACACACACACACACACACACACACACACAACACAACATACACACACACACACACACACACACACACACACACACACACACACACACACACACACACACACACGTGCACATACAAGCGCGCGCAAAACACACGCGCGCTTTATATTTTCAGTTTTTTTGGTCAATTACTCGATTATCCTTTGACTTACTTAGTTTTTATTGAAAGGTAGACTGTTTTATTGAAAGGTAGACATGTAAAAACATTTAAAAAAAGTGAAAAATTTCACTTTTTGTCGTAAAACGAAGGAAATTACTCTGCGACTACGTCACAGTCTACGCAAGTGTTTCTGGGAAGCAGGCTGTCAGAACTTCACACTTTTAGAGTAACGTCATAAACGTTTAAACTGTTTAGTCAAAGTGTGTAATTGAATTTAACTGTTACAACTATTGTGACGTCATCAAGCCATACGCCTCTCTCTCTCTCTCTCTCTCTCTCTCTCTCTCTCTCTCTCTCTCTCTCTCTCTCTCTCTCTCTCTCCCCCCCCCTCCCTCCTGTGTGTGTGTGTGTGTGTGTGTGTGTGTGTGAGAGAGAGAGAGAGAGAGCCTCAATGTGTTTTTCGCCTTAAAATAACAAAAAAAGAAGGAATTATATACAGTAGTAGAGACCGTATTTATACATATTTATAATATAAATACTAATAAATATATATATATATATATATATATATATATATATATATATATCATTTATTTATATTGATGTAGACGTAGATAATTGCAGACGCAGTTTCTATAGCGTTATGCAGTCTACTAGTGTAAAACGCTCCTTCAAAATCGGTAAATATATATATTTACAATTGTATTTCTAAATATTTTTTTTTTTTTGAAATTGTTATTTATTGATGGAGTATTAATGTTATTATTACTGTTTATTGGGACGTTTGCCATCGCTTATACACGAAAACGTTACACGATGTTTCGAGTGCATAGATCAGCTATCGTTTTCTAGTGCCTAACGTAAAACATCTAAAGATCACATGTAAATTTGATTTAATTAGTTTTAATTTTTGACCTTCAAGGTATCATTCTTGAGTGTTCGCTTGCTCGGTGGTCGATGTGGCTAAAACACCAGTCAGTCTGCGTCTCTGAACTGCGCACCTCAAGATCAGTTTGATTTTTTGTGTGTGTTATTTTAAGGCGAAAAGCACATTAAGGCTATTATCGCCTCCCTAAATATAAGTATGAGTGTAAAGTGTTAAAGTCATAAGTGTAGTGTTGTAAGTGTAAGTGTGTGTTAGACTCGGGTACCACGAGGGACGTCTAAATCCTCTCAATAGATGCAGCTAGTCTGCACCCCTGCGGGGAAGATCAGTTTGAGACGCAGTTACTGCCGCGCCTTTACCATTTCCGTTATTGCCGATCCCTCTTTAGTCTAACTGGCACAAAGTATGGACGTTATGCAGACAAAACTTGAGTGTGTGATGGCTCGGTGGTCGGTGTGGCTAACACACCAGTCAGTCTGCGTATCTGAACTGCGCACCTCAAGATATATTCGAGACGCAGTTACTGCCGCGCCTTTACCAATTCCGTTTGCCGATCGCTCTTTAGTCTAACTGGCACAAAGAATGGACGTTAAACAGGCAAAACCTTGAATGTTTGTTCTTAATTTAAAAACTTTTAACTTAACGTTTTGATCTAATTGTCAAGTTTACGTTTTAATGTAGGCTTTTGAGAAAAAAGTTGATCCATGCGAAACGTCATGTATTGTTTACGTATACACAAATGAAAAAGTTGATCCATACTATGCGAAACGTCATGTATTGTTTACGTATACACAAATGAAAAAGTTGATCCATACTATGCGAAACGTCATGTATTGTTTACGTATACACAAATGAAAAAGTTGATCCATACTATGCGAAACGTCATGTATTGTTTACGTATACACAAATGAAAAAGTTGATCCATACTATGCGAAACGTCATGTATTGTTTACGTATACACAAATGAAAAAGTTGATCCATACTATGCGAAACGTCATGTATTGTTTACGTATACACAAATGAAAAAGTTGATCCATACTATGCGAAACGTCATTGTTTACGTATACACAAATGAAAAAGTTGATCCATACTATGCGAAACGTCATGTATTGTTTACGTATACACAAATGAAAAAGTTGATCCATACTATGCGAAACGTCATGTATTGTTTACGTATACACAAATGATGACAGTCGTTCTATTGTTCAGATTGATGATTTTTTTAATTTACAATTGTAGTCAACAAATTATATTTTATTAGAAAAAAATATAAATTCTTCCAGTCTACGGTAGGTAGGTCTCGCACAGATTGGAGCTGACGAATATAAGCTAGAGTTGTGGCTGCAAGTTGACCCTAACTTACAGAAAGTAAAACCCTAAATCCGGCATTTCTGGTTAGCAATTAACAGTTCAATTATCTATCTGGTTAAATGTTAACAGTTTAATTAACCATTTGACTTGATTACTAGTACATTCAATTAACAAACTGATTAGCAGCTAACAGGTTACAGGCAGGCGCAGATCCAAGAGGGGAGACGGGGGGGGGCGGTCGTCCCTTCAAAACCGTCAGACGCAGATAAAATGAACTTTAATAAATCTTGTTGGAAAAAACTATAATTATAAAAATCGTAATTTAAATATTTCTTTTTTTTGTTAATTGTAAAATGGAATCAGTTTTGGTTATAAAGAAAGTATTCTTTAGCTCCGAGAATAATAATTAGAAGTATAATGAGTGTTTTCGTCAGTTTTCCTGCTAGAGGTTCATTGGCCTAGCACTAATATACATCGAGATATTTCTTCGTGCGTAGAGAAAGTGATTGTAGAGATGGGTCGTTCGCGAACGAACTGATCGAAATGAACTACTCCGCGAACTAGTTTATGGTATGTAGTACGTTTAGTTCATTCTCGCAATCAGCGCTCCTAACGGCTTCTTATGAAACTACAGTACAACTGCAACATTATGCAGAATAAGCAAAAACAACTATTACCATATATTACCCATGTTATTATCGGTACGTTACGCTGATTCGGTATACATGGCGACTTCGATTACAGAACAGACTATGCCTACACATTATAGCATACAGTTTGTTTATTCTACTATTGTTTAGTTCAGTAGTTCAATTCTACAATAGTTCGCGAATGAATGACCAGTTTATTCAATTATTTTTTGGTTCGATTAGTTCAGTAGTTCATTTCATTCTCTAGTTGAACTATACAATAGTTCGCGACGAATGAAATGACCTACATCAATAATATTTTCACCTCCGCTGGAGACTTACTATTGACTTTTCTTGAGTCAATGTTCGATTGTAGTTTAATATAAAGTTTATATTTATTTTATAAATGTTTATATTTAACATTTAATATTTAAACATATATTAGGCATGTAATATAATAGGCTGCAATATTAAATATACCAGTCAATTAATAAATTAGGTTAGAAAAAATTGAACTAGTTCGTTTAAGCGAACGAACTAGATACGATTACAGTAATTCGTTAAAGTGGACTGTTCCACCCATCTCTAAGTGATTGAGCTTTTTAGAAGTGATATTGAAAAGAAAATTTCCGTAAATAAAGTCTCCCACACAACGCCTCCGTGGCGATCAGATGTAACTCGTTAGTTACATCTGTGTGTTCAGACAGGCGCGGCCTGGCGGTAAATTATGCAGCGATCAGAACGCGTCTTGGTTGATTTGCCCGCTGATCGCAGTAAAACGATATGGAAAAAATATTATGGGAATGGGATAAAATAGGAGAATTATTAAACTATTTTTAATTGTTTTATATTGAAAGTGATATATTAGCTTATATTATGATAGCTATAATGTAGTTTAACCGATAATACAAAACTTATAATTTTAAAATCCTCTGAAATAAATCATTATTTCAGACCTAAAAAAAATATTAGGCCTGTACAGTCTAAAAGTATTTGCAAAATTGCACCTGTAGGCTATTAAAATGTTTCTCTTTAATTTCCTGTATTACTGATGTGTTTTGGTTGTACGATATGAATGTTCGTTTTCAGTTTTTATTGTTGTATTTATGATTACTGATCAGGCTATTTTTGGTAAAAGAGTAAGGAGACAAAGGTAAGTTAGAATTTGGTTTGTGAACATTTTTCTTGTTCACAATAAATCATTTATTTATTGACGCCTTATAACCTTTTTTATATTTGTGTTGAAACTGTTTTACCGCCACTGCCTTCTCGACCGCCTCGATGTGTGAGGGCATGTGATTTTATTTGTCACGGAAATCCTTTCCGTCTCAGTGTATGTCTGAATTACACAGACGATTACACTTTGTTATTTAAAAGCAAAAGAATTTGTTTTTAATCGAAATATTACATTTTGTTCAATAAGTGATAATAAAATATTTTATTCCGAAATATGGTTCATTTCGCATTTCTCCTAATAAAAATATATCACTGAATATTATTTTCATATTTGAAATTAGATTTTTACCGAGGCCGTCTTCCGTACCAACTACGAGTAACTACCGCCCAAAGCTATGTTCTGGATCAGTGCCTGGTTACAGGATGTTATAATGTTCTGCGTGAAGGAATATCAGATAACACGGTGTCGTGCAGAAATCCAATGCTTGTCTGCTAGTCAGCTGATTACATCGTGTGAATGGAATCCTTAGTAAATTTATTCATAGGCTTTCTATCAGTGTACATAGGCGTATATAGGCCCCCTAGTGCATTGAGTATAAAAAAACGCTCCATGCAGCGTTGGAGCAATGATGGAAGCAAATGTTCAACAATAGTTTTTTATCTTGAAACATTTTTTGAAAATATTCACCATCATAATCATAATCATTAAATATAATGATTCCGATGATAAAATCAAATTTTTTTAAAAGTGTAAGATAAAATAGTATCGACTGGACAATATGAATAAATGATCGAATTTCTAAGGTTTACTATCGCACTATTACCTCTGTAGTCAAAATATACATCCTTTCTATACTCCTGAGGTGCTCATTCTGTGCTTTCTCCAGTCCTACAGATTTGGAGAGAATTCAAGGTAGGTAACTCCACCATTTATACCTGGTGACTTCCCATTTTGTTATTGAGGTGCTTGCAGTTGCTTATTTTGCTAATTCTCTTTCAATTTGTTTTTCTATTGATACTTTACAACGGAGATTTAGCTCCATTTGGCCAGATTTTGCTGTAAGGTGAGTCCCTGTCGGTGTAATTAGGTCGGTATCATTCATTCTATCAGCACAGGTTTACACTTTAGAGTTAGCTAAGACAACTCTAAAGCTATGCGAATGTGCGCGCGCGAGCGTGTGTGCGTGTGTGTGTGTGCGTGCGTGTCTCTGTGTCTCCCTCCCTTCTCTCTCTCTGTCTCCCTCAATCTCTCTCTTTCTCTCTCTTTCTTTGTGTGTATGTATCCCTATCTCTCTGTGTCTCCCCCTCTCTCTGTATATGTATCCCCGTGTGTGTGTGTGTGTGTGTGTGTGTGTGTGTGTGTGTGTGTGTGTGTGTGTGTGTGTGTGTGTGTGTGTGTGTGTGTGTGTGTGTGTGTGTGTGTGTGTGTGTGTGTGTGCGTGCGTGCGTGCGTGCGTGCGTGTGTGTGTGTGTGTGTGTGTGTGTGTGTGTGTGTGTGTGTGTGTGTGTGTGTGTGTGTGTGTGTGTGTGTGTGTGTGTGTGTGTCTGTGTGTCTGTGTGTGTGTGTGTGTGTGTGTGTGTGTGTGTGTGTGTGTGTGTGTGTGTGTGTGTGTGTGTGTGTGTGTGTGTGTGTGTGTGTGTGTGTGTGTGTGTGTGTGTGTGTGTGTGTGTGTGTGTGTGTGTGTGTGTGTGTGTGTGTGTGTGTGTGTGTGTGTGTGTGTGTGTGTTTTAAGTAGATGAGTGAGAGTAGTATGAGCGCTAGAGGTACCGTAGATTGCTAAGAAAATTTGCTCTTTTCTGCTACCTCTGCCGGAGACTGTTCGCTATAGCCTGTATTTTGAAATACACAATACAAGGCCTTAAAACCAGCCGCACACCGGGAGAGGCGGGTCATAATTTGCTTCTGACAATATGTCTAGAGAGAAAAACGTCTCATTAAAAAATATTTTGCTTCAGAGTGTCTCGACCTAACCTAAAATATTGTCTCGTTCTCTTGCTATTTATTTCTATTGAAGTGTCTACTATTAGTCTATACATTTTTTTACGAAAAAATTGTGAAATTGAAAGGCAAATACGAACATTTCGGACGCAAAAAAGGAAGCTTACCGTGTTTTTTAATTAACTACGAACGGACGAAAAAAAATTATTTTTTTTTCGAATGATTGTGAAAACAAATATTAACTAGTTAGATATTAACCATAGTCAGTATAGATGTTATTATCTACTCTTAGATAAGGAGTTATTCTTTTATCAGTTAAACTATCCGTATTAACACTTATGACAATAGGATATAGAACACGTAAATAAAACTGCCCGAGCTCTCGAGAGATGAGATGAAATTGCAGACACTTTGTCGTTTTGTATTACAGCTTGAGACAAGCGTCTTAGCGATTAATACAAAGAAAAATAAGAGCATGACATCTGGTGTCTCTTTTATATACTTCCACCTACAGGCATTACGATGTTTAAGGATCACGGTTAATTTGTGTACGGTCGTTTAGCGCTTTTTGTCATTCATTCTATCAGCACGGGTCGCTTAAACACTTTACAGTAAGCCAAGATATGTTGAGTAATGAATATGTGTGTGTTTCTTGAGTAGATGAGTGAGTACGAGGTTTGTCCAATAAATACGCGAAATAAGGTCATAAAAACTTTATTTTACAAAATTTCATCTACATTGATTTTGTCCCCTTCAAAATACTCTCCATTCACTGCTATGCATTTATCCCATCTTCTTTTCCACTCTTCAAAGCACCCTTGGAAGTCCTCGGAAGTCAGGCTTTTCAGTCTCCTCGTCGTTTCTTGTTTTATTGTGTCCACGTCCTCCCAATGCTGTCCCCTCATCACATTTTTGCATTTAGGGAATAGAAAAAATTCGCAGGGGGCGAGGTCCGGTGAATAAGGGGGATGATCAAGGATAGTGATTGAATTTTTAGCCAGAAACTGGCGAACAATCAAAGCCGAATGTGCGGGTGCATTGTCTTGATGAAGAATCCATCCATCGTTTTGAGTCAAATGTGGTCGCACACGACGCACTCGATCTCTCTAACGCTTGAGAACGTTAAGGTAGAACTCAGAATTTACCGTTTTTTCCTCAGGAAGGAATTCATGATGAACAACACCTTTGATATCAAAGAAAACCAGGAGCATGACTTTGATTTTTGATCGGCTTTTCCGTGATTTTTTTGTTCGAGCTTCACCTGTTGCTTTCCACTCCATGCTTTGCGATTTCGATTCGGGGTCATACTCGAAAAACCACGATTCATCACCAGTGATAATCCTATTTAAGAATCCAACATCATTTTCCATGGAATTTTTCCAGTCAGTAACACATTCGACTTTTCTCAACTTTTGATGCGGAGTCAGCAGTTTTGGCACGATTTTGGCACAAACCTTTCTTAAGCCCAAATGCTCGGTTAAGATTGTGTGCACTGTTGATTTTCCTAAATTTAGTTCTTCAGCTATCATTCGGACAGTTTTTCGGCGATCAGTAAGGACAAGACGCCGCACACGATCAATGTTTTCATGCACACAAGAGGTTGAAGGTCGTCCAATTCTTGCATCATCCGTGGCGTCTTCTCGACCTTCTTTAAAGCGCTTAATCCACTTGAAAATGGCTGTTTTCTTCATAGCATTATCACCATAAACAACTCTCAACATTTCAGCAATTTCTTGGTAATTTTTACCAAGCTTTACCAAAAACTTGATGTTAATTCGTTGTTCAGTGAATTGGTCAATTTCCATATCGACGAACAAAAAAATAATGCAAAACTAAAAATAACTCTACTCGCAAGATCCGCACAGCGTAACGTTCTGCCAAGCACTGACGGCTCATTGGGTCCCAGACAACACGTGAGGCCAGTGGACGTGGCTTAACTCTCCGTAATGGCCACCATATTCGACCAGTTCGCGTATTTATTGGACAAACCTCGTATGAACTAGAGGTACGGTAGAATCGCTAAACCCATCAGCTGCCTCCAGCGAAGCGGCAGATCCGTAACTTACCAGGTTTTAATCACATCATCGAGTCTGTCTTTGACAAAAATCACTCGTCTATTCACGTGTGCGGATAGCCTTAGACACACCTGTCATTTTTGTGTCATGATTAAAACAATCGTTATAACTTAGCATTTTAAAGTTTTAGATCACGACGAAACTATGAAAACAAACCCTTGAAAATTTAAAATGTACCTTTTACCTGTTCAGAGTTTAACTCTGATTAGGACGGTAAAAACAGATTTTCAAAAAATGGGTAAGATAAAAAACTTACGAATTTTTTTTATTCATAATGACCGCCATATTTGAAATGTTTAACGGTTATCGCTGGAAAACGATCTTGTTCAAAATAACACCAAATTCGATTTTTGTACCAAGTTTGAATCAAATCAGATATAAATTGCGAACGGGAGAGTGCTAAAAACACACACATGCGCGCGCACACGCACGCACGCGCGCGCACACACGCGCGCGCGCGTACACACACACACACATTTGATAACGTCTCCTCAAAACTGGTTTTAGAGGTCATGATCAATGTTCATTTCATAGATTATATCACTACAACAGCTTTTATTACGATGAAAATTCGCTAACAAAAATGTATTAGTAAATGTTCTTAATTTTTTCTGCATGTACGTAAATTTCCTTAAATTTTCTCTACATAAATTTACTGCTGGGTATTTAAATATAAACTTAATACGGTACTTTAATTTTGTTAAAAAAATGGCGGATTTTTTTTAATTTACTGCTTACGATGTAGAGATGCTTTAACGTCTGGCTGGGTGATGTAGGAATTTAATACAAAATTCCATTTTGATTATCAAACCATAAGGAAATCTGATTCGCCGTAATTAATTCACTACAATTAGATCGAGCTAGCCGTGCCAAACTTGGCTGCTTTAAATAGAGTGTTATAGGTTGTCGATTAGGTCTAGAGCTGTTGCAAACAGACCCTATCACTTGTGGACACGCATTGTGGCATGTCCAGAGTCTATTCCAGGATCACAGTTAATGTGTGTTATGTACACAGAAGAGCGTTTAACTCGAAAAGCGGCTTAGTGTTCAGTATTAATCGTGGTACATAATAGGAAAATTTGAACTTTCTCTAATTCAATTAAAGTGTTTAAAGAGTTTTTAAGGTAACACTTAACTTCATGCATGATTTATTTTCAACAGCTGATGAATTAATAGAAAGAAAAATGTGGCCCTGACATCTGGTGTCTATTTGATGTACTTCTACCTACAGGAATTAGGGAATTTAAGGATCACAGTTAATTTGCGTATATTTAGAAGGTCGTTTAACTCTTAACAGCTGTTTAGCGCTCGGTATTAGTCGCGGTAAATAATAAATGATGCAAAAACATTACACGAACTTTCTGAGATTCAGTTAAACAGTTTAAAGAGTTTTTAAGGTAACGCTTAACCTCTCTTCATGCATGATTTATTTTCAACAGCTGATGAATTAATAGAAAGAAAAATGTGGGCCTGACATCTGGTGTCTATTTGATGTACTTCTACCTACAGGAATTAGGGAATTTAAGGATCACAGTTAATTTGCGTATATTTAGAAGGTCGTTTAACTCTTAACAGCTGTTTAGCGCTCGGTATTAGTCGCGGTAAATAATAAATGATGCAAACACATTACACGAACTTTCTGAGATTCAGTTAAACAGTTTAAAGAGTTTTTAAGGTAACGCTTAAGCTCTCTTAATGCATTATTTATTTGCATTAATTAATAGAAATTAATAAATAGAATTAATAGAAAGAAAAATGTAAGCCTATCTGCGTTCAGTCTTGCATATGTGGCCAAATATGGTGTCTGTTTGATGTACTTTTACCTATATGTATTATAGAATTTAAGGATCATGATTAATTTGTGTATATTTAGAAGGTCGTTTAACTCCAACAGCTGTTTAGCTCTCGGTATTAGTCGCGGTGTATAGTAAATGGTGCAAAAACATTACACAAACTTTCTGAGATTCAGTTAAACAGTTTAAAGAGTTTTTAAGGTAACGCTTAACCTCTCTTCATGCATGATTTATTTTCAACAGCTGATGAATTAATAGAAAGAAAAATGTGGGCCTGACATCTGGTGTCTATTTGATGTACTTCTACCTACAGGAATTAGGGAATTTAAGGATCACAGTTAATTTGCGTATATTTAGAAGGTCGTTTAACTCTTAACAGCTGTTTAGCGCTCGGTATTAGTCGCGGTAAATAATAAATGGTGCAAAAACATTACACGAACTTTCTGAGATACAGTTAAACAGTTTAAAGAGTTTTTAAGGTAACGCTTAAGCTCTCTTAATGCATTATTTATTTGCATTAATTAATAGAAATTAATAAATAGAATTAATAGAAAGAAAAATGTAAGCCTATCTGCGTCCAGTCTTGCATATGTGGCCAAATCTGGTGTCTGTTTGATGTACTTTTACCTATATGTATTATAGAATTTAAGGATCATGATTAATTTGTGTATATTTAGAAGGTCGTTTAACTCCAACAGCTGTTTAGCTCTCGGTATTAGTCGTGGTATATAGTAAATGGTGCAAAAACATTACACAAACTTTCTGAGATTCAGTTAAACTGTTTAAAGAGTTTTTAAAAGTAGCACTTAACCTCTCTTCATGCATCATTTTTTCCAATAGCTGATGAATTAAAAAAAAATGTAAGCTTGATATCAGCTGGTGATTGTTTTTGACGAATTGGGGAATGAGATCTTGAAGCGGCATAATTGTGAGATCTAGATGCTTACAATGAGCGATCTTCTCATTGTAAAATGAGCGCCGATCTTGACCTTTAGATAATAGGTTGGACAAATTCGTTACCCGTCAAAATCCGTTTTCAGCAACAGTTTCAAAGTGGCGGCAATTCAAAATTTCGAAACAATTAAGCTACTTTGTGTTTTAACATTTTTTGGAAAATGAATTTCACTATAGTATCTGCGTTATCCACATTGAAAACAAGACAATTAATTTGACCTCGGTCATGGTTCGTTTTTATATTTTAAAATTCATGTTTTAATGTCAGCTACGTTGGTGAAATCAGATTTTCAATTCATTATGAAATAAAAAAAGAATTTAATGTTAAGAAATTAGCTTCCATCACGTCAGTGAGACAGCGACGTATCGTAATTATTTTTATTACTAGTCAGTGTTGTAAGAGCTGGGAATGTTAGTGGAATTGTTTGGGTCAGACCTTGCTCCTGAAAGAGACCTTGCTCAAGGACGTGAGATACAAATTATTCTCAACTAATTATTTAACTTGTTATTAGGTATTAGGACAACATTAAACGAGTTTTTCATTCCAAGTCTTCTCAGCGCCACTGTAATTGGCTAAGGTCAGTACAGAAAGACGTCAGGAATATTAGCCCATATATACATATATATTTATAGATGCGATTAGTTTAAAATAACTAGATTGCTTCGTTTACATGACTATAATCATTGATACAAACGTACTAGAATGATAACCCTTATGAGAGTGAGCCTCGCTACTGGTGGCATCTTGCTGCAGAGTGTTCAAATACAATTAAATACATAATATTACTGTCTATTTCCCCAATTTTTTTCAAACCTGATTGCATCTGGCAGCGTTCTTAGCGGCAGTAAAACCAATTACATGGACTTAAGCCGTAATATCGATCACGCTTTTTATAATGGTGGTTGTACTTCTAGTCCAGTGTATTCAATGCTATAATCTATAAGGTGTTCGTACAAATCATTGTCAGAGGTAATGAAAAAACACTTATACTCGAGTTTCACAACGAACTATTTTGTAACGACTAGGAGATTCTCAGAATCGGTTGATTAGATTTTGCTAAAAATTTTGGTCATGTATAATTCAAATCTGTGTATTAGGCAAAAGAAATTTGTGGTTCATGTATCAATAAAGGAAAAAAAGTAAGCAGTGCGGGACTGGCCGACAGAAGTGACTACTTCTTTTGGCATGCTTGACTGTAAGTTTTTTCACTGTAATGATTTAATTATTTTTATAGAAATCTCGATGCTTGCAGGAAAGGGCAACTATTGAAAATTATTTTCGTATTAAATTTCGTGTGTGTGTGTAGGAGCACAACTTAAAAATTAACTGAAACTGTCACAGACTACGAATTTGAGTATCTTAAGCTACATAAGGGACTTTAATAATTAATCAGTTTATAACTCTACTTTTGACAGTTATACATGACAGTTTATACTGTCTAAGTATAATAATAAGTATAATATTTGTGATTCTGACATTCAAAAATCGGTATAGGTCATATACATTAAATAATTTAACTACACAAATTTAGAAAATATACATTTTAAAAATTAACAAGAACAATAAACATAACATCAATTAAAATAATATTGAAGCTATTGTACGAAATCAGCTGTTTAGAAGTAGTCACTTCCAGTCTAGATATATACAAGAACAATATATGCTGTGAGGTATGAACTACGGATTCAAGCGTGACGCAAAAGCAAATGTTTATATCCATGTTTTGTCAACCGTGACCGAAAAAGTTTTCACTTAAAAATCATTTTATTAATCACTAAATAAAAAGCGTTCCGTGACGTAGAGCGTTTCATGACGACACACTGAATTTTTTTCCTGTGCAAAACATACACCCATACTCCGCGATAAAAAGTAGTCACTTACGGCGGATTAAGTATGTTTTGAGGTTTTTTCGAACGGTAAATTTCCTATAATACAAATTTGCTTCAAAAACTCGAGTTACGAAGCCCCTAAACCAGATTTTCCAGCGACGTAGTGAGCTATAAGTTTGGTTTAGTTAATAATTTGTTCATGTTGAAGGACTTTATTTCAGCTAAGTTTGATCAAAATCTTTACAGTCTGGAGTGTTAATGTTGTATGGTTTCTGACCAAAACAGAAAAGTGAGAAAATATTTGTTTTTGAAATATTAAAACATATCCAAGGGATGAGCAAGGAATAGCAAATGGTAAACCACTTTATATTTACAAGGCCAGAAAAAAGACAAAAAATCTTAAAATTTAAACAAAATCCAAAATTAATTTTCCTTCTAACGCAGTACATTTATATATTTAATAACGTCCTCTTATCTTATTTGGCCCATCACGTGACTTCTTAGTCGAGATTCGACATGTTTCGGATCCGTAACTCTATCATTAGGGATTTTTAATCACTCCAAAGAGATCGTCAAACATGAAAACAAAGTATATAGGCTATATTACATTACCTAATATTTTTTAAATATTATATGTACACTGCCAAAGAGCGTACTATGTATTCAACTATCTCTTCGGAGTGGTTAACAATCCCTGATGATGGATTTACGGAAACATGTCGAATCTGGACTAAAAGTCACGTGATGGATCATTTTTTTTTTAAGGCGAAACCACATTGAGGCTATTATCGCCTCCCTAAATGTAAGTGTAAGTGTAACGTGTTGAAGTCGTAAGTGTAGTGTTGTAAGTATAAGTATAAGACTCGGGTACAGCGAGGGACGTCTAAATCCTCTAAATAGGTGCAGCTAGTTTACACCCCCCTTTGGGAACGTGACAGATCAAATAAGGGAACAGATTTTTATTGCATATTTTAATCGTGACGTATATCAATGAATAAAGAATCTATAGATTCTGTATTCATTGCATATATGCAACAAAAATGCAAATCACACTATATATTTCATAAATCGATTTTAGAAAAATCAATATAGTTTATAGCAAGTAAATAGATTATAATATATCTTTGTGTCTGACTTTAGCCGCCTCGTGACCTAGTTGATAGCGCTTTCACCCCGAGGACCTGGGTTCGATTCCCGGTCAGGGCTTGGCATTTTCATACGCTATAAATCATCCCATCGTCTGCATTAGCCCAAGTGTGCACAATAGTCGGATGTTAAAAAAAAAATCAAACATCTTTAAAGAAGGTGTTTTACTGAAACAGATAGTATCGTTTATAATAGTGTAATATCAGCACATTCTGGCGGCTGTTTATTGAAATAATATTAGACTATGACCTTGATATTGATAATTCCGAGTCTGCTTCACTTTCACTTGGGTTTAAATTTGGACGCTCTTGACCCAGTTTGACGTTTGACGGTACGAAGGCTTATTTACCGCCCAACACTATTGATAACAGCCAGCCGTCAACGCTACTTGACAGGCCACTTCCACACACACACACACACACACACACACAGACACAGATACAGACACACACACACACACACACACACACACAGACACACACACAGACACACACACACACACACACACACACACACACACACACACACACACACACACACACACACACACACACACACACACACACACACACACACACACACACACACACACACACACACAACACACACACACACACACACACACACACACACACACACACACACACACACACACACACACACACACACACACACACACACACACACACACACACACACACACACACACACACACACACACACACACACACACACACACACACACACACACACACACACACACACACACACACACACACACACACACACACACACACACACACACACACACACACACACACACACACACACACACACACACACAGACACACACACACACACACACACACACACACACACACACACACACACACACAGACACAGACACAGATACACACACACACACACACACACAGACACAGACACACACACACACACACACACACACACACACACACACACACACACACACACAACACACAGACACACACAGACACACACACACACACACACACACACACACACACACACACACACACACACACACACACACACACACACACACACACACACACACACACACACACACACACACACACACACACACACACACACACACACACACACACACACACACACACACACACACACACACACACACACACACACACACACACACACACACACACACACACACACACACACACACACACACACACACACACACACACACACACACACACACACACACACACACACACACACACACACACACACACACACACACACACACACACACACACACACACACACACACACACACACACACACACACACACACACACACACACACACACACACACACACACACACACACACACACACACACACACACACACACACACACACACACACACACACACACACACACACACACACACACACACACACACACACACACACACACACACACACACACACACACACACACACACACACACACACACAACACACACACACAGACACAGACACAGACACACACACACACACACACACACACACACACACACACACACACACACACACACACACACACACACACACACACACACACACACACACACACACACACACACACACAGTAGACAAATTTCAACGACCTCACAAAAAGTAATCAAGAGGTCAGGATCGGCGCTCACTTCAAGGTCCTGGATTTTACCATTATAACAATAAGCCTTCCTCAATAGGCAGTGTTAACACTACTTCATGCACTATTCATTTATAAATAACGTCCGAAATAGCGTTCCTCAAGTTCCTAATAATTATCATAATTATACGGCTCCTCATATTACATGCTCAGCTTCTTGTTTTTATTGTTATATATATAATATATATTACTGATAAACATTGCTAATAATAATAATTTTCTACTTATATTATGCTCCTCATTGATAAACATTGCTCATAATCCTCATTGTTGTACAGTATCGTTTTATTTGGTTATCTGCAAAGTTACGGATCCACTGGTAATAATTATCATAATTATACGGCTCCTCATTGATAAACACACACAGTAGACAAATTTCAACGACCTCACAAAAGTAATCAAGAGGTCAGGATCGGCGCTCACTTCAAGGTCCTGGATTTTACCATTATAACACATATTGTTTTTCCCCCTCAATAGGCAGTGTTAACACTACTTCATGCACTATTCATTTATAAATAACGTCCGAAATAGCGTTCCTCAAGTTCCCAAATACCATATTATATATTAATATTAATATATATATATATATATATAATATTAATAATAATAATAATTTTCTACTTATATATTACAGATCCTCATAATCCTGCGCTATAACTATTTGGTCATCTGCAAATTAGAGGATGTAGAAGGTGTTAATTAATTGGTTATACAAGTGTTAAATATAACTATAAAGTTTATGTTAACAAGAAGAAATGATGTAACATTGCTCAGCTTCTTGCTTTTCATTGTTGTACAGTATTCGTTTTTCCCCGTTAACTGCGAAAAGTCGTACGGATCCACTGTTAATTATAGCAATTATACGGCTCCTCATTACTGATAAAAATATAGACAGTCTCTTATTTTATAACAGTTTACGGTTACAACGTGCGATATCTTCGTGCAACCATTTCTTGAGAAGAATAATTTATTTTCCAAACGTATAGCGACGAACAAGTTGAAAATGAAATTATTAATTTCCCTCCCAAGTGAATCTAGAATTCTCTATCCGAGAGCAGACAAAACGATGTCTTTAGCATCATTCTTAAACGTGATAAATGAAGCAAACTCCACTTCGGTAAACGAACACGTTCAATGCTGTATTGAAAACTGAAAGCATGTATTCTTTCTTCTGTGCTGGAAGGCATGTTCATGTTAAAGTACCTGCTGACTGTGCTTCTGCTGAAATCTGACTCGTATGTATTATTTATCGAGTCAACATCCCTTTTTCTCAGCACATACTATTCGTACAGGCATAAATGAGGTATGTTTAGAAAGATTTTTTTAACCGACTTCTGACATTGCAAAACGATTTTGCGCTAAAACTTACTGTTTGTGGAAAATGTTAACATAAAAGACATTTTGAACTGTCAGGCAAAACGGCATCTTGGATGCGCATGCGTGGCATCACAAATCAGACAATATTTTGTACATTTTATGAAGCTAACTTATTGGTCACGAATAGACAATCCAATTACAAATGCCACTTTTTTCATAACGTGCTTAAAACAATTTTAATATTTACTTAAAAATCATTAAACTTATAGGTTATGTGGCCCTATTGACAGTCCCCTATCCCTGCCCGTCGTAGAAGCCGGGACAAGTATTTCGAATACCAATATCTGTGATTTCTCCTTCCATCGTGCATTTATCTTATGATGTTCCGTCGGACACCATAAAATACGGAGTACAATTAAAATGTCAGAATACAGTTAGAGATTATCAAGTAAGAATTTTAAATTGACTAAACGACACTTACCTATTAAAATTGCGTTTGCTATCACTATAAACAAGTTGCAGGGACAAACACTTTAAATAGCAGGATTGAGTTTACCAAATGCCATCTTTACTCACGGACTATTGTATGTAGCCTTTCTAGGGGTAACTAAATCAACTAACATGTTTGTATTCATTAAAGAAAATGAAATACAAAAAGTACAAGAAGATAACATTCTTACATGAAAATACTGTTTACAACGAGGTATTGTAATGCAGTCTAAAATTGCTTTTAAAAAAGCAATGTATTGAAATTTGTTTATACATGTAATGTATACATGTATATGTAATGACTCATAAATTTATCATTATTACAGTAGAGCGTCGATTATCCGAAGCCCGGTCATCCGAAACGTCGGTTAACCGAAAGCGGTGGCGCGGCGGCCTGACAGCGCAGCGGCCAGACAGTGCCGGCGCGGCAGCTCGACAGCAGTACAGTCTCAATATAAAGTGTGCACTAGCACATACAGTGACGAATCAGTCTCCATGTTGTTTAGACCGTTTGTGCTTCTGTTTGTTTTGCTGTGTAATTACCGAACTGCAATTTTCTTTACCGAATGTAATTACCAAATGTTATTCTTTCTTTACCGAATGTTTAATTTTACTTTACCCAATGTTTATTTTTTCATTATCAAAGAGTTGTTTTACTGTACAGAACACTGTATACTGTACTGCTTATATTTATCATATGTCATTAAACAACTGGATGAATTTATGTGCTGTACGTGTCTACTTGCTCCTTAAATTGGTTCTACCACTGTTAAATTATATCACACTACCTTTTTCGAATATGTTCGTTTATCCGAAAAATCGATTATCCGAACACCCCCCTGCACCAATTGTTTCGGATAATCGACTCTCTACTGTATTTCAAACCGATCGCTTTTCCATTAATTTTTTAAAATATGTTTTCCCTTCCTTTCAACTACCGCCCTCACCCCAACGACTTTTCTTATTCAAAAGGCAGTGATTTCTTAAAACTTTCATAGTGCGAAATTTCGCACAGGCCCCCCTGGTTTTATGTTATACTAGCATTACCTTTCGCGGCTTTGCCACAAAACTGTTTCAGTAATGTAACAATTTATAAACATAAAAAATATACGAGGTTTGTCCAATAAATACGCGAACTAAGGTCATAAAAACTTTATTTTACAAAATTTCATCTACATTGATTTTGTCCCCTTCAAAATACTCTCCATTCACTGCTATGCACTTATCCCATCTTCTTTTCCACTCTTCAAAGCACCCTTGGAAGTCCTCGGAAGTCAGGCTTTTCAGTCTCCTCGTCGTTTCTTGTTTTATTGTGTCCACATCTTCCCAATGCTGTCCCCTCATCACATTTTTGCATTTAGGGAATAGAAAAAAGTCGCAGGGGGCGAGGTCCGGTGAATAAGGAGGATGATCAAGGATAGTGATTGAATTTTTAGCCAGAAACTGGAGAACAATCAAAGCCGAATGTGCGGGTGCATTGTCTTGATGAAGAATCCATCCATCGTTTTGAGTCAAATGTGGTCACACAAGACGCACTCGATCTCTCAAACGCTTGAGAACGTTAAGGTAGAACTCAGAATTTACCGTTTTTTCCTCAGGAAGGAATTCATGATGAACAACACCTTTGATATCAAAGAAAACCAGGAGCATGACTTTGATTTTTGATCGGCTTTTCCTTGATTTTTTTGTTCGAGCTTCACCTGTTGCTTTCCACTCCATGCTTTGCGATTTCGATTCGGGGTCATACTCGAAAAACCACGATTCATCACCAGTGATAACCCTATTTAAGAATCCAACATCATTTTCCATGGAATTTTTCCAGTCAGTAACACATTCGACTCTTCTCAACTTTTGATGCGGAGTCAGCAGTTTTGGCACGATTTTCGCACAAACCTTTCTTAAGCCCAAATGCTCGGTTAAGATTGTGTGCACTGTTGATTTTCCTAAATTTAGTTCTTCAGCTATCATTCGGACAGTTTTTCGGCGATCAGTAAGGACAAGACGCCGCACACGATCAATGTTTTCATGCACACAAGAGGTTGAAGGTCGTCCAATTCTTGCATCATCCGTGGCGTCTTCTCGACCTTCTTTAAAGCGCTTAATCCACTTGAAAATGGCTGTTTTCTTCATAGCATTATCACCATAAACAACTCTCAACATTTCAGCAATTTCTTGGTAATTTTTACCAAGTTTTACCAAAAACTTGATGTTAATTCGTTGTTCAGTGAATTGGTCAATTTCCATATCGACGAACAAAAAAATAATGCAAAACTAAAAATAACTCTACTCGCAAGATCCGCACAGCGTAACGTTCTGCCAAGCACTGACGGCTCATTGGGTCCCAGACAACACGTGAGGCCAGTGAGCGTGGCTTAACTCGCCGTAATGGCCACCATATTCGACCAGTTCGCGTATTTATTGGACAAACCTCGTATTAATAAAAACAACACAATACTTTAAATATTGTATTTAAAGTAGCCAGCTTCCCGCATTGGTCGCTGATAATAAATTTGACCATGTTTTTAATTTGGATATATATATATTTATATATCGAATGCAACATATTAGTCATGTGCTGCATGAATATCTAATTCACCAAACATGTGATTATTTTACAGTGAATATAAAAAAATATAACATGTGGAATACGATATGTCTTAGTGATTTCAAACATGTTTCGTTCGAATTAGCATGTCCAAAAACTCATAACATATGACACAACTCATAAAAAAAATGATAATTGTTTTTTCCATTGCAAACTTTTAAATTTCCTTTTTTATTCCTTAGAAGCAGGATCGGAAAAATGTTGAAATGCGTTTTTCATTTTTTGTGTTTTAGAGTATTTATGTTTAGTTAAAAAAAATCTGAGTTACTTTTTCCCTAATTTTATAGGATTCATTTTTCTGTGCATAAGTTTTTAATCTGTGAAAATTAAAGGTATTTACAGTGCGGGTAAACTAATTTGTATATTTCAATGTGCAAATTCAATGCGCGCGCGAACGCACCCGAAATTTCTGAACGTACATAGGCCTACTGACGGATGGAGAAAGAAAACCAACTGTATTTTAAATACGTAGAGTTTTAATTTTGCGATAGCCTATAGAAATCCCACTGTTTGCGGTGAATGTTGAATGTCCTATTAATCTTGGTCACGATAAAAGTAAATGACTTAACCGCGAATTATTTATAGAAGGAATGTTGTGGTCAAAGATACGGCTTTTGCGTCAAAGGTCGGGAAAGTATCGCACGTCAGCGCGTGTGCACTGATCCCGCTTAAAACCGAGTAAATATTTCGCCGAAAATATTTTTAAAATGTAGCATATATTTAAATTGTCGAGTAAACGTTTTTACAAATGGATTTATTTACCTAAGTAAGTGTAACCTACGCTAAACTATCGTACGAGGGTTGATCAAATATAAACGAGACTGATTTTTTAAAAAATTTATTGCTTACTTACAAATTATTCTTGATACAATTTATTTTTCTACATAGTCTCCCGCACGAGTAACACATTTTCCCCACCGGATTGGAAGTTTTTTAATTCCATCTTCGTAAAAAGTTCTCGGGCGTTCATTGAGCCATTGGAACACGAAGGTCTCCACCGCAGAATCGTCTTCGAAACGCTGGCCTCCACCGCAGAATCGTCTTCGAAACGCTGGCCTCCAAGCGCCTCTTTGAACAGGTGATAGTCGCAGGGTGATACGTCTGGACTGTATGGGGGATGTTCCATTGGTTCCCAGCCAATTTGATCGAGTTTAAGCCTCGTAGCGTTCGCCGAATGTGGTTGGGCATTATCGTGAAGAAGAATGACGTTTCTCGCCGGTTTAGATTTCCTTTCCCTACGAAAAGACTGTTTTGCGGCCTCTAAAACATCGCAATAATATTGTACATTTATTGTGCGTCGTTGATGGAGGAAATCGACGTGAAAAATACAGTGGCCATTACCTTCCCGGCCGACGATCGTGATTAGGCCTTCAGGTTTTCTACTGCTTCCCGTCCTTCGGCGAATTCCTTGTGCCAAGCAAAAACGCGAGCTCTTGACAGGGTCCTGTCCCCGTATTGAGCCGTCAATCTACGAAAGATTTCAGTCGGATTGACCCCCTCCTTGGCCAAAAACTTAATAATAATTCTCTGCTCCACGGAAACGTGCACTTCACTCTCAGTCATTGTATAGTTTTATACTGAAGGGTCCGAACGGAAATGTTGCCCGTCTACGCCCGTCCCAAACCTCCCAGGCTACCTGAAACCCCACCTCTTAGAGTTCAATGTCCAACGGAAAAGTTTTTAGAAAGTCAGTCTCGTTTATATTTGATCAATCCTCGTACAATCAAATAAATTATTTGAAAGAACTTTGAATGAAACAGCGTGCTCGAAGTTTCATCATATGAACTCTGACAGCGGTCAAGAATATCTTAATACTATTAACAAAAGCTAATTTATGCAGTTTTTACGTTGATACATACAGTGTGTGTTATATTATTACCGCGCGCGCGCGTGTGTGTATGTGTTTGTGCGTTTGCGCGTGCGTGCGTGCGCGCGCGTGTATATTACTTTACATTTGTTTAAAACATGTTTTCACCATTAAAATCTGTATACATTAACAATACAAATTTTTAAATAAATAAATAAATAAATATATATATATATATATATATATATATATATATATATATATATATATATATATATATATATAGAGAGAGAGAGAGAGAGAGAGAGAGAGAGGTTTTTTTTTGTGTTTAACGTCCGACTATTGTGCACACTTGGGCTAATGCAGACGATGGGATGATTTATAGCGTATGAAAATGCCAAACCCTCGCCGGGAATCGAACCCAGGTCCTCGGGGTGAAAGCCTAGTACGCTATCCACTAGGCCACCGAGGCGGCCTATATGTACAGGTATTAACAACCCCTCAAATAGTGAGTTAGAGATCAAGATCGATGTTCATTTTAAGATTCCGGGTGAAGGTCTTACTATGATGGACCCAAGTAGCTCATTTTTCAGATGGAAATTCGCTAACAAATTTCAAATCGATTTATTTTAAATCAATTAAATTGCGACCTGTAAAATTCTTTCCTTTCAAAATTGAATTATGAATCATCAAATAAGATGGAATTATGAATCATCATATAAGATAGAATTATGAATCATCATAAAAGATCGAATTATGAATCATCATATAAGATCGAATTATGAATCATCATTTAAGATCGAATTATGAATCATCATATAAGATCGAATTTTGAACAATTTTAAGAACTGATTTCAAAAGTTTCCGTGCCGAATTTCGTGGGACATGGTGATATATGCTACGTTACGTTTTGTTCCTAGAAACCACATAAATTTTGAGAAATAAATTTGGTGTTCATTAAAACTGAATATGAGAAAACTGTTTTTAACACATCATAATCTATGTCAAAATCTGCATAAATTACAATATAAACTTATCTGACAGCCGTGGGGGTCCATTTTTGTTTTTCCAATGTAATTTGAAAATTTATATGAAAATTGTATGTATTGGTATTCCTTGTATATAATTGTATATATAGGAGAAACGTCCTTATGAAACTAAATCTTGTAATAACATGAGACAATTTTGTGTTAAATTAAAACTATTGATTTTTGGTAAATCAAACGTATGAAGTCATTAGTTAAGAATCAGTGTAAATTTATGCTGTCTCCTTCCCGTTAAATCAATAACAATAAAATATTTTAAAATTTTATAAAGGAAATAATATTTTATGTAATTATTTATAAATTAAATTTTATATGTATAATATTCTTTATGATTTTATTATTTATTAATATATATATAATCATTGAATATAAACGTATTGCAATGATAACCCTTATGAGAGATATGTGAGCGTTCGCTGCTGGTGGCATCTTGCGGCGAAGTGTTACACTACAGTACTGTTTATTTTCTCAAACGCCTTCCCCCTTCTTGCAGCGTTTGTATCGACAAATAGTCCAATTACTTGGACTTTAGCCTCTGATATCGAGCACGCTTTTTATAATGGCGGCTGTACGTTTATTTTAATGGTATAAAAGATATGGCAAGCGGCAATTATCAATTTGGCTTTATTTTGTTGAAATGAACTCACAATTGTATTTTGTATCGGAATAGTTATATTAATTGTTAACCACTGACTGAGTAATGCAAAGGAATCAGTGTTATTACTAAGTTTTTACGTTAGTGCGTTTTTTGTGACACGTAACTATTGCATGTAAATCAATAATTAATTATTTTATTGTTTGTGTATTCAGCCTACAGGGTGTCTGGAAGTGTCCATTCCTTATACTGCTTTGCAAGAAGTATATGTGGTATCCAGGTGGGACGCAGGCCATAAGTTCTGTATCCGTCTCGTCATAGCTGATGGATCTCTTCTTCTGCAGGTAACGCTCTTAATTTATTCATTAGAATACAGAACGATCAGCTGGACTGGTATTCAGGTTCGAATCTAGTCAGTTGGCTTTTGAATGCATTACGTCGATCCACCCAGTTTTCATTTCATTAGTCTAATTAGCATACAATACAGCGACATACAGCTGTCTCGTTGACATGATGGAATCTAATTTTCATAAAATAATAACATCACAATATTTTTTTCAAAAATTTTTTAAAATCTGATTTTATCACATAATTATTGTTGAAATATGCATAAATTATCATTTAATATTGTTAAATTACATTAACATTAATGTCCTTAATTCATGCACACCTTATTACCGATTATAATACTGAAATACGAGGGTTGATCAAATATAAACGAGACTGATTTTTTAAAAAATTTATTGCTTATTTACAAATTATTCTTGATACAACTTATTTTTCTACATAGTCTCCCGCACGAGTAACACATTTTTCCCACCGGATTGGAAGTTTTTTAATTCCATCTTCGTAAAAAGTTCATGGGCGTTCATTGAGCCATTGGAGCACGAAGGTCTCCACCGCAGAATCGTCTTCGAAACGCTGGCCTCCAAGCGCCTCTTTGAGTGGCCCAAACAGGTGATAGTCGCAGGGTGATAAGTCTGGACTGTATGGGGGATGTTCCATTGGTTCCCAGCCAATTTGATCGAGTTTAAGCCTCGTAGCGTTCGCCGAATGTGGTCGGGCATTATCGTGAAGAAGAATGACGTTTCTCGCCGGTTTAGATTTCCTTTTCCTATGAAAAGACTGTTTTGCGGCCTCTAAAACATCGCAATAATATTGTGCATTTATTGTGCGTCGTTGATGGAGGAAATCGACGTGAAAGGCGCCTTGATTGTCGAAAAATACAGTGGCCATTACCTTCCCGGCCGACGATCGTGATTAGGCCTTCAGGTTTTCTACTGCTTCCCGTCCTTCGGCGAATTCCTTGTGCCAATCAAAAACGCGAGCTCTTGACAGGGTCCTGTCCCCGTATTGAGCCGTCAATCTACGAAAGATTTCAGTCGGATTGACCCCCTTCCTTGGCCAAAAACTTAATAATAATTCTCTGCTCCACGGAAACGTGCACTTCACTCTCACTCATTGTATAGTTTTATACTGAAGGGTCCGAACGGAAATGTTGCCCGTCTACTCCCGTCCCAAACCTCCCAGGCTACCTGAAACCCCACCCTTTAGAGTTCAATGTCCAACGGAAAAGTTTTTAGAAAGTCAGTCTCGTTTATATTTGATCAACCCTCGTAGATTAAAAAAAAAGTTGTATTAATATGTAGGGCTGCCTCCATTTTGAAATTTTTGAACGAGTTTTCCTGAATAACGAACTTGTCCAAGCTATTACTGAAATCGAATTTTGTGCCGTTTTAATCAAATCGAACCAAAATTGTGAACGTAGGATAGATAACGTACAGTTATACAAAATATTCAACGACCCGCTCAAAAAGCGATCTAAAGATCAGGATCGGCACTCTTTCAAGTTTTCGGGTCTGGATCTTACCGCGATGGCAGCTCCAATAGCTCATTTTCAAATTAAAATTTGTTAAATATCGAAGTAATTAGTGTTCATTGTTAGTTTGTATTAGTCTAATTATATTACTGATCTTATTGTTGAATTGCAGTTATACTTAATTGATTCTAAAATGTTTGTACAACACATACGAATTAAAAAAACGTAAATCGTGTATATAATCTTGTATAAAATTGTATATAATTGTACAATGTACAAGATTGTAGTACAACGGTGTTCGATAACAATTTAAACTTATTTATATACCATGTTGTAGATATATTAAAACGTTCTAAACAGTTTTGTACTAGATGGATCGGGTATGTAGTATAATGGAGTTCATTATAATTTAAACATTTGTTATTGAACTGATTTATATAGGCGTGCATAATTTTAAACAAAAATAAATATTTCGTAAAAATAAAAAAGTTAAGAATGCAAGAATTTTTTATAGAGCATTTAAAAGCAAATTAGCAAAGTATACACCACCCAGTTTACAGTTCAAAGACTCTAAAACTTCCAAAATTGCTTACAACAACACAGAAAACTGCAGAATACTGGCGGAATACTTCACTAAATTATACAATTGTGAGCCACCACAAGAAACCTTTGACTTCCAAGAAGCTATCAGCCCACTTGATTCGAAACCTCCAACTGAAGAAGACGTTAAAGACATTATCGAACAACTCGGAAGCAACAGGGCATCGGGTGACGATAACATAGCCGCGGAGCTCTGGAAATACTCCAGCGACAACGTGATAAAATGCTTAACGGAAATTCTACAGGAGATTTGGAAAACAGACAAGCTTCCAAAGGATTGGACCTCTGCTTTGATTCACCCATTACATAAAAAGGAAAACAAGACAGATCCAAATAACTATAGAGGGATATCCCTGCTGCCCGTGACCTATAAAATCCTGTCCAGGGCACTCTTGAGCAGGGCGGAAACACTGCTTGATCCACAGTTAGGTGAATATCAAGGAGGATTTAGGAGGGGTAGGTCGTACGCAGAACAGTTATTCAACCTTAGAAATCTAATGGACATTAAAAGAATCAGGAATTTAAAGTACGTCATAACTTTTGTTGATTTTAAAAAGGCTTATGACTCCATCGATAGGAATGTATTAATCAACATTCTAAGAGAACTGGGACTGGACAGTAAAACCACAAAACTGATAAACGCCAAATTAACAGACATTCACTTCCAGGATTAAATTCATGGGAGAACTCTCAGAACCGTTTGAAATTAGAACAGGAGTAAGGCAGGGAGATGGTTTGTCGCCTTTATTGTTCAGTTGTGCGTTGGAGAAGATTGTCAGAGAATGGAGGAAGGCAGTTAACACCAGAAGTCTAAGTGTCGGAACAAAGAACCAAAGAATAACAATGGATTGCTTGGCGTTTGCTGATGATATGGTGCTAATAACAGACACGATAGAACATGCATAAGAACAAATAATGGAACTCCAGAGACAAGCGGCTAAAGTTGGACTACGGATTGCGTTTGAGAAGACCCAATACATAACAAACATCAAGAGCGCCCCTAGCCATCTCAAGATAAACACGAATACAATAACCAAAACCGACAGTTTTAAATATCTGGGAGAGTGGATAACACAAAACAATACCGATAAAATAGCACTAGAAAACTGATTACTCAAACTGGAAAAAGTTTACTTTTTCACGAAAAACATGTACAACAAAAAATCCCTATCCTGGAACACTAAACTAAGGCACTACCAAACGGTGGTTAGACCAGCAGTCCTCTACGCGGTGGAAACAAACTGCATACAGCTCAGGACGTAGAGAAAATAGGAAAGATGGAGAGAAGGATTTTACGGAAAATATTGGGTCCAAAGAGTAACACAGGGTTAGAATATAAACAGAGGTCAAATGGAGAGCTTTATTCCAAAATAGAAAAAATAACAGACGTATTCAGGAAAAGAAGACTTCAATTCTATGGACACATATACAGAATGGAGAAAACCCGACTAACTAAACAGATCTTCACAATAGTAAACAAGCACAGGAACAAGATAACCTGGAACAGAGATAAACAAGGACCTGGCAAACAGCGCAATAGACTCAGAAATGATAGGAGACAGAGGGCAACTTGGTAAATACGGCAACCTGAGTTGCGGAAGAATAAAAGACCCACGTGCGGGAGAGGAAGAGAGTGGACGCAAGAGGACAGAGAAAACCACTCAAGGAAAATGAAGAAAGCACGGGCTAAGAAGTTGATTAAGCGTGCCTTCTAAACGGGGGCTATTCGAAAAAAGAAGTTAGTCAGCAACGGGTCTTTGAGTTTCATAAGCTGAAATCATAGCACTGAGCTAAGAATACACATAGAAACAATCAGATCTGTTAACAAATACGACAAGCGTAACGCTTTTTTCATGTTCGTGCTATCGCCAGAGTTTTTTTTCGTACAAATAAAATGCTAAGCCCGCTTAAGGAAATTTTCACTTCGAAAATGTAATATTTTTGGGTTTAAAATAGGCTCAGAACGTAGGCCTATTGCTAACCATAAAAATAACTTTATTATACAGATAAGTTTACTATCTTTTTGCTAAATTAACCATAAATATTTACGTCATCTTTATCTCGCGGAAAATATTTTTGCTGCAAAAACAATTTACAATAAAAAAATAACATTTCCTTCAGCTCTGCTTTAGCTTCTAAGTTTATCACCGGTTGCGGGAAAACATTTCCGTTTACATCATCGGATTTTCCAAATTGTTTTAGTAGAACAGCATAATGTAGCCTATATACACGCGGTCGCCAAATGGTACAGGCTCATGTCATTTTATATTTTCTTATATGTTAAAAAATTTTAACATAAACGTGAAAAATTAATTTCTATAAACTAGTTTTTTCATTATTTTTTTACTTTATGTCTATACTTTATGCCAGTTAGACTAATGAGTAGGCGTTAACGGAAAGGGTTAAGTTTACGGCAGTAATTGCAGTCTCGAACCGACAACCTTTGGGTGTACAAGTTCAGAGACGTAACAGGTATGCACCACCTAGTCATATTTTTACCCGACGATTCTCTAACGAATAATTATTCTTGTTTTTTTTTTTTAGAAAGCTGTTAGTCTGAAAATGATTACAATACATTCTTTATATAAAACGAAAATCAATTTTATGTTTAATTAATTAACATTACAGAAATTAATTAAGTAAAATTAAAATCATTACAGAAACTTTTTTTACGTTCAGTTATTTCTCCCAAAAATCCAGCTACCTAAAAAAAGGTTTGATTTCACAGAATCGGTTCGTTAGATTTTACTAACATTTTTATCATACTTTTAGACGCCTAATTTAAGCCGGTATACAATCTGAAATAAAAGGAAATTATGGTTGATCAGTAAATAAACAGCATAAACCCTACAGTGGTCAGGGGTCAGGGTTTATTTTTGTTGTTTTCTGCCTAACCGAAGTTTTTTAAAAGTTCAACTTCGCCACACCGACTTTAGTTATGAATCTTTTTATCTCAACAAAATTTTAGCAAAATCTAATGAACCAATTTTGAGAAACTAGAGAAACTTCAAAGTTTTAACATGTAGGCCTATCATGTTTTAGGGCTGGTTGAGATGAAATTTGAGCGTCGCGTGATGCAAGGAACATGTATATTAATACATAATATTATATTTTTATATCAGTATATAATTGACAAAGACTCATCACAAGACTCATGATAAATTAAAATTTCCTGTGTTTCCGCTCGGGATAGAATAGGGGACCTTGCGCGTGTGAGGCGCACGTCATAACCACTGCACTAAAAAAAAAAAACTATGGAGATGTTTGACCGATGTAAATATGTGAAATGGATCATTAATTTAATTTTGGTAGTTATATTAAAAGACCAATTGTTTTATATTCATTCGTAACGATCAGCTGATTTCATTGAACATTTTATAGACATTTTATAAAAAATCGTAATTATAATAACAATTAATACAATAAATACAATATTATTTAATAAAATACAATACACGTAATAATAATTAAGAAAAAAACTTATTTTGCTTTTCGTGTTTTCGAACAAATAGTCCTAATTAAAGTTTGTCCTAACAAATTAATTGTCCTAAAAAAGTAAAAGAAAACATGATACATGATTTTGTATTTTTGGTTCAATAACACATTTTTTTCCTTAGCTACTTAACTGGATTTTTCGGGGATATAGCGGTCCACACATTTTGTTTTGTTACTTTGGACTATATTTCAGCAAAATTTGATCAAGTTAGCATGGATATAAGTAATTATTATTCAGATTTTGAAGTTGTTTGACACATGCGCATGCGCGAGTTAACTTTCGCATACACTGATTAAAAAAAAAAAAAGAATTACCGGTATACAAAATACCGTCTATACAAAAAAATTTAACAAATGTATACCAAATTTTAATAATAGAAATTTATAGATTTAAAAAATGCTGATGACTGGAAACATTCTATTCTTGAGCTCTGTGGTCGATGTACGGTCGTAATAAACCGGCAGCCTGCTTTATTGGGAAGGTGTAATAGCTTAGAGATTTATTAACTTAGAGAATCGTTTTTCCTTCGACGGTACCGTGTTATAAGTTAGAGATCGACCTGTGTAATAAGATAGAGGTTCCGTACTGTGTATTAACTTAGAGACTACAGTTCCGTCAAGTGTGTTGCACCGTGTGTATATGTTGCCTACGCCACTGCTTGCAGGCGCTTCAGTATCTTTTATCTAACAAGTAGAATTCGCTTAGTTAAAGAAATATATATTATTAAAATATAAAGTTCGTTTGGATAGGTTTTGTTCTTAAAGGCTTATGTGCAATGCTGTAAATGTATACTAATTTACATATGTAGTAGTAATAGTAATATAAAAATATTGTTTGAAGGCTGCTTTATTCAAACCATATCCGAATTGAATTAAGCAAACAGCCCTAAATTAATGAATTCATATAAACTTACGTTGTTGTTTTTCGATAAAACACCAATATTTCTATTATTCTATACAGATAATTGTCAAAAATAAACATTTAGATATGTTGTTGACCATAGTATTGACAATATATTCAACTGCAAACTCTAAAACAAAATATTGATGATTAGGCTGGTATACTTGTTAGATAAAAGATACTGAAGCGCCTGCAAGGAGCGGCATCGGCAACATATACACACGGTGCAACACATTTGACGGAACTGTAGTCTCTAAGTTAATACACAGTACGGAACCTCTATCTTATTACACAGGTCGATCTCTAACTTATAACACGGTACCGTCGAAGGAAAAACGATTCTCTAAGTTAATAAATTTCTAAGCTATTACACATCCCCGCTTTATTTCCACATTGCACACCTCAAGTCGTGGGTTTGAGACGCGATTTCTGCCGTTGCCTTTTTACAATCTCATTATCCGAAATACGAAATAATCGCGACACGCAGCTGTCTCGCTGACGTGATAGAAGCGAATTTTCCAAAATATTTTTTTACAATCACTTTATTAAAATCTGATTTCACAACAGTAATCAGCATTAAAATATGCATACATTAGTATTAACAATAAAATTATATTGATGCAGAAATTAATCCCGCATCGCCGTAAAACACATATTAATTTCAATCGATTTAAAAAGAAAATCAAAACGCTAATTTGTGTAGAATTTAATGCTGATTATGATGGTGAAATCAGATTTTGAGGAAAGAGTGTTAGATTTAATGTTAGACAAAATGTTAGATTTAAAATGGCCGCTATTTTGAAATTGTTAAACAGATTTTTCTAGTTTTTGTTTTGTTTTGTTATTTTAAGGCGAAAAGCACATTGGCTATTGTCGCCTCCCTAAATGTAAGTGTGAGTGTAAAATGTTAAAGTCGGAAGTGAAATAATGTAAGTGTGTGTTAGACTCGGGTACCGCGAGGGACGTCTAAATCCTCTCAATAGGTGTACCTAGTTTGCACCCCCCTGCAGGGACTTTTCTAGCTACAACCGAAATCGATTTATATGCCAAGTGTGAATCAAATCGGACCAACATTTCGAACATGAGCATGCTAAAACACACGCACGCGCGCGCGCGCGCACACACACACACACACACACAAATACAATTTTAATGAACCCTATAAAATTATCTATAGGTCTGGTTGGAGCTCATTTGTTAATGCTGAAATGGTATGGTTTTATTATAATAGTCACTCTTAATAGCTCATTTTCCAATGGAAATTTACTTAAAAGTATAGATTCATGGAAAAATCCATATTGAGATTATGAGAGCTCAATCATTTTTCACTTCTGCTAAGTCCAAAAAACTGGTCCTTTGCTGTCCGTCTGTCAGTGTATTTGTGTGGCTTGTACACATCCTGAAAACTACAATAACTGACCAATTAATTTTGGAAGTTCTTAACTTAAAAAATTTAGAACACTTAGCTTAGTCTTGGGTCTATATTTATTACCAAAATATGTGCAAAATCTGATGACCTGATTTCGAAAATTGAGTCAGATTTTCATAATTTCTTTTTTCATACTTTCTGATGCAGATTTTTTGTGAAATAATTTAACTTGTGAAAGTTTGTGTAATGCTTTTGCAAAATTTATTAAACAAATTCAAAGAAAATGGTAATTTTGTCTAAAAGTGGAAATTAAATTTCTTGTTAAAATTTTATAAGTTTATTTATTTATTCTACTTAACATTCATACTTTATGCCACTTAGACTAAATGATGAGAAAAGGGTAACCAACTGCATTTTCCAAAATGATCGACGACCTTGAGATAAGCAAGTTAAGAGGTCGTTAAAAAACCTTGAGCATCGAGTCTTGTTTTTAAGATTACTTTGGTTGCTTTGTACAAGCATGGTATATAAATGAGCATGATAATCCTAATGAGTAATGTGAGTGCTCGCTGCTGATGGCATCTTGCAGCAAAGTGTTCAACTACAGTTAAAAACATAATAGTTAGTACTGTCTGTTTCTTCAAACATCTTCACCCTTCTGTTCATGCAGATTACAGCGTTCTAAGCGGCAGACAGTTCAATTACTTGAACTTAACAGCTGATATATAGTATGCTTTTTATAATGGTAGCTGTACTTATAGTATGTTTATATTCAATGGTGCAAGATTACTTTGCACCACCAATTTTGTAACAGTGGTTACTTATTCTTGTTGATGTTTTTAATTCCAGGCGAGTAATGCATATACACGGGACCAATGGTATCATTCTATCATGTGGAAGGTAAGCTTGTTACAATACATATGTTATTTAGAGTCCAAGAATTATTTTTTTATTTTAATTAACTTCCTTTAGTCTTTTGTTCAGGATATCGTCAAAACCATTAGACACTGAACAATAGCCCTGGTTGTATTTAGTATACTGAGCCTTTCAGTGTAGGGTTCTCTACAAACTTTTGCCTTGACCAAACTTCTAGTTTTGAACGACCAAAATAGCCTATGAAAGTAAAAATATTTGCACTTTCTTAATCTCTGAGATAATCTCATTAGAAAAAAAAATCAATAATGACTAACTACTACATTAGCTTTGGAAATTTGCTAAGTACATTTATTTTACAACTAACACCTCAATTAATGTAATTATAGATACTTATCACATAAAGTTAAGATTTTGCATATTTTGTGATACCATGTCTTGGCACCTCCATTAACTTAATCATAGATACTTATCTGACAAAGCCATGATTTTGCATATTTTGTGATACCATGTCTTGGCACCTCCATTAACGTAATCGTAGATACTTATCTGACAAAGCCAAGATTTTGCATATTTTGTGATACCAAGTCTTGGCACCTCCAATAACGTAATCATAGATAACATATCATACAAAACCAAGATTTTGCATATTTTATGCTACCAGGTCTTGTTGTTACCATAATGACAATTATTTTAGTTTATTTTGCTTTGCAAATACATTAATTTTTTAATGTTATTACTTGCACTACAACTAGCCTAACAGTTTATAAGGTAAGTAGTATTGACATTAAACTCTGATCACAGCACCACCCCTAGAGTGCAACACTATAAACTATAGACCAACTCAAAAGGTTGTCTTTTGAAACATCTCACTTGCTCTGTGTTGTCAAACAGCTGAAGTACTTTGACATTTTGATATTGATGGAGTCGTAACTCACATTTTTGGCTTGCTACAAGTACATTAACATTAATTTATCACCTTACACCTTCATAAACATGACTTACTGATTTATTTATCTAGATCAATGGAAAACATTTTTTAGAGTAGACCTTGGCCGTTCCAGGTTTAGTATTCCATCCATTCGATATCCCACAGCATGTTACCACTGCCCACATTCACTTCATCTTACTGGTTTGTGGCCTTCACTGTCTGTTCTTTTTATTCTGGCTCTATAAAGTACTTTTGGCAAACATCTATCAATCATTTTGTTGACATGCCTTCGACAAATGCAGCCTTTAAGTTTTATAAATCGGATGTCTTTTTGACCACAAACATGAACTTAATGCCTTTATAATTAAATTATTAATGTAAATACAGCACAACAAAACAGTTTTGTTGACAAATCTGAATGTTTTAATGATCTAATTTTTAAAACTATTAAATGTTTTCCCGTAATTTACTTTTTGAAGAAAGATAATAGTAATTATGTTTAAAAATATGATATTAAAGTTGTTCTTACAAATCTAATTATTTTATGTGTTTCAGAAAAATATCTTTAAGTATCAAAATCTGCTGAAAACATCCACACGGCCAGAAGTGATACTGAAGGAGCTTAAAGTACGTTTATTTCATCTTATTTTCTAATCTTGACAAAGTTGTTTACTTGTGATACTGTATTAGTAATGTTTATAATAAACATGTAAAATTGATTAGATATTGCTTAATTGCTCTTAATACATTATAAGCTATTTTATGACAAAAGTCTTGAAGTAATGTCTTAATGACATTTTTTACTAAATGATACCTTGTACAGCTGTAGACAAAATTTGTTCCCATGCAAGAATGACTTTTGGCACACCCCCTTTTGAAAGGTAGAGGTAGTTAAGGGTATGGAATATTTTCTAGGTTTCATTATTAAAAGTTAGTTTCGTTCTGGTATTACAATATATTTTTACAATAAATTCAAACACAATTTATACTAAAATATAGTTGACTTCATTAGTCTTTTGTGAGCTTTTCTCTCAGAAAAGTCTGAAATTATTTTGTAATATTGATCTTTTCAACCAGAAACTATACATCAAATTTCAGTTGCAAATGAAATATAAATACCAAATTTAAACCGAATCTGTTCATTTTTTCCACATTGATTGCTAGTTTTCAAGAAAATTAAATTTTGTTTTTGATATTTTTCAGTCAAAAATCACAGTAAATTTTGTGAATGTACAACACGACCAAATCTGAATAAAATCAGTCCATTTTTGTAACCTGAAGCATGGAAGAAAAAACAGACATACACTTGTTGTGAAACATTATTTTATGTCAAGATAAGAACAAAAAACACATTTCTACATGTTTATTTCACTTATTTAAAAATTGATAGACAAAGTACCAACTCACTGAAGATAAAGATTGGCGCAAACTGGTGTTTCATTTTTCATCTCATTTACCAGTCAGTTTGATGCCCGTACCTTGTTCATGTTAAAAGAATGATGATTTTTAACTAATGTTATACAATAGTATTAACTTTATTGTTAATATGTTATTCAAATTAACAATAACGTACTGTCTGATCTTGAATTAATAACTAAACATGCTGCTAATAGCCTTGAAAACTAATTGGTTACCGAAGCTTGGTTAACGTTTTTATTGAATAATAATTTTTTTTACACACTTTTGGATTTTGGAAAATTTTTTCAACCAAGATGCAGAATGACTGTCCAATTCGTACTGGAGCCTAGGTTCCATTTTAAAGACTAAATTTTTATTGACTTAATTAGTTGAAATTTAGGATGTAAAGATATTTTGCCTTATGAAGTATTTGTATTAAAAAATAGCATTAATATCATAGTAAACATAAATTTTGAAAACAAAAATAAAAAAAATACTTTGTGGGAAACACAAGTCACAATTATTTAAACTAAATAAAAACAAATTAAAAATCCTGGAGCAATTAGTTGTTTGTTCTCTTTTGACCTCTAATTGCTACATAAAACATTCATAGCAGTATGTAAAATATTGTAGCAGAGGTAAAAACAATAATTTAAAAGGCAATTATTATATTTTTCAGAATTTGGTGGAACTGGCAATGACCACTCCATTGCGTGACGAGTGCGTATCCCACGTACCTATTGAAATTGTATCAAAACTGCTTGTTGAGGTAATTGTTACGATATCCAACAATATTATTTATTAAAGTATTTCTTCAAACATGTATTAATAACATTATGTATAACCATAGTTGTATAAACAGGATGAAGACTGCTGGACTGTGAAATCGTGGAGTGTAGATATGATCAGCATCCTTGCGCCCTTGTTAGAGAACTGCCCTCCATCACCGGAAATGTGCCGTTTCTTTTCCAGACATTGTATTCATCACCCTCGGTCATCTTTAGTCAGTGAGGCCCTCACACCTATAATCCATAGGATACTGAAGCACAATGTTGTAAGTGGTTTTTGTAATTTCAGACTTCAGACATTTTTTATATATTATTTTAGTAGGGACAGTGTTAATTAAGAATGTTTATAAACATTGAAGTACATAATTCTGATGTACATTATATTTCATTTTACTTATTTAAAATGTTTACTTTAATATTATTGTTAAGAACCCAAACAAAACATTATTGTTCACTATTAAATATTATATTTTTTTAATCAGATATTTTCATCATTTATATATATGGAACAATATATGATGCTTAAAGAATGTGAATCATATATTCTTCCCTAAAACATTAAACTTAAAAACTAGAATATAAATCTAGATGCCTAGGCTTATGTTAAAATACTAAAACTAAAAAGTAACAAACACCTTAGGTATTTACTTATAAAAGTAGAACTTACAATATGCCATTTTAAAACTATAAGTCAAAACTTAACATATGTAAGTTTTAGTTTTGGAGTTTACGACTTAAGTGTTTGTTCCCCGATCCTTGAATGTTTCTTCCCTGTTTTTAGTTTTAGTATTTTAACAAGGTCTTTCATTAAAATGCAAGCCCAAAAGCCTAAGTTGTAGTTTTTAAGACTTAACGTTTTAAATCAAACACTCCAGAAGAAGAGTTGCTTCACACACTCAAAACTGACATGTATTGTTCTATATACACAAATGTATGATTAAATAATAATATGAACATTCTAAGATTAAGTAATAATTATACTACTTATATATATCTATGAAAAAATTGCAGTGAATCAATAAAAATTATGAAATTGGAAATTGATATTATGTACAAAATTGTTTCTTTTAAACTTAATTAATTAATCCATGAAATTTTAAACAAATGTAGTTTTGGTTAGTAAGTGAACAGAAAACAACTGAAATCATGTTTTTTGAAGACGATGTCAAAAATAATAAAATTAAAAAACACATACACTGTTTTAAAAAGTAATTTCATGTTTAAAAAACACCTTTTCATATTCACACTAACTTATCTTCTATCCAAGATTATAGTGACTTTAGAATCATGACTTTGAATTTTTCATAACATAATTTTTCAAAAGAGTTTTTATATTAATTTTATTTTATTATTAAAAAATTTTTTTTTTCAAAATGAGATTAGAAAACAAAAGCTATGTTTGGGAGAGAAATTCATACCAATTGTGCAAAATAACCAATTTTTACTATTTAAAATTTAAAAATATTTACTGAATGAAGTATTTAAGTAACACAAGACATCTAGTTAATATTTAAAATTTTTATTTAAAAGTTGAAACATTTTTGAATGCAGATTGCTGATATAGTCAGTGGTTCCCTAATGAGGTGGACCCTCAATGAAGCCAATACAGTTCCCATCCATTTTTGTTTATCTACATTGGTTTACCTGTGTTTTTATTTTTTCAGGATTTTGGCAAGTTTTTACTTACCAGAAAACTTGTCCAAGACTATATTCAGGCACTTTACTCGCACAATGATGGCAGAGATGTGATACGCAAGTTTGTAGCGAGGTAACATTTAAATTAGTTCATTTATAAAATAATTGCCTAAGATAATATTAAATTATCTGTAAGTAACACTAATTACAAAGTCTCCAACAACCGATGCTAACTTATAGATCACTAATTTAAATAATTGCAGCTGTATCTGACTTGACAAAAGCAAATTTTCAAAAAATATTAATATCAAAATAGTATTTTTATTTTACTCACTTTTAAAGATATGACTTTACCATTTAATCACCATTAAAATTTCCATAAATTAGAATTTTGAATTTTTAAATTACAGCAGAGTCTCGTTTACCTGTCCATCACTAATCCGATCTTCCATTTTATCTGACCCTGACTTAAAAAAAAAATGTAAGGAAATTTTATAGTGTTGGGTGATAAGTGATGAGTGCTGCAATGGTGACAAATATGATATTTATAATATTTGAACTATATATAAAGATAGACGAAAAAAATAATATTTGAATGTAAAAAAATAATTAGCAGTAAGACAATTTGTAGGGATAATTTTTGTAAATTAAAATATAATAATGTACTGTATTTTAAAAATAATAAATGTATATGACAATTGTTTACTATTTAAAGCCACATAGTTCATACAGACTTGGTGGGGTGTATCAATTGTTGAGTAGGTGTAACCATTAAATACCAAGGAAGGTGAGTGCCAGCAGAACTAAACCCTCAAGGGGGATGGGTGAGGGCAAGTACCTATTTCTTAAAACTGGGCCTTTGGGACTAAAGTATGGTGACCCCTACAGAAGAGTTCCTGGTAGAGCTAGTGTAGGTCTAACAACCCCACCTAGCCCTAGCGAGTTAGAAACACACACACATTACGAAAGCTACAGAAGAGAATCAAAAATATATTTTTTAGGGAGACCAGGACTCAGAAATGAGTTGTAGCACCAAGGATGATGATGATAGTATGTATGGAAATAAAGTGTGTTTGTCGCTATTTCTCATTTTCAGACTCCTTAAACATGTCAATCTGTTCTAAGCAAACAAAAATAAACAACATATCTTCATATAGACAAATTTTCTTGTTACTGCTAAATTGTGGAGAATTACCACAGACCTTATTCAGCTTTAAGTAGTTTTTTGTACTTTCCATGTGATCCAACTTTCCCACTAATCCAACCAGGTTGCTAAAGTAATTTATGCAGATTTTTAAGCATATCAGATTATCAAAAAAGTGTAAGATAAACAGTTTTAATTTTTTCTAATTTGGAATGGCTGGTCATTTTGAAACTTGGATGAATTTTGCTACATAATGAACTTGCTTTAAGTATATATATATATATATATATATATATATATATATATATATATATATATATATATATATATATATATATATATATATATGGCTGTTTCAAAATGACAGCTATTCCAAATCAGAAAAAATTAAAACTGTATATGTATATATATATATATATATATATATATATATACATATGTATAAACAATATTTTTAATAACCCCTGACCTTAGAAAAGTGATCTAAAGGTCAGGATTGGTATCTAAAATATCTCAAATACTTTTAAACCATTCAACATGTTCAAGCAAATAAAATTTTGTTTTAATTAGTAAAATTGACCAGAAAAAATCTACGAAGATTTCTGTAGTGGATCAGTCTTAAATAAAATATTTTTTGGTTTCAGCGCGCATGGTCAAAACTGTGGATGTCCGCATCCGAGAGTTCTTCCCAATCTCGTTTCTGTCTGTCTGGCAGCAGTTTTCTCAGCGTTTGAAGTACAAAACATTCTTCAAAGTCGGAATGAAAATGAAAATAACAGAGACAAGCCTTCACAACTAGAGTGTTACTTGCATGTCTTCTTAGCAATGTAAGTAGACTATTTTAACAATACTTTGAAGTCAAATTATTGTTTATACTATCCAGAAATCTCATAGTTAAAATTGTATGGTTACTTGCTTCACAAAAATAAACTTTTTGAAAACATTAAGATTGCACAACACTTTAGTATTAAATTTTTAATTAGAAATTATAACTGCAGGAAAAGTCTATGGCTATTTATTTGCAAGTGTACCAATGCTGGATCTACACATGTTCACCCTTTGTAAAATATTTCGAAGATCTTATCTAATAATAAATTTTGATAAGTAAGTAAATATGAATTCACTTCAAAACTTACAATAAATTTAATAACTGTCGCAATAAATTTTTATTACTTATGCATTAGGTTAAAGTGAAAAAAATCATCCACAGAAATAATAGAATAAAAAGTATTTATTTAAAGGTTTAAAATTTTACAGAACAGAAATTAAAAAAAAGCTTTTCCCATAACAACTTTCATTTGAAATGTTTAATACTACTTCATGCTTGACAAGTTTTGTTGCACTGTTTAATACCATTTGTATTGTTTATTGAGTAATGGAATCATTTGTGTATATGAAAACAATACACAGTGTTATATAGAATACGCTTATAGTGTATTGTTTCTATATAAACAAGTAGTGTGAAATATCTGAATAAATAATAATATTAATATGAATATGCCATAATTAATTTAATAATACAGTATAACATTGATAATCTGAACGTTAGTAATCCAAATGTTCGATAATTCAAACCCAATATAGACAAAAATAATTTTTGCTACAATAGCAGAAAATTTTGCGCTAAGCATCTTTGTTGCATCAGGCGCACAGATGTTCTGAAATGTATGTATGTACTATGTTAAAATAAAGCATAGGACTAAATATGGTAAAAATAATTTCAAAATGTTTTGAAATTAATAAATTATATTTATTTTTATAGAAATGAGATTAGACAAAACACTTATAAATAAAATTTATTCAAACAAATTAAAAAAAAAACATTTTTTGTGATATTCTCAAATCAAGGTTGCGTAAAAAGGCCCACTTTACATTCACAGTACTCAAGTATAATACCGCTTCACTTTTTTTGGTCTTGTATGTGTGTTTGCACCAAAAACATCCTTTCTGTAATTCCTGGTTCCTTTCTTTCCTTCTGAGTACCTGGTTTTGACCACCCCATACAACATTGCCATGATGTTAAACACAGTGGGTGATATGTTTTGTACTGATTAGGGCAGTTACATAGTCCCATTATCTTCTGTCAGTAATACATAATGCAAAACAAAGAATTGCCTAATCAACCATAACCTAAAATCTAAGTGGTATTTTTATGTAAATATTGAAAACAAGACATTCTGTGGTTATGCAGTCTATTTGTCAAACCACACATACTTCAGATTTACTCTACATTGAACACTTTGCTAATCATGTATTTCCACTACAACAACATTTTCAAGAATTATGTCAAAATAATGTTCTAATTTGTTAAATTAAAGGATTTTCTATCATTTGTTGACAATTTATTTTGTAGGTCTATTATTATTTATAACTTTATTTAAATACAGTAAAGTACAAATAACTTGTTATTAGCCACATTTATGTCTATGTTTGATAATCTGAACCATTTCTGGTTCCAGTTAATTGGGATTATCAAGGTTCTACTGTAATTTAAACAACAGAATCCTAAGAGCTTGTTTAATCTTTCTTGTTTCATTGTTGTTCATAAGTAGGCCGATATACCTATAAAGTTATTGAGTTTAGCATACTGCATAATTTTTATTTTTAAACAGGCCATTTTTTAGGGTAATCTAATTCATATTATATTTCTGAAAGTTTGTGTGTTTGTTATTCAATCACACTTTAACCACAGGTCGAATTGAAATGAAATTTGATACGAATACGGTTTAAGTATCTGAGATACACATAGGCCTATTCCCGTTTTAAAAAACGTCATTATACTACTTACCCAGCCCAAATATTTATTAGTTTTAGTTTTGTAACATGTGTTAACTGTAGTTAGTTTTAAATACTGTTTACTGGACATGATATTTAGGCACCAGAGATGGACATAGATCTAATCCAATTTTACAAATCTTAATCTATGTTTTATTTATTGCAAAATTATTGCTTTTAATGTAACATTTTCAATTATTTTAGTTGAAATATTTTCAAAACTGACTAATTTGTTACTTTGTGTTGAATTTTCAATATTAAATATAAAAAATTCCCCACGCAGAGTGCCAATTGTAATTTGTAATATTACAATTACTGTGATTTGTAATTAATTACAAATATTACTGTGCCAATATTTGTGTAATTACATTATGTGAAAAAAAATGGTAAATATGCAGTGTAGCATATCCTGGATTTTACGATATTTTTGTTACTAAAATGCTATATTATGTGCCCAAAAGCAAGAATCTAAAATATGAAAGCACGAGAAGTACGATAAAAATCGAAAATAAAAGTGGAAAACATATCCTCAAAATTGCTACCGGCGAAAATCGGTAACGTGTTGTAGATCGGTAAAACAATAAAGATACGTCTAACACGGGTTTTGGGTAATAAGAAACCCATTTTTTAAAAGAATACTGCATATCCTAACTGACACGGTTGTTAAGCCTAACACGGTGATGCGTGAAAAAACCTGTATATTTTTTAAAAGAATACTACATAACCTAACTGACATGGATGTTGGGCCTATCACGGTCATGTGTGAAAAAAATTTAATATATTTTTTTAAAGAATACTCCATAAGCTAACTAACATGGTTGTTAGGCCTAACACAGTGATCCATTAAAAAAACCTTTATTTATTGTTTTAAAAGAGTACTCACACGTAACTGACATGGTTGTTGGGCTTAATACGGTGATGCATGAAAAAAACCTTTATATTTTTTTTAAAGAGTACTCCATAACTTAACTAATATGGTTGTTAGGCCTAACTTGGTGATGCGTGAAAAAGCCTGTATATATTTTTAAAGAATAGGCTATTATAATATCCTGACACTGTTTTTGGGCCTATCACGATGATATTTAAAGTATACTAGGTGATGCGTGAAAAAACCTTTATATATTTTAAAGAATACTGCATATCCTTACTAACACGGTTGTTAGGCCTAACACGGTGATAAGTGAAAAACCTTTATATTTTTTTAAACAGTACTACATATCCGAACTGATACGGTTGTTGGGCCTATCACGGTGATGTGTGAAAAAAAAATTATTTTTTTAAAAGAGTAATCAAACCTTAACTGACACGGTTGTTAGGCCTAACATGGTGATGCGTGAAAAAATTTTTATATTTTTTTTTAAAGAATACTCCATAAGCTAACTAACATGGTTGTAAGACCTAACACAGTGATCCATTAAAAAACCTTTATTTATTTTTTTAAAAGAGTACTCCATAACCTAACTGACACGGTTGTTGGGCCTAATACGGTTATGCATGAAAAAAAACTTTATATATTTTTTAAAGAGTACTCCATAACTTAACTAACATGGTGATGCGTGAAAAAACCTTTATATTTTTTTAAAGAATACTACATATCCTGACACGGTTGTTAGACCTAAAACTGTGATGCGTAAAAAGACCTTTATATTTTTTTAAAGAATACCACATATAATAACTGACACGGTTGTTAGGCCTAACATTGTGATGCGTAAAAAAACCTTTATATTTTTTTAAGGAATACTACATATCCTAACTGACACGGTTGTTAGGCCTGACACGGTGATGTGTAAAAAAACCTTTATATTTTCTTAAAGAATACCACATAGCCTAACTGATACGGTTGTTAGGTCTAACACTGTGATGCGTAAAAAAACCTTTATATTTTTTTAAAAGAATACTACATATTCTAACTGACACGGTTGTTAGGCCTAACATAGTGATGCGTGAAAAATCTTTATATTTTTTTACAGAATACTCCATAAGCTAAGTAATATGGTTGTTAGGCCTAACACGGTGATGCATTAAAAAAACCTTCATTTATTTTTTTAAAAAGAGTACTCCATAGCCTAACTGACACGGTTGTTGAGTTAAACGGTGATGCAGGAAATAAACCTTATTATTTTTTTTTAAAGAGTACCCTAAAACTTAACTAACACGGTGATGCATGATCTTTAATGTATATTATCATTGCGGGCAAAGCCGTGACAGGTAACAGCTAATCATATTATATTTCTGAAAGTTTGTTTTTGTTTATTTGTTTGTTATTCAATCACACTTTAACTACTGGACCAAATGAGATTACATTTGGTGTGAACACGTTTTAGGTATTTGAGATAAACACAATACTATTCCAGTTTAATTGTATAATATTGACTTTTTAATAATATTGTATTTTATTAAAATATGACATGACCCTGTTTTAGTGTATCGAGTAGCAAAAATTTATATGTCTTTGCCGAAAACCATAAATCGTATAATATTTTATATAGCAATATATTAAAATGAAATGACCTATTCTGATTTTGAAAATCGACTATAAATTTTATTGCTTACATTATAATTGCAGGCAAAGCTGCAACGGGTAACAGCTATTTGTAGATAAAAGGAATTCATCTTCTCCCATAGTTAATCAGGGAAAAAACAACCTAACTTATTGGAGTCTTACACAAAGTACATGAAAAAAATCGATAGCCTAATGATCTATTCAAATAGGCCTAGGTACAAGTAAATAATTTAAAATAGCCAAAATATGTTCTCTAGTATTTTTTTGCCTTGACCTGTACTATGGAGTTTTATAGTTCCTAGTTCCAAGCCTGAAGTTAGTAGTTGCAATGATTCACTACTTCTCTGTATGAAAAAACACTGAGCAATATTAAAAGCCAATCTAGTCAACTGCATATTCTCTAAAAATAATAAATAGCAAGAGTGATTTGTAAATTTAAATATTTTTCCAATTTTTCACAGCTCTGAATATGATGATTGGCGACCAGGCTTAGCGCAGTTGCTGCAACCCATTCCTTTTCCAGATGAGGCCTTAGCGAATGAAGAATTTATTAGGTGAGTTTCTGTTTATAATACAAAATAGATTGAACCAAATAAAAAGTATTTAGAGCTACTTGACAGTTTTCTGTCATAGGTGATTATAGTAATAAAACGAAATAAAAACTTTTGAAAGCAATTGTAATTGTTTTTATTATTTATGTAATAGGTTAAACTCGAAAAATTAACACACAAAAATAACAGAATAAAAGTATTTATTTCAATACTTGATTTTTAAAATTTTTTATTTTAAGGCAAAAAGAACATCGAGGCTATTATCGCCTCCTAAATATAAGTGTGTGTTAGACTCGGGTACTGCGAGGGATGTCTAAATCCTCTCAATAGGTGCAGCTAGTCTGCACCCCCTGCAGGGAAATTTCACTAAATGCAGGGGCATTTACTGTTTATTAAACAGTAAATGTTTAAATAATAAATTGTAACAGAGGCCTATTTATTGGTTAGTGTCAGTTTATGTAGAAACTGTTAAAGTGTAATATTGTTTATGTAGAGCTGTTGTTACTTGTTAATCATGACAATAATTGATTAATTGATGATGACAATGAGTGCATCAAAATAAGTCTCTTTCTTTTGCAGACAAAAAATTTAAAACATTTTTTACACATTAACCATACAACAAATTATTATTAAATGAATACACACTCAGTTTTTCAAATCTACTCTTTTTTATATCATTTATTAATTCATCATCTTTTTGAAAAAGATTGTAATTAAAATAAAAATTAATACAAAAAATACAAGATTATTTAATAAAATACAATACATATAATTATGACTTTTAAGAAAAAATTCTGTTATTGAAGCAAAAATAAAAATTTGTCACATGATTTTTATTTTTGGTTCTATAACAGAAATTCTGTATAAACACAAACATCGGCAAATGTCTGAATAAACAATAATAACACATTTTATCATTACGTAACAATTATAAAAACAATATAGGAATATTTTTTTAATGTTTGATAAATGCGGTTCTTTTCTCTGAACACTCCTTGTCAGTCAATTCTCAAAAGTTTATATAATCTCTACAAGGTCAGCAGAGACCATTGTTGATGTATAAGCAACTTTTGAGGGTGGGAGTTTGGTTCATTGCACTTGGTAATAACTCTCACTACACAGCTCCTCAAACTGTTGTCATTCCAGTAAAACACTCAAAGTAAGAGCACGCTTTAGGCCACCCTAAAGGCAATAACAGCATGTCATATCCACAGAGAGATGACATGCTTTGCGATTTAATCTTATTTCTAGCTCATACTACTCTTAATCATCTACGCAAGACACATATACACATGCTCACTACTTTACATACACACAGCGATATGTGGCCTGCTACCTCTCAAACCATCATTGTCCAGGTCTTCCTTTGTGATTGAGTTTAAATGGATAGTTGCTTCTTATTATTATTATTATTATTTTAAAGGCGAAAAGCACATTGAGGCTATTATCACCTCCCTAAATGTAAATGTGAGTGTAAATTGTTAAAGTCGTAAGTGTAGTGTTGTAAGAGTAAGTGTGTGTTAGACTCAGGTACCGCGAGGGACGTCTAAATCCTCTCAATAGGTGCAGCTAGTCTGCACTCCCTGCGGGGAATAGTTGCTTCTGCAGTCACTTAGCAAACCTTATTTATAATGAAATAATTTTGAAAACTGAGCTGTAAAGAGTGCAGAATGAATGATGCTGCTGTTGACATTAATGTGAATTAATTTTTATTTTTTAGATATTTGATGCCAATGATCAGGAGGATTGGGACAGATATGCAGTGCGATATCCATCAAACACTGCTCGGAGTTAGAGAAGGGAAGGAAGGTTGGTTTGATATCTATTGTCCATCTAGCCTTGCTTGTGTTGATGAAGGAAAACTTTGGGGTGATATGGTAAGCAACAATAATCTGCCCGTTATTTGGAATCTACTTTAATTAATTAATGAAATATATAACCTCTAATACGTTCCATGGTTTACTTGTTAATTTCAAAATTTTGTTTTAAGTTCATACTCTTATAAATGTCTATTTTAAATAAGTAGTTTTAATAAATTCATTTTATCTCAGCTACAACAATTATGGCTCAGGAAGTTTAACAGTTTATGATCTCAACTAATTCTTATATGTTCTTGACAGTTAGAGACTTTGTTGAAATGTTGTTGCAAACGTAAGCGATTCATTGGTCAACTGATAAGTAAACGTCTTGGCGCATGTTTGTTACTGGCATTGCGTGATCACTCCGCTGCACAGACTGTGCTGTGTCTAGCCTTGGAATGGAATGTTTTATCTGAAGCAGATCAACGTCTCACTGTTGTAACAACTTTACAGTCTACGCAGTCGGGCAGCCAGTTTTACTCTGCACTTTGTCAACGACAGCTACATCTACAGGAACTCGTGAGTGTTTTTAAAATAGAATTTAATTCAATTTAAATAATTTGTGTTAAAAGCACACAAATTATTTTCTTTCACCGTAACTGGTATACATGACATGATTTTGATATATCATTGCTTAACACTTTGGTGTGTAAAGACGCCATATGACATCTGTAAAGCTGAGATCAGAGTGAGTAGCATATTAACATCAAAACTGCCACAAAGGAGTAAAAACATTTTTTTAATTAACTCATTTATTTTAATGTAAAAATACATAAACATGAAAAAAGGCTAAACATACAGTGCAGTGCTACACTGTGAACATTCAAGGGAAACGTCTTTTCTTTTTTGTTCCTTTGTTTTCATGTTGTAACAAATATATCACTTCCTTTGAATTCTTTCCGTTCAGTACTTGTTGGTAGAGGTTGGATGAAATGACTTCTTGTAAGCCGCAAAGAGTGTCTATCGGTACTCGGGTGTGGCCTGTTTGTCGATGTCCTGATCTTCTTTAGGCATGTAATATACTTCTACAATTTGCCTAATCGGATTGAGGCAAAACTCCATTAGTGAATTTTTTTTACCAGTACGTAAGTTGAACATGTGATATGCATTTAACACATCAATATCAAGTAAATATAAATTGTAAACAAAAAGCAATAATAACAAAACTATAACAAAAAACAACCAGATAAATAATACAAATTAAAAAAAAATACAATATTGAAATAAACTTCCTTATTAATACACATCTTACTTTGAATACTGCCAGAAGGATAATAACTACTGTCAAGCCACAAATATTTCACACGTGCGGTTTGACACTGCACGTTTTGGTTATCTGTACTGACACTGCAGGTTTTGGTTATCCCATTTCCTGGGAAAGCTCAATTGTCATCCACCAATGAATGTATTACTTTTAATATAATTAGCGTGAAAATGTACTAATGTAAGACGGGTTCCTAAAATAACTTCATATTATCTTCTTTTATTCCATTTATACAATAATTTCAGCATGTAAATATAAAAAAATAACTAAAGTGTCATGTGATGTGCTTACTTACTCATGTTATCTTATGACGTCCTTACTCATTTTTGTACCTTTAGGGTACTCTCTTCAAGTACTTTTTATACTCTTCAAAGGGTTAAGTGAGTATATTTTCAGTTTAGAAAAAAATATAGTCATCATTCGATAAGTAGGTAATTAATTGTAAAATTCTTTAATTTGTACTGAGATTCTGGAAAAACTCTCGATAACTTTGTTAGCTTTTGCAAAAGCAGTGAATAGAAAAAGTGTCCTGAACCTTTTTAATGAAATGAAAATGAGCAAAAAAAATTTTGTCTCTATTTCTGTCTCTTTCTTTTTCTTCCTCCTTTTCTATAACAGTATATGAGTATCGCATGAAAACGTGTTGTTTTGTTTTTGGTATTTTTCTTTAATTGAAGAACCGTTTATCATTCATTCGAAATTAATATAAACGTTTATAATTATTGTTGTTAATACTGCTAGTTTTTAACAACATAACCTAAAACTTATTACAGCCTATCAGCTGTTCAATGAAATCAGCTGATCATTACAAATTAATGTAAAACAACAGATCTTACTATTACTACAGTAAATAATATCTAAGCTAGGTTCATGTATTTATTTATTTAAACAAAACAAGATATCTGTAAACATATCTTCAAACTAATTATATATTCATCATCATTATTCAACTAACATATCATTATCAAAAGCTTTGCTTCTCTTGGTAACTTCCTGAGTTCCACACATGTAAATTTTTTACAGTAATTTATTTAAATAAATATTTATTTTTGATCATATTTATATAACAAATATATATATATATATATATATATATATATATATAGTACTATAAAGGTCTATCTTTACTAACAAGTAAAAAATTACTTCACTGTTCCATTTATAATAAGTCTGGATATTTATTTACAGCAACAAAAAGGTGGACCTCGAAAGCTGACTTTGCCGAGCAGGTCGACAGACAGTGATGTCATACGTCTATTGAGTTGTGGTGCATTCGGCAACCTCGAGTGCCTCAGTCTAGCCTTCACTCATGTCACCAGTGCCTGTGCTGAGCATATCATCAAACTGCCCGCTCTTCGCTACCTTAACTTGTGGGCCACTCAGGTAAAATATTTTAATCTATGCCACTCAGGTATATACAATTTTAATCTATGCTATGTATTTAGTTTTGACAATTGTACGCTTTTCTAGTGTTCTGTCACTTTCTGATATGATTACACTTAAATCTGAAATAAAATAAAGTACCTATATAATGTTAAAATGATTTAATTTTGTAGAGTACATATCTCTGCCCTTCATAGCTTCCAAATTAGTAGCATTTAATTAAAAGGCTCTTAAATGTAACATTAAATAAAAAATAATATAAAGAAGAATTAGGTGTTATTTTTCAAATAGCAGAGAATAATTGGTACAAAAAAAAAATTACAAGAAATTTATTTCGAAAAATTAAAAAGAGAAGAGAGAAAAAAGAAAAAAAGTAAAGAAGCCAAAATAGGTGAAATTTACTTAAACCAGAAAAGATACTTATAAATTAAGAAATTAAAAAAAATAAAATACGTTACAGATATTGGGATGGCAACTAATAGCACAAGAAACAAATTAATGGGAAACATTAAACAAAAAGACAGATTTAGTAAAAATGGGGTTTATAAAATGCACTATAAATGCCAAGCAATGTATGTAATACAAACGGGATGAAAATTTAAAACTATATATCATAAACACATAAGATCATTATTTGTCAAAAACTGAAAATGTTCACAAATTATAAAGATTAAATAAGCTATAAAGAGAAAGCGCTGGAAGGATCAATCAGAAGTGACCACATCAATAAATCGAAGCGTGATTATCAATAAATAGAAGTAGAGAGGGGAAGGGGTTAAAATAGTATAAACAATGAACCTAGATTCGGGGGAGCAGTACAGTAAAAAGTTTTGAAAATGGAAGTATTCCTGAAACACTTCAACAAATACAAAGTGATTGAAGCTAGGAAATGCAAAAATATGCACTCTACAACTTACAACATTAGTAGCGAAAAAATGATGATTACATTGAGAATTAAAAATGTTTTCTGTGTTATAGTTTGGAGATGCAGGATTGATGGTTATCTCTGAACACCTGCCCAAACTGCAAGTACTCAACTTGTGTGAAACACCTGTTTCTGATAAAGGAATTGCAGCTCTTGGAGGTTAGTAGGTTACATTATTTATTTAGGTACTTCTAGAACTTTCACAGTTACTAAATTATTTCGAGTTAACACAAAACTTTTATTATTCAACATTTTATCATTGATAAACTAAAATATCCACTTCAGTATCAATATAGTTATACTTTTATTAATCAAATTTTGTTTCTTTGATTTGTGTAGCGATGACAAACCTCAGGAAACTGAACCTTAACAGCACAAAACTATCGGCACATACATTTGAAGCACTTAAGAAGAAGTTACCAGGTCTGCAAGAGTTGGACGTGCGCTATACTGAGGCTTGGTGAATAGTGATGTGTGTTCACTTGTAGGATCCGTGTTTAAGCACATTGTGTGAAGTGTTCCTGTCCCATAATTACTCAGGGTGACTACCAATTGCATTATTGTTCATTGTAAATTAGACGATGTAAGTAACAATGTTATATAGAAAATTATTTTGTATGGAAGCAAATCAAGGTTATGTTACGAGTAGTCTACATATCAGTAAACAAAAATGTTAAATATATTTTACCAAAACATTGCAGTTTTAAACTCTATAAAAGAAATCAATCCAAAAAGTATATTGTTTTACGATATTAATTTTGTATCATCTTTTACTAAAAAAACAGAAATTTTACTGAATAAGTTTTAAATAACTAGATTTAACCAATGGGCTTGTCAGTCTACTGTGTGTGGCAACAGTAATTTTGCTTTGTTTTGCTGACATTTATTAATTATGTCATCAGTGTGAATTCAGAGTGCAATGGCACATCAATATTTGGGCCAATGTTCAACCTACACTTTATCTTGCTTTCTCATTTTAAGCAGGTTTAGAATTAAATCGCTCAAATCAGGCTTTCAAAATCCCAAACATATATAATATATTTAATAATTTTATTTCATTACTTTTATTATTACTTAGTATTTACTTTTTTTTATTACAAACATATAAATCTAGTTTTACATATTTTATTTTTTTAATTTAAAGTATAGCTCAGTTGTTAGAACTCATATTGTCTTATATAATTAACTTTAATACTGTTACTGAAACTACAATAATTTAAATGGTAACTAATCACAGTTAAATACTCTGAATCTAATAACATTAATAACTGAATCATAATTTGAAATTCATGGGCGAATTTAGATGGATATTGGAGGGGGAGAGCTGATGTGTGGATTACCCTCCAGCAAAAGGGTGGAATTTTTTTTGAAAATTCAACAATCTGAAATTGTTTTTAAACACACTTTAGACTCAAATTACTGTATTTGAAAAAATTGATTTTGTTTATTTGTTCAGAACATTCAGTAATAGTAACAATTTTATGATAGTTGTTTTTTATAATAATAACAAATAATAAAATATTCTCATTGCGTTATATATTTTTTTTAATTATTAATAATTTATAATGAATATTATTCTAAGTTTTTTTTATTATAATGAACTTTTATTGCTTAAAAGCTTAACATAAACTTAAAAAAAATAAAGGTTATTTTTGTTTGAAAGGTAAAAATGCTTAAAGAAATGTCCACCATACTAGTTGACTTTTTTACAAAAGCCACTGCACAAACTAATAAACATTATTTCAGGTAATTAAAAAAGAATTCAAGTTGTACTATTTCAATCAAAGCATTATTTTTATATTTAAAATCCAAATTTATTGCTGTACATGATGGGAAAGCAAGGAGAAAGCTACGGAAATAGCTAGGATAGATTTTGCAAATTAAAAAAATGTTATCCAGTGAGTACACTCTGATATATGGTGTGTCTAATCAGCTGTTTTAAAATATGATTGTGTTTTGAATAAGAAGCAATAGTTTTTAATTATTAAACTTGTTTCCTCCTTGTCAGAACTAGTTTTATTCTGAGAAATTATTCAGTTAAAACTGTCGATTATAAGGCATATGAACACAAAATTTATTAAAATTACACAAAATTACTAAAATTAAAAAAAATTGCTTTAGTGATAATGCAAAAAATCTGTTTAATGTTGAACATAATAGCTAGAGCTGAAAAGTTGTTCTATTCTGATCAAGAAAATCTAGTTTCTTTAATGTAACAGTCAAGAAAAGTAAAATGGAATGCTTTTTAATAATACATGTTTTCTTCTTAAAAAAATTCACCAGTTTTAAGAAGTATTTGATTATTTTTAAAATGTAAGCCTATGAGATAATTATACATCGTAGGAATTTAATAATAAAAAAAGAAATACTGTTTGGATGAAAACCACAGTACCATATTTCAAGATGTTTTAACGAATAAATATTTAACTTGACAGTAAAAATTATTTGTCTTAGGAAATGCACTCATGAACGACGAATATAATTTGGGAATTATATTCCCAAATTGCACCTCTACTTTTAAAAAATGTCCTCAAAACTGTGTTTGTTATGCTCCCTCCGTCAGTGACTGCAGTTAAATGTGATTTTATTTTAACCAAACACCTAATTTTAGACAAATTTTTCTTTGATACTTTAAATACTATAATAATGGTGTGTACATCACTTAGTACATTGATAAAAGTATTGTTACTTTATAAAACATTAATGAGGAAATCATTGTAGAACACAATTAGTAGCATCTGAATCACAACTTTTTCGCATCCGTAAACCAAAAATGTAAATTTGGTATTACCAGATTCTGTACAATCCGTGATTATTTTGTTGCAAACACCTTATTTGTATTAGCTTAAGTCTTACTTTAAATAATATGTCAACTACAGTATTAATTATTACAAACAAATTATTAAATTTATTTACTTAGATTATTAAATTTGAATACTAGTTTTATTTCAAAGAGAAAAACCACTTTAAAGCAATTTCTTTAAATGCTGCTATTCAAATATTCTTGAATTAAATTGATTCAGTGTTGCGGATCATTAATCTATAGTGATTACGCATTCTGGTTAGTAAAAATCAAACAAACAAAGGAAAGAAGCAGTGATTTCATTGAGACTAGCGATCTTGTAGAATCTACTAATTAAAGGTTAGTAGAAATATATTAACTTTTCACTTGAAAATGCAGGCAATTCATGCTGTTTGGCACTTTATGAATTATATTTGATTTACATATTTTAATATTGAGAATGAAATAGTAAGCAGAAGTATCAAACTAATTATGTGTTAATGAAATGTAATTTTAAAGCATAGTGTGATAACATCATTATCTGCCGCACAAGATAAAAAAGTTGTTTCAACTTTAGCACAAATTTTCCAAGTTAAGGTAAAATAATTACTGTTTAATGTTATGTTCAGTAAACTGTTCAATTATTGTAAAGAGTTTCATTGTTGGAGATAAACAATGTGGCTAAGGTCGAGTGAAAAAGATTATTAATGTCTAACTGGACATTTTTAATTGATAATTATTAGTGCCTTTATGGGAGAAAAGCAGTAAACCTTGAGTGCCGCACCATTCCCTTTACCATGTGAACACCAAAACTCCGCTGCAAGTGACTGCATAAAACATTGTTGTTTCACTGGTACGTGATATAATACCAGAACCTTTGAATGTGTCAAGTATTGTAATGTGAGTGTATCTATGTGTACGTGATGTTAATATGTTTGTTTTAAGTCTTTCATAAAAGTTTTTTCGTGTTTAACATTTTTATTTTAAGGAATGCTGTTTATAGAATTAAAAGTAGGAATATTCACTTGATTTCTAGGAAAGAAATCATGATTTCGTTGATACTACATGTTGAGTAAAAATAAAATAAAATAAAATTTTACAAAGTGATGATATTAATAATAATGTTTTGAATGATAATTGTTGCACAAATTTTAATTTAAAATAAGATTCAGATAGTTAAAATATAAAAATATTTATATATATTGTGAATGATCTGAGGACAGTTTTATAAGACAAGAATTTTAAAGTAAGAATTTTTTTAGTCATAACCCATAAAAGTCAATTTAAAAAAATAATTAATTACATAACTACTTAAAAATATTAAGTTATGATGAAATAGTCTTTTTATTATTTTTTTATTCTGACATTTACCATCATTACAAGTATGGAACAACAAATGACAAAGTAAATTAACTCTAATTCTTAAGTATCAAGGTTTAGTTGCCGAGTCTAAAGCACTCTTTCAAGAGTGATACTTGAGTGATAAAACTTACATGCAATCAGCAAGCTACAAGTGAAAAAAAGCCCAACCAAATGTGAGATCTGAGTGAGCCATAACTAAAACAGCATGTTTCTGTTAGGTACTTGAACATGAACGTTGATCTACATTCTTGAAATGTCATATATTGTTCCGCATACAAAAATTATGAAAAACGGTCTAAATAAAAAATAATAGTGCAACCTTGGAAACAGCACTTGCCTGAATGTTTATTTAAAGATTACATAAAGTTTAAAGTTTTTTTATACTGTGTATATTATTTGACATTATAAACATAATTTTTATAATTTACAGAATGAGCTCTTTTTTCATTATGTACTGTATGGCCTTCATTTTGTAAAACTCAACATTTCAGAGTAAATCAGTATATATTAGAGTGTTTCAAAAGTTGTACTGTAATACAATAATTCAACTTTTCCTTTATTGTTCAGTTTAGTAAATTACCTTGTATTAATATGATGAGCTCTTATGTAACATGTTTATTAAGCTCTTAAGTTGAACTGAGATGATAAAATGCCACTTTTTTCTTTTCCTAGGTGCTGAAAACTGTACACTTTTCTATAAATTCAAGAAAAATTGCTACAATGCTGTAGTGCAATGTACTGTTTTTAATTATTCATAACAATACCAATGATTTTATTTGTAAAATTTTTTTGGCAAAGAAATGTGTAAAAAACAAATTCTGTTTTAAACAGTTTGTCCTTTTAATTATAAAAAAATGAAATTTATAAGACCTTCATTAAAATTAGAAATTAATTTAAAAAAACTACTATGTTTTTATCTCAAAATCAAATAACAATCCTTGTTATCTTATCTCAAATAACAAAGGACTGCCTCGAGACAACCTATTAACAAGGTTGTAGAGGTTAAAGACTTTAAGAGTGATGTCTAAGGGTTAATTATCATTGGGAATGTAATACACCAACACGACTTATGTGCCTGGGTTTACAGACCACCCAATTTGATCTAATTTTTATTTTCAATTTATAAGGAGAAATTATTTGAAACAAAACTAATAATCATTGTTTATTCTTTAAATGGCACATTACAGACCAACCTACACACAAGGTAAATTTAACTGAATATTTCATTCTTATACTTTCCAAAACATTTCTTCTGACTAAAATAGAATATAGGATACTGCAACGTTTAAGTGTATTATCTAGCTACAATAAATTTTTTGTCAGATTTTCATTCTTACTTGTACCGAACATCGCAACTTAACACAAATCAAGTGAAACCACTGGACCGTTTGATTAGTAGCTGCAAGAGTCCCCAAACCAATTAATTTTTAATAAAACTAAATAAATGTTACTGAGTTGTAGTAATTAATATATATTGATTACTTCCATTAACATACTCTTGTATAAGTTCAGTTATTCAATAAAATTTATTTTATACAATGTAAAACAATTTTAAAAATTGGTGTAATAAAAAAAAGTGAGTGTTATATTTTACCATTATTATTCTATATTTAGATTAGAAGGGAGTACTATTAAGTTTACTTGTGTTTTAGTACAAAATAAATGTGCGTAATTGTTGTTGCATAATCAGGTGTTTACAAATTACCCATAAATCCTAAGACTGTCGATTAATGAAGAAATGTTTTCATTTTGTATATATTGGATTATTGGCTTCGCCTAGTTTAGTTTTGTACCAAAGACAGTATCTATGCTATATAATATTATATTTTTATCGTTGTTATTTGAATCACGTAACCTCTAAGTATAATGTAAGTTAATTTTATTTTTATTTATTAAACTCTTTCTTAATCATTTTAAAACAAATCAATCTAATAATGTGAATAGTTAATTAAATATTCAAGCACTGATTGGACTTTTATTTGTTTCACTTCCAGAACTGATCATGTATTAGTTGACATTTTTTTTGAGAATTTTCATTGAAAATGAGCCAGACGAACTATCATTAAATTAGCAAATATCATAATTTCTATAACATATTTTATGGGAGTGTATTGCTAGTTATAATCTTACTGCTGTTAAAAAAAGTACACGTTTGGAATTTGGGGAGTTACCGACAGAAACAAAGCTTTCATTAATGCTATTTTTGCTGAATGTATAATTAGTTTGAAGATATGTTTACAAATATCTTGTTTTGTTTAAACAAATAAATACTTTGAACCTAGCGTAGGTATTATTTACTGTAGTTATAGTAAAAGATCTGTTGTTTTATATTAATTCGTAACAAGCAGCTGATTTCATTGAACAGCTGATAGGCTATAATAAGTTTCAGGTTATGTTGTTAAAAACTAGCATTATTAAAAACAATAATTATAAATGTTTATATAATTAATTTCGAATGTATTATAAACGGTTCTTCAATTAAGGAAAAATACCAAAAACAAAGCAACACGTTTTCATGTGATATGCATATACTGTTATAGAAAAGGAGGAAGAAAAAGAAAGAGACAGAAATAGAAACCAAATTTTTTGCTCATTTTCATTTCATTAAAAAGGTTCAGGACACTTTTTCTATTCCCTCCTTTCAGCAAAAAGCTAACAATAAAAGCATAAATGTTTATATTAATTTAGAATGTATTATAAGCGGTTACAACATGCACATGTTCTTCAACTAAGGAAAAATAACAAAATTAAAGCAACACAACATTTTCATGTAATACATGTGTATTGTTACTGAAAGGAGAAAGAAAAAGAGCCAGAACAGAGAGACAAAATTTGTTTCCTTTTTTCCGTTTCATATTTCCGTTACACTCTTCCGTTCAGCAGACTTTTTTTCTATTCATTCTTTTGCAAAGGTTCGCTTCAACAAATTTCAGTAGTGTTATTGGGAAGACTGTTTAAATATTTTATTTAAAAGATGTCTTGCAGAACAAGGATGGTTACTTTGAATAAAATTATTTAACTTACTTTAGTTCATCTTTCCTTCCTACCTTTCACATGTCAGTATGAAATAAACATTTTAATTAAAAAAGTATTTTAAAAAAAATTAAAACAATCTAAGATGAAGGAAAATAATTACTACATTAATGAAATGAAAAAAAAATATTTAAAAAAAAAAAAATCAAATCATTTTCTTTAAATAATTAAAAAAGCAACACTTTGTTAATAACTTTACAAGAGTTTACACTTTATATGTACAGTGTTAGTAAAATTACAGTAAAATACAAAAATATATACCAGAAACATTAAAAACCGTATTTGGCTTGAGTCTGCTTTCGAGAAACTCTGTTGTTTGCCCATTGGTTCTTTAGCTCCAATTCATGTTCTTTAGCCTGAAAGCAAAAAGAAAATAATACTTTCTGTTTTGATAAACAAACAAAAATATTTTTGAAGTAATATTTATTTTGTGATAAAGGGGTACTGTGATTTAGATTTAAGGATTAGAACTGCAAAACCAATCTAGATTCAACCAACTGAAGTAATAGCTTAATATAATTAAAAAATTAATTAATTAATGCTTCCTTAATTAACTCACTTATAGTTACTCTAAAGAAAAGATTAACTTGTAACTTGGTTTTTAATACAAACAGCTTTCCTTGTGTTGGAGCCTCAATATAATGCACACCGATATAACAATTTCTTAAAAGTCTTCTTTAAACCATGTAACACTCAATGTTAAAAACACCCCTCTATTAAATAGTATTTTAGCTTGTAAACCCGATATTACAAATTTTTTTATATTTCCTTCAAATAATAATAACACTCATTGTTAAAAACACCCCTGTATTAAGTAGTATAAAAGCACCCCTGTATTAAATAGTATTTTGGCTTATAACTTCGATATATAACGATTTTTCACACCTAATCATGTTTATATTGATATATAAAAGTATATGTTGTGCGTTGCAAGTCTCATATTACATTAATTATAATTAAAAATTTCTGTTTTCGCCAGGATCGTTTGATGGCGACACACATGGACCTTGCATGTGTGAAAGAAAAATTTTGACCGATTTAAGTAAACGAAATCATTAATTTTATTTTGGTAGTTATATTAAAAGATCAGTTTTATATTAATTCATAAAGATCAACTGATTTCATTGAACAGCTGATGTATTATAATACATTTTAGATTATGTTGTTAAAAAAGTAACTATGTTAATTTGTTGTTTTTGAACAAATTATTGTAATTAAAATAAAGAAAGGAACAGAAAACATGATCCATGATTTTTATTTTTGGTTCAATAATAGAATTTTTTAAAAATCCCCTTCAAACCATGTAACAAGCAATTGTTTTAAAATACTCCTGTATTAAGTGGTATTTTGGTTTATAATTTTGATATTATATCAAAGTTTTCCAAAGTTGATCAAAAGTGTTCAAAATTTTGAATCTTCTTTGAATGTTTTTTGGCTTGAGGTAGAGCATTAAAGTCTTATATTTCAAATGTGTACAGTACAGTTTTACACATTACAGTACATTTTGAAGTGATTCATATACACGTCTTGACATGAACATAATAGCACTTGCTTTCCGATCCTTCCAATTGAATCAGTTTTATCTGCGATGGAAAGTTATATTGCATACCATTTAGTCAAAACGTGTAGTCAACACACTAATACTTCATTGTAGGTGTAGGGCCTAAAGTTGAAAATCGTTCATAAAACAGAGGTTGAACTCTGATATATTTATATTTTATAGAGGTCCTCATTCAGTTTTGCGGGAACACCTTTGTAACAAATACTGGCTGCTTTTAACCTGAATATAACCAACCACATTTTTAAAATTTTGAAAAAACGTCTTTGTACAGAATACTGGCCACTTTTAACCTCAATATAACAAATCTCATTTTTAAGAATATTCTGATATAACAAATTTTTTCTTTTGACCTTGAGATTCATAATATCGAGGTTCTACTGTATTAGAATTTTGTTATAAGTGAGATAATTTTAACAAATTTTGTAATACTCTGGATAAAGGCATTGTAGTTGTAAGGTATCGCCCAAAACAAATTACACTATTACTGTATAAAAATGTTTTTAAATAAACATAAATGCTTGACATTAAATTAACAGAATTCATGTTCTGTGTGATTTCAATTACACTCTACACAATACTCATAGCATCAGAGTATGTTTTCAATCATGTCTCTGAAAATGAGTTGAGCTTTTTTTACGAATTCCAAAATCATATCACACCAATGATTGGCGACAACTGATAACCAATTTATAAATAACTTCTTTCAGAATATCATATCACGTATTATACATGATGGGTGTTGAATGAATGAATTAGAGATTACAAACACACTGTTTTTCTTCGTAGATCTATTGTGCTCCTCTTCCTATACTCCTGACTCTCAGTTACAGTATCTTCTCCAAAGGTGGGTGTTAAGACTTAAGAGCGATATGGAATGACTGTTCCAAGAGATATAGCATGATTTTTGAAGATGGTTTGAAGCAATCAAAATGATTTTCTTGTTGTACAACAAGGAGACCTATTCTTATAGGAATATTTGTTTGTAAGAGGTAAGTTTTGACCTCGGCAAAAATATTCAAACCCTAACTCATTGCACAATAACCTGTTCTTTAATCATACTGGATTTACAATGACCAAATTCTGTTTGGTATTCTACACGAAATAAAGATCCAGAATATTATTTACAGATACTTTGTACTACATAGTTACAAATTCGTTGTGGAGAAGTTTCTCATAATGTCTGGTCAAGCGTAACTAAGAAATGGAGTTGTTTGTTTATTGATATTTATCATTCAAATGAATGATGTTCTGATCAGAAAACCAAACAATATTAGACAAAAAAATTAATCATATCCTTATTTGTATAACTCTATGTAGTCAATCAATGACTTATAAAAATACACGATTTACATCATATCAGCTTCAACTAAAAGTCCCTGAAGCATAAAACGTAACACTCATGTAAACGAGTAGACAAGATAGCAGTGGTTCATGGGTGAAATTTACATGACAGGTAAACCTGACTTCAAAAGGAAGTTTATGTAGGAAAAACTGTAAACAGATATAAATTGAGTAGCGATACTAACCTGGAACGCAAGATATGTAATTTGATGTTTCCTCCTTTGCTGGCTGGTTGGTCCATCTTTTCTCTTGTGGCTTTGCACCACACTGTTTTGTTCTTCTGTTAGTTGTTTTGTCAACCATTCACGGCTGTCTGGCATTATCGTATCACCACTGACATCTATTAGCTGCATGTTACCTTGCATTTTGCTTCTGTCTCTACGGCCACAAAGTTGTTGAAGCTGTAACAAATCTTATATTGAATAAGTACGCAAATAAAAATGTTACAAAGAGTTGAAAGTACAATAAATAACAAGTGTTTACAAATATAAGATAACATTGTTATGATTCATAATTAGCTATGAACACCGTAGCCCGATTTTGATGGAATAAAGCACATTTGTGTAGCAAGGCCCACACCTACTTTCAAAGGTTAAAATTTTTCATTTTATTTATCTTGCTCTTTACTTACAATATATCAGAAAGTTTGATGTATTTAGTTCAATATCAGTTACCATAATGTGGTTTATTTGTTGAAATAATTTTACATGGTGATTTTGATTTAGAACTTTGAAGTTAGCAGGCCCAGTTAAGACCAGCTTCAATAGTGAAAATGCAGTCTTCATAAAAGACATTGCCTATATCAGTCAAGTTATGCTTGATTTAAATTTTATTATAACTGTCTTCAGTGCTTTAAATTTTAGAATAAAATAAGTTCGCAATATTTAAGGAATTCTGGCAACAACTTAAAACCATTCAGGGAATCATCATGCAAAGTGATTGCTGGTGGGAAATTTTTTTTCTTAATGCACCATCACTGCTATAGGTAGAGTGTAAATAGTAGAGGTGGGCGTTTCTGCTATTTTTACAAAACGTCAACAAACTGTTTGTTGAGAAAAAAGCTGCTTTTTAAAACAGTTGTAAAAAAACAGGTTTAGAAAACAAACTCAAAGTTGCATTAGCATCTAAAACATAAAATAAAGCACAAACGTTTTCAGTTTTCTAAGACTACTTTTTCATTCCCACTGTCACCATGTCCTTAACTGTTTTTGGGTATAAAGCATTTAGAAAGGATAAAAATAATCCTTATAAATGTAATAATAATTAAATTATATTCTCAAAATGTAATAGTTATGTAAGCCATTTTATATTTACAAAATGCAATGAATTTCTAATAGAAGTAGTCTTTTTTTTTACTTAAAAATTAAATAGTCCTTGCATATTTACCAAAATTCAAATGATTTAGAATATTTTTAGTTGATTAAAAAATATTGATGATTAATAATATATATAAAAAATATGTTTCAATAAAATTAGGCTCTGTATCTACAAAATGCGAGAGGTTGTTACTACAACTCGCAACAAAATGGAGATAAACGTTGACATTGACCAAACAGTTCTTACTTCACTACAACCAACAAACAACTTTGAAATAAAGGATAAAAGCATAAAAGCAGTTAGCAGGAAAACAGTTTTAGCGCTTGCAGCAACGTTCGAATAGAACATAGGTGTGGTAGTGGGGAAAGTCCGTTCCTTGTTTAACAAATCATAAACACGTCCAAATCCCACTGCTTGTTTCTGTTTGAAAAAGCAGTTTTTTTGTCGTTTATAGGAAAGCAGTTTTTAAAATCAGTTTGGAGTTTTATGCCCCACCACTAGTAAATAGTGGGAGAAATGCTCAGTTACAGTCAGTCGTATCAGTTTGTTATCGTTTTTATCCTGTCTGATTTTAAAAGTAAAAAAATATGATAAATTTAAATTCTGTATTTTGATATAAAAACACCACTTTCTTGACCTTTCAGATTACCTACAAAAAATGTAGTCATTGTATTAAGTACAATGAAAAAGATGAAAGTTGCAATCACTGGAAACAATGCACATGCCTTCTCACTTCCACAAGTTACGAAACCATCAAACAAATTCAATGTCTCCCATGAAGATGAATAATTAACAATCGATGAAATTGTTAACTAAAATCAGTATTCTTCATCATGTACAGGAAAAGAACATTCATATTCTTATCCGAACATGACAGAACCAATGCACTATCAGATAAAAAAAATTCCGATAAGCAGGAATGTCATAAAAACATCATTTTTGGTAGTTCTGAGATATCAAATAACATTTTCATGAGCTGCTACATAGCAGTGTCAGTGTCTAACACGGATGAGCGTGATTTATATGCCAAAGACAGTTAATGCCTATCACCAGTGTTTTGTCTAGTGAAGAGTCATCATTAGTGGTTTTTTTTGGTAGTAAAATTTACATGTAAATCAAAAGTAAATTTATTAAACAAGCCTAAAAACAAAGAGAAAATTAAAAAAAAGTGTACACTACAGTATTACATGTACTTTAAAATAATACGCATGCATGGCCAATGTATTGTTTTTTAAACTGTCTTTAAAAAAAGTCTTGCTTTATAAACAAGTTTGTTTTATAAGCAAGTTGATCTGTACTAACCAAGCAGTGAAACTGAGTGAAACTAAAAAATATAAAACTACAGGCATGTGCTGTGAATTAATGTTTAGTCTTTGAGTGTTGTGCTTTATATCAATGTGTTGTGTGTAGTGTTGATTTTTAAATTTTGGCAAGCATTAATAACAATTTACATTGGTTTGACAAAACCCTAAAAAAAGAGGGGAAACAATCACCAAACAAAAGGTTAAATGTGACTGTGAACTGCACAAATAAGGTATTTATATTCGTATAATATGGAATTAAAAAGAAAAAAGTAATCATAACAAGGAATAAAAAAAAATCCTTATTAAATTTAATTAATTGATATTTGAAACAACTGAAATATTATTTGAAAAATGTATTTGAACTTTGAGTGGATGAATAGGAAGTATTTTATTAACAATTGCAAATTTGAACAAGATATATAAATAAATAAATACATATACGGAGTGTGAACTAATAGTAGGAATTGAAAAATAGTAAATTCTGTAATATAGATCAACTTCTATCATCACGGAAATGACAAACTATTTTTTTTTAATTTAAATAAATTATTTTGGATAAGATGGAACTTCAAAAGAAAACATGATTGGAAATATGTCTCTAATGTACTTGAAACATGCATAGAAAAATACATGGTGTAGATGGTTCCAAAATATACTATTTCATGAGCAAAAATCAAACTCGTGTTGATTACTAGAAATTTATTGGAATGGCAGATACACATGGCAATAAAAGATCATAACTGGTGATTGCAGTAGTAAGCACCAAATTAGACCTTAGGCCAATTTTGTGGCACTGTTATATTGTTAGTTATAACAACTTTGTGCAAACTAAACACATTTCACTTCCTAACATGGTTTTAACTTTATATACATAAAGTAAACTTGTCTTTAGGAAAAACACAATTTAGTACAAGAAATAGATTGTCATGTTAATTAAATCTAAAAACGGATTATCTAATGCATTAAGTGAGGTCTTTTTTATTTCTCTAGTAGAGAATTTCCTCTGTGGTAAAGTTGGAGAAAACCATATGTTTTAAGTTCTACATTTCAAAAATGTTTCACAGAAAATGCAGAGCAAGAAATTCTTGACCTTCCTTAACTTTGTCAATTTCGTACATGGTTATCCATGTACATGCCCAGAGCGGATTCAGTCTGCCTAATTTAGTGCTCACTTGTTTAGAAATGTGTGCTCTACAATTTTTAAATAAAGGGGTCGATTTTTTGAATAAGACAAAAATGTCATAAAGAAAACAAAAATTTTTAAAGTTGAGCAACTGTATTTTTGGAACAAAAATGTTTTTTTTCGTAACAAAGGTGTCATTCATTATGAATTTATGCTACAAGACCAGAAACAAAGAACTTTATACAGAAATTTTTCAGTGACTATAAGACACTATCAAAACAAACACCTTGATAAAGGATTTGGTTTTGCTACCGTGATTGTGATATCATGTTTAAGATGTACAAAATTCAGTATAACACAGTTGCAATGTTTATATTTATAAACTACATTGACTTGAATCATAATACTACACATATTATTAAAATTTTACCAAAATGTGTCATGCTGATTTTGAAAAAAAGGATCTCTTAGATATCAACAATGCCAAAATTTGGTTTCCCTTTAAAGTTTGAAACCAGAATTTTGACTTCACTCACTAAAGAAACTGCTGTTAAGGCTACAAAGCTGAAATTTGGTATATTAATACCCACATATCTGTAGAAATTCCAAAATTGAATGTTAAAACAATTAGTTTTTTACACAGGTCCTGGGTTAAAATCCTTAGCTTATTTATTGTCTGATTTTAATGAAACTCAAAGTTATACTAACTGTTGGTAGTACTACCAAAAAATGTGAAAAAAATTGCTTGATAATGACTGGATCTAAGATGGCAGTCATTTTGAGCTGATAAACAATTGTTCTATCAACCACTTTTTTCTTCAACTTTTGAGCAACTAAGGTGTGTTGATACTACAACAAATTCCTAAATTATACAGACGTAAATTTAATTTTTACATGTCGGGTTCAAAACAAAACATTTACGTGAAAAAACACTAAATTTTTACTACTTTCTTTAACTAGGCAAATTTAGGAAAAACGAGGTTATACTGCATTTATTTACAACAGCTATAATACTTAAATACAAACATTAAAAAATAGCATACTGTGGTGTTTTTATATTTATAGTGGTTGGTCGTATCTATAGACAAAATACAGGTAAACAATTTTTTCTACCTCATATGATTTCTACAAAAAATATCCAAACAGTTAGAAAAATATGTCCCAAAAAGGAAACCTCTGAGTGCCTCATATTTCTTTTTTAAAGTGGCTAAGTCGTTGGTTGAAACTAAGAATAAATGAAAAATTAAATAAGTCAAAAATTAAATTTCCCATTTTTCTTAAAGTTTTTGTGGAAAACCTTGGAATCTCAAAAATAAAAGAAGAAACAGTGGTTAATAGAATAATCATTGTATACCAGCTCAAAACCGCTACCATTTTGGATTGTTGAAAATTTTCTTTTTAATATTTTTTTTCAAGTACTTAGTAAAATTTTAAGTTTTATTAAAATTGGAGAATAAATAAAAAAATTGTTTTTTAATTTAGAATCACAGCTACGTATAAACTGTGTTTTTAAATTCAATTTAGGAATTTTTACAAGTATGTGGGGAGTATCAAAACACCAAATTTCAGCTTTGTATCCTTAACAGTGCAGTTTATTAATGGAGTTAACAAATTTAACATGGAATGTATATATTCAACACCGAACTTCAGATATATATATGAAATTTATGACAAATTTATGGAAATAAGCACACACACACACACACACACACCACACACAAATGTTATTAGAAAATTTCCAATAAATCTAATTCGTATTATATTTCTGAAAGTTTGTGTGTTTGTTTGTTATTCAATCATGTTTTAACCACTGGACCAATTTAGATGAAATTTGGTATGAATATGGTTTAAGTGTCTGAGATACACATAGACCTATTCCCGTTTTACAAAACGTCATTATACTACTTACCCAGCCCAAAATAATTATCAGTTTTTAGTTTTGTGACATGTGTTAACTGTAGTTATTTACTGGACCTGAGATTTAGGTACCTGAGATGAACATAGATTCAATCCTATTTTAAGAATCTTAATCTATGTTTTATTTATTGCAAAATTATTGCTTTAATGTAACATTTTCAATATTTTAGTTGAATTTTTTTTCAAAACTGACTTTAATTTGTTACTTTGTGTTAAATTTTCAATATTAAATGTAAAAAAATCCCTATGCAGAGTGCCAATTGTAAGGTAGTATATATATTTGTGTAATTACATTATATGAAAAAATGGTAAATATGCAGTGCAGCATATCCTGGATTTTTCGATATTTTTGTTACTAAAATGCTTTATTATGTGCCCAAAAGCAAGAATCCAAAATATGAAAGCACGAGAAGTACGATAAAAATCGAAAATAAAAGTGACCAACATAACCTCAAAATTGCTACCCGATGAAAATCAGTAACGTGTTGAAAATCGGTAAAACAATAAAAATACGTCTAACACGGATTTTGGGTGATAAGAAACCCATTTTTTAAAAGAATACTGCATAACCAAACTGACACGGTTGTTAGGCCTAACAAGGTGATCCGTAAAAAACCTTTATATTTTTTAAAAAATAGCCAACTATATCTCCTGACACGGTTGTTGGGCCTATCACGGTGATACGTAAAAAAACCTTTATATTTTTTAAAAGAATACTACAAATCCTAACTGACACGGTTGTTAGGCCTAACACGGTGATAAGTGAAAAAAACCTTTATATTTTTTTAAAGACTACTACATACCCCAACTGACACGGTTGTTGGGCTTATCACGGTGATTTGTGAAAAAAACCTTTATTTTTTTTTTTAGAATAATACATAACCAAATTGACACGGTTGTTAGGCCTAACACGGTGATGCGTGAAAAACCTTTATATATTTTTAAAGAATACTACATATCCTAACTGACATGGTTGTTAGGCCTAACACGGTGATGTGTGGAAAAACCTGTATATTGTTTTAAAGAATACTACATAACATAACTGACACGGATGTTGGGCCTATCCCGGTGATGTGTGAAAAAAACCTTTATTTTTTAAAAAAATACTACATAACCTAATTGACACGGTTTTTAGGCCTAACACGGTGATGCGAGAAAAACCTTTTTATTTTTTTAAAGAATACTACATATCCTAACTGACACGATTGTTAGGCTTATCACGGTGATGTGTGAAAGAAACCTTTATTTTTTAAAGAATACTACATATCCTAACTGACATGGTTGTTAGGCCTAACACGGTGATGCGTGAAAAAACCTGTATATTGTTTTAAAGAATACTAGATAATATAACTGACACGGTTGTTGGGCCTATCACGATAATGTGTGAAAAAACTTAATTTTTTTAAAGAGTACTGAAAACCTTAACTGACACAGGTGTTAGGTCTAACATGGTGATGCATGAAAAATACTTTATATTTTTTTTAAAGAATACTCCATAAGCTAACTAACATGGTTGTTAGGCCTAACACGGTAATCCATTAAAAAAACCTTTATTAATTTTTTTTAAAGAGTACTTATAACCTAACTGAAACGGTTGTTGGGCCTAATACGGTGATGCATAAAAAAAACCTTTATATTTTTTTTAAAGAGTACTCCATAACTTAACTAACACGGTTGTTAGACCTAACAGTGATGCGTGAAAAAACCTTTATATTTTTTTAAAGAATACTACATATCCTGACTCGGTTGTTGGGCCTATCACGATGATATTTAAAGAATACTAGGCTACATATCCTAACTGGCACGGTGGTGCGTAAAAAAACCTTTGTATTTTTTTAAATAATACCAAATATCCTAACTGACATGGTTGTTGGGCCTATCATGGCGATGTGTGAAAAAACCGTTATTTTTTTTTAAAGAGTACTCCAACGTAACTGACATGGTTGTTGGGCCTAATATGGTGATGCAGGAAAAAAGCCTTAATTTTTTTTAAAGAGTACTCTATAACTTAACTAACACGGTGGTGCATTAAAAAAACCTTTATTTTAAAAAAGAAATTCACCATAACCTAACTGACATGGTTGTTGGTTCTAACATGGTGATGCGTGATCTTTAATATATATTATATGATTGCGGGCAAAGCCGTGACGGGTAACAGCTAGTCATATTATATTTCTGAAAGTTTGTTTTTGTTTATTTGTTTGTTATTCAATCACACGTTAACTACTGGACCAATTGACATTAAATTTGGTATGAACACAGTTTAGGTACCTGAGATAAACACAATACTATTCCAGTTTAATTGTATAATAGTGACTTTTTAAAATACTGTATTTTATTAAAATATGACAGGACCCTGTTTTAGAGTATCGAGTAGCAAAAATGTATGTTTCTTGGCCGAAAACCATAAATCATATAATATTGTAAATAGAAATATATTAAAATGGAATGACGTATTCTGATTTTGAAAATCGACTATAAATTAAGTGCCTAACCAAAAACTAAAAATTATCCTGTAACAAACATTATAACTTCAGTAGAAAAAAAAAGTTGCTGCAAATTGTGTGATATACATTATGTGTTCACGTCCTCTTTATAGCAATGAAAATATGTAATCTTTTTGGCTTAAATTTCAACTGGCAATGACTAAACAATTTTGGTCTTATGATAGGTGTGATAGCTATGTAATTGTTTCAATGTAAATATCAGGACAAATGGTTGATGGTGCTCAAGTTGTTTTATTTGATGTAATGTATATTCCTGAGTTGCAAATTTAGAACTTTTGTTTTATCATATTTACAAATTTTAAATTTTTGGGACACTTTATAAACAATAATACTAATAAATTGCATACAGATTTTTTTTCATGAAGTTTTAATTTTCCCACCAGCCTCTACAGTTCTGCAATGGCTGGCTATTATATACCTAATGATTAACATAAACAATTTAGTTAAGTTTAAGTCTTTTACTTACAGCTTCTTCATTTAACTCCAAGTCGTCAGTTGCTACTGACATAAACTCTTGTGTATTTGGATATGACGTAAACTCACTATAACTAGAACTAGATTCGCCACTTTTAATCCTTGACCACCCTGTTGGCTTCACATCGTTACTAAATTTTAACGCTACATTGTTATCCTTTTCTTCTTTTTTGAGTAAAACACTGTTTTGTTCTTCAACAATAGGTTCAGGTACAGTTACAGATAAATGATCGTCTTCTAACGAGAAGAAATCGACTTTATCTTTTGCATCTTCCTCGTCACCAGAATCATCATACTCTGTAAGGAAAGACTTTCTATTTGCTACAGGTGATGCAGCTGGAGCTGAATTTATCACTGGCTTTGGTTTATTAATGGAAACATGTGTTTTGTTACCGACTGACTTAGGTATCAAAACTTGATTTTTGGGACTCGGAAGTAAGGCGAATAGTCCTGAGCCTTTCTGTAAAATAAACAAATTGGATAAACAGTATTTTTTAAAAATTATTTCAAAGTACACACAACTGTTTTCATGATTGTAAAGTAACACAAGTTTAATATGTAATATATTAATGTACATTGTCAAATTGCTATGGAATCAATTTTAAAGTAAAAAAAGTAGATAATGCTTTTATAAAGTATTGGTAATATTTATTGTTATTAGCCTCTATTGTTGTCAAATAGCAGAACGTTTTAACCATAACTTTTGCTTGCATTCAATCTACTTTAATTTCTATTTTTTTTTAACATGGAAATACTTTAAGCTACAGACAAATTGATTGCTTTCTTTCTAAAAAAATGGCTTTACAAAATTCGTTCAAAATTTTATTACATAAAAAATATTAAAAATAAAGGTTTTCAATAACATTTTAAAAAAATGTACTTCTTGCTTTCTACTTATATTTTGCTAGTAGCTCTCTAAATGAGAATTTTGAGGAGTAACAAATATAGGATGAACTAAACTTACTTGAGCAGGTTTTAACTTTTTTTTTGCTGGAGGTTCGGTTGATTCTTCACTGTCCAACTAAAATGGAACAGAAGCAAAATTGTTACAACACAATAAATAATTGCAATATTTAAACTGTTAAAATACAATTACAGAAATATCAAAATACTAATCACAGTAAAAAAAATTGTAATTTCTAATTTAACAATTAATTACTTACATCAACAATTACAAACAATTACAATCATTACTTTTTATGCCGAATGATTCTTGAGAAACAATGATCAGTGGAATCAGACAATGGTATTTTTCTTTAAACATTATGCATGCCCATTAAAGAGGCTGTTTAATGCTCTTTTTTCAGACAGATTTTATGATAATTACGTACACTTACTAACACAGGTTACAAAAGCTTGCTATAAAATTTTCGGATCATTTCGGCTTGAAATAACATTGACAGATGTTACAGTAAAAACCAATTTTTAAGAATTGGTATTTTGAAAAGACCACTTCAGGTAAGTTAACTTAAATTAATTGAATTCAAGCAACCTGATTCATCTTTTGAGGGTTAAATCAGTCAAATACTGGTGTTATACATACTTTCAAGCAAATATTTCAGTTTTTTTGTACATACTGTTCTTAAATCAATCAAATCGAATTACACCGGTCAAATTAAATATATTTGCCTTCAAGTGGATTCACGTTTTGAATAAAAATAAATAATATTCAGTTTACACTTGAAAATTTTGAAAGCTTAAAATCAAGTTTCTTTTTGACTTGAAAGAAGGTTTACATTATTATAATTTGTTCAAATTGCTTGAATTTAACTGACAACCAATATAAACTTGCCTTTACTGCCACTGTGTTATTACTTAAATTGAATCAGTTGTTTAATACTTGTTGAGTATGCTAACAGATACTTTTAGTTTTTATTGAAATAATCTTAATCCAGTTTCTTTACTAAATTTTTCTTTGTATTTTACTTTTATTAATTTTTTTGTTAATTAAATCAAATTGATTTGAATTTATTATTTACAGTCATATAAAAAGCAAATGTATATAAAATGGAAAGTATGGGCAGTACTTTAAGATTCTTATGATATCAAGATAGTGGCATTAATTGTGTCAGCTTCTGGATGGTGAGTCGGTATTTATTTATTTTAATTAGGCATGATTATACCTGATTTACATGCCTAATTTTTTTATTAATATATTGTAAAATTGTATATCACTCTACTGAGTAATTACAATGTTAAGTCAAAATTTCATTTCTAAGGTATACCCTCTGTCATTTTATAAATACTGTTGTATTCTCAATGCCTTGACTTTGACCAGATTGTAACTGCACAACTGCAATTAGATGTTTGATAACTTATTTATTACAAAAATTTCCTTTACATACAATAATAATTATACATAAAGGACGTATAGGGTATATAAATGCCCATACATAGGTTGGTCCTCCGACTGATATTTATACTTAATACAAGTATACAAATGATACTTATCATAAAAAAGTGACAAACAATAAATGATGAAAGAAAAGAAAAAATCTACCCAATGGTAGACTAATATTTTTAATTAATCAATAACAATGTCTCTAATAATTTCATTAAAAGCGCTTTTTATCAAAAGTTAGTTAAAAAACTTTTGATTAATTATGAAAAACTTTTAATTAATTATGAAACATTTACTTTTGACTCTGGTAAACTAAAATTTAATTTAATAATGATTAAAATAACATAATTTAATTAACCTATCCAAATTTTTAATTTAATTAGCTTATCCAAACATTTTTAAGTTAACTGTAAACTACACAATTTAGTTCACATTATCTGGACGAATACATTTGAATTTTATTTGTCAATTAATGCACACTCATTATTCCATCAACACCCCGCAGGGGGATGCAGACTAGCTGCACCTATTGAGAGGATTTAGATGTCCCTTGCAGTACCCAAGTAAAAAAAAAATCAACAAATACTTTTATGTTTTACCAAATTCAATTGCATTACATACTGTCTTAATTTCCCTTAATTTTTACAGCTGTATGAGAGACCTTTTAAGTCAAAGTTGTGTGCTATGAAAACTTGGGAGCAATAGTCAAAGAATCCAATTCTATCCTTCAACAAGGAATTTTATGTTCAGTCAACACTGTTCTCAAGCTACACCTTCAGCAACATCTTATTAATATTTTAATCCTGAGAATTTGTTTTATTGACAGTTTTAGTAGTCGCAACATTATTCAAACTTATTATATAACCTTAGTCTATGTCAACATTGTTCAGGTTAGATAGCTTGTTAGACAAGTTATGTCACATAGACAAAAGTATTATTTTTTTATTAAAAAGTACTTTTATTTCCTTACAAAGTATTTTCTGATCATCAAATACTTAATGTTTATACATATACAGCATGTAAATTTTAAAATAAATTTTAATTCTTTTCCTTATGTTTGTGACATTTTATTTTTGTTACCTATTATACCACACCCAAATTTATATTTAGCTTTAAATTTTAAAACATTTCATAACTTTGTTATAATATTTAAGTCATTATCATATTAGCTATATTTTTTTATTATTTTATGTGACTAGGTTTAAACTTTATATTATACAAATATGAAATAAACTGGTTTTGAGGCTGTTATAATATAAAAGTTATTTTCTATATTTTTCTCTTGAAAAAGCTGTAACAAAGAGAACTATAAAATATTTTTGTCAAATTTTTGCTCAATAAAAGATTTTTGTAAGATAATTTACAGCATTGTCATTACTGAAAATATCTGTTTGCCATTGGCTTACTTGTGACAGAGACGGTATTGAAATTCTCACTGTTCCAGAACTTTTTAATTTTTTTACATCAATATCTAGTTCATGCAGTTTCGATTTTGGAGGAGGTAAAGATAACATGGCCTTGTCTTTTGAAGGAACATCATCATATTCAAAAACATAAGGTGAAGGAGATTCATTGTTCTCTATCGAAGATTTAAGCTTAGCATTTGTACTATCTTTTGAACTATTGTTTAATATTTTAGGCAATATAATTTCATCAGTTCCTGGAGGAGATATATTATCATCATTATCGCTTTCATCACTGCTCCCATAAGCTACCAAGCCTAAAGACATTCTCCCATTCAAATCTGAAAACAAATAATACATATAGTGTTAAGAAATAGGTGTAGAAACTCATTAATGCAATTTTATATATAATACGGCCTATCGTAATCCTGATGTTAAAACTCCTAAAATAAATATGTTTAGATTTGTACAATTGAAAAAAAAAATGGAAAAAAGGCCAGTATAGTGTATTAAGTGTCAGTGGATTCGACCTACGCATCATGAATTGATTTTTCTGTACAACTCACACTTAGAGTACCTGACTGTGGTAAAGAGAGAGGTTAGGTTCACAATAAATAAATGGCAGAAACTGGCAGGAACAAGTACTGTATATTTTTTGTAAGTTGTATACATAACCAAGAATTTTGTACCTTTTTTCTTACTATGGATATGGATTTTATATGTTCACTTGAAAATATAAATTTCATAAAATATGTTTGTTTAGTTTAAAATATGTGTACACGTAAAAAAAGTATTACACTTTTTATCAAGAAAAGACCATGACACTGAAAGATTTAGTCTAACATTTAAAATTAATTTTATCGATACATGGTTTTAGATGAAAAATAAATTTGTATGATTATTTATATTATATATTATGGTAAATTTCCGTTAAATGCCCCAACACTTAAATTTTTTTTTATTCACTTGCACAATTAAGGAATTTAGAAACTGAAGATGAAAAATGAATAAAAACAGGTAGTTCAGATTAGTTTCGTAACAAAACAACTTATAAATTTCACCCAAATATAAGTATAACTTAAGTGCATGTAATTAATAATAAAAACAGTAAACACTTTTAAAAATTGACCTAAGAGCCTAAGACATTTTTGTATGAAAGTAATATTGCTTGAAAAACGTAATATGATTTTGTATGGAAGTAATATAAGTAATCTGCATAACTGAAAAATTACTACTGAACGAAAGTAATTCTGTACAACATGTTTTCAATTGTGACATCAATTAATTGTGTATTTTGTTTTATAAAATTAATGATTTTTTAGTATTTTTTCTTTTATTAATATTTTATTATTCAATTAAGAGATATTCTACCATGAAAGATTAAATTTCTTTCAAGTTCTGAGTTGCTGTAACACTCATTACAAAATTAGTAACTACTTTTCATACAAAATCATGTTGGTTAGATACTGATGTAAGTTTTTGTTATTTTCATTATTAATAAAACACATTCAACTAATCGTTTTCATGATGAAAAATATGTTAGCTACTTTTGTGCAGTTGTAATTTTGAGGTTAAGTTACGTGGGTCACTTTTCAATTTTTTTTGAAACTTTCTGTAGTTTCCGCACTTTATATCATATTTATGCCTCATTGTATATGGTAGGTTTTTTTTGAAATAGTGATTTTTAATATTTTCTTGTTTTATTTTATACCTTATTGTCTAATTAACACATATTCACCCACAGAAGATTATTTACGATTTTAGGCCATTTTTTACAAAACTATATTGTAATGTCATTGCTGTTTACATTAAACATATTAAATTTCATACATGTATTTACCAGTCATGTGCGTTTTTATTAACTACAAGTAGTTACGCATTTTGACAGCCATTAAGGTTAAGGTTTTTGACGCAATGTTAAGGTTTATTGCTTTTTTCGTTGGTTCGTTCTTGTAACAAAAACATTATCAAAATAGTGTCCATTATTTGTGAACTTAGCAATTTGCCTCTTTTTATGTTATTATGAACACAACCCAACAACCGTGGTCATTGGATATTAAAACAAAAAAAAATTAGCGATCAAAAATACGTTACTACAGGATAACTAGTTTAATTAAATAGCTTTTTCACCCAACACCATGTCAGGTCATTGAATAACTTATTATTTTTTTGTTTAATAAAAGTGTTTTTATCACTCAACAACCATGTTAATTAGGTTCACCACCCAACAAACCGTGTCAGTTAGAATTAGTATTATAAAAAAAATAAAGGTAATATCACCCTACAATCGTGTTAAGTTCACCACCATGTCAGTTAGGTTATTGAGTATCTTTTTTTAAAAAAGAAAAGGTTTTTTTATCATTTTAACAATCAAAAACAAGTTACCTACTTTCTGTGGTTGCAATTTTGAGGTTATGCATGTCACATTTATTTTCTATTTTAATTGTACTTCCTGTGCTTTTATATTTTTTGTTATTGCTTTTGGGTATATAATAAAGCGTTTTAGTGAAAATATTACAGAAAAATCGAAAGCAACCTACACAGCATATTACCCTTTACATTTTGTATTATTACTATTAGGCATGTATTAAAGAATTGTCTCACAAAAAATTACAAAAGAAGTTAAGTGCATATTTCCCATAGATTGTTTAAAAATAGTGGTGCATTAATGTTAGTAAATGGCTCTTTGTGTTTCAATGTTTTGTAGAAGAATAATATTCTTAATCAGTATTTTTTTGGCCTATTATTTCAATTAAAAATCTTAAATATTCCACCTGGTTTTTAGAAAATGAAAGTATCTTAAACCTAAATTTAAAACTTCTTTTTCAATAGAAAATCTATAAGAATGAGGATTACTTTGCGTTAATGTTTACTTTATTGTGGTGAACCTGAAATATTGGTTATGTTTGATACAAAATTCTCTAACCAATATTTTATCATCTTATTTCATATAGTTATTGTATTGAATTGGATGATTAAAACTAACTTTTACTTAAAAATTATTGATCTACTAACTAATATACATTACCCAACAGCAATATTATTAATTATATGTTTAGAAGTTGAAGACTGGAAGCCTATATGTATTAGTGATGGGTTGCTATTTAACAATCTGTTATTTTTTAACTGCTAAATGGTTTTAGCATTAGCAGACTGCTAATCACACTTAAAAATAACAGATAATAAACAAACTGTTAAATAACAGGGTTGGAGCACACTGCTTCCGACCTGCTACGGTGCTAACTGCTAACGTAACTGCAGCTGCTAACGTCTACTGCTAACTGTTGAACCTGTTAAACGTTGAAGCTGCTAATCTAACTGTTGAATAGCAGGGACATAGCACACTGTTTCGGATCTGCTAACTGCTAACGTCTACTGCCAACTGTTGAACCTGTTAAACGTTGAAGCTGCTAATCTAACTGTTTAATAGCAGAGTCATAACACACTGTTTCGACTGTTACCGACCTGCTAACTACTAACCTCTACTGCTAACTGTTGAACCTGTTTAACGTTGAAGCTGCTAATGTAACTGTTAAACAGGAAACACATTGTCAGTGTTTCTTTCCATTAATTGTTGTTGGCTACTGTCCTGAGATTCAGATTGCATAGTAGAATCATATTTTTCTTTGTTAACTGTAAATTTAAATGAGGGTGTTTTTTTATAAATAATAAATGTAACACAAGTCGAATTTGTACTTTTAACATTATAAAAATATTGAGCTTAAAATTATATTTTAAAACATAAGAATTATAGATTAACAAGTAATTATTTGTCCTTCAAATACTTGATTTTTCACTCAATTATAATTGCAATAATATAGTATATAATAATTGACAATATTATTTTAAATAATGTGATTATAACAAAAATAAACATTATCAGCACCATTATGATATATCTATAATAAAATACTTGAAATAATACCTAACAAGAACATTTTAATTTATCAGGAACATGAATAAATAAGAGAAATCTAAAAAAAGATAGGCCTACATAGATAGCCTACATGTATTAAAATATAATAATATTTTTTAAATAGCATTTTAATTAATTACAAACATCGAACATGACCCTAATCAAATTAAAATTAATTTAATTTAATTTTTAAAAATTAAAATTATTATTGTATCATAGTTTTAGAAAAGGGTGCTACATAATATATTTCATATTACTTGACAGTGCGTGAAAGACAAACCGAACACAATTAATTGCATCTTTGAACTTAGCATGTTCATTGTATTTCTCATTATCGTCAGAGATTTATTCACAAATCCTATAGACAAATTAATAGTGCAGGAAGGGTAGGACAAAACGTGCCAACTGCACCTCACTGTATTTGATAAGGAATAAAGAATAAAGTAATGTGACAATACTACTGCGTTTTCCTGCTAAGGTCGTTGTTCGCAGTCTAGAAAATTAGCAGTTAGCAGTTGTACCTGTTATTTTTAACTGCTAATTCTAATTAGCATTAACAGAATTAGCTGCTAAACAAAAATAGCGCTTTTGCCCATCACTAATATGTATATATTTTTTTTTTGTTGTGTTTAACGTCCGACTATTGTGCACACTTGGGCTAATGCAGACGTTGGGATGATTTATAGCGTATGAAAACGCCAAGCCCTCGCCGGGAATCGAACCCGGATCCTCGGGGTGAAAGCCTAGTACGCTATCCACTAGACCACCGAGGCGGCTACTAATATGTATAATATTGTCATTTGAAATGAAGCTGTGAATCACAGAACAACATTCTATGACAACATAGAACAACATTCTATAGAACAAACATTCTATGACTTCATATTCTCACTTTATCCATAGATTATCAACTTTGACAATTTTATCTATGTACGATTACTTTCATTTTTGGATTTTTCTCTCCAGTCCAATATGAACACGAAGTAACAAAGGACCAAACAGAACCACAAGGGCTACAACGCAAATTCAACAAGGAAAAAACAAACGTGTGATCAGAACAAGAAATATACTAAATTTCAATATCACAACTTTGTTTTAAGTAAACATTATTGTCTCATTATCTCTGATAAAAGCCAACTACCATGTGATTATATATTTTTGAGAACTACAAAGAATATTTCTACCTGCTTTAATTAGTAAATGACGAAGCACCCAAACGTAGTGCTGAAGCAATACCACCTATAAAATAGATGGAGAACTATTGTATTGAGCATAAAATCTATGGAGCACTTCTCATAGATAGTGTTGGCAGTATGGATGGGCACTTCTGCTATTTTTACAAAATATCAACGAACTGTTTGTTGGAAAAAAAACTGTTTGGAAATACAGTTTGAAAAAACAGGAATAGAAAAATGAAACTCGAAGTTGTATTAGCAGCTAAAACATAAGCACAAACGTTCATTTTTTTAAGACTACTTTTTCATTCCCATTACCACCATGTCCTTAACTGTTTTTGGGTGTAAAACATTTAGAAAAAATAATCCTTATAAGTGTAGTAATAATTAAATTACATTCTCAAAATGTAATATATATGTATGCCATTTTATAATTACAAAATGCAATGAATTTCTAATAGAAGCATTCTTTTTTTTTACTTAAAAATTAAATAGCCTTTGCATATTTACTGAAATGCAAACAATTTAGAATATTTTTAGTTGATTAAAAAATATTGATGATTGATAATAAATATAAAAAATACGTTTAAATAAAATTAGGCTATGTATTTACAAAATGTGAGATGTTACTGTCATATTTTTATTTGGGAGAAAGTAGGTTTTCATTTTTCAACACTGAAAAAAGTAACCTTAAGAAGTAAAATATAGTAATAAGAACATAGGCCAAATATGTTTAAATAAAATTGGCTCTATATAGTTACAAAATTATAGGTTATTAACATTAGGTTATTATAAGTTAATGATAGGTTATTAACATTAGCATTAGCAAAAAAATAAGTTTTCCATTTTACAACACAGAAAAAATATAAAGTTTATTGTAATAACATATTTAACAAAACAAATGTTTTTAAAGAAAATTAGGTTCCGGATAAAAATAAAATGTAAGACGTTTCTAATATTTCCCATCACAAAAAACAGGTTTTTCAATTTTAAACACTGAAAAAAAAAACACTAAAAAGTCCACATATCCAATAAATAATTAAAAACTATCCACTTAATTCTAAAAACATAAAAAAAAACTTTCAAAATTGTCCACTAATATTTAAAATTTCTAAACACAAAGTAAACTACGGAGAAAAAACTAATATATAACACAATTATGGTTGTTTTTACAGTTTAAAAAAATCTTTGAACAACATATTTTACATTTAAAACTTTCAAACAACTCGCAACAAAATAGAAATAAACTTTGACAACGCCCAAACAGTTCTTACTTCACTACTTTGCAACAAGAAACTTTGAAATAGAGGGAAAAAGTATAACAGGTTAAAGAAAAGGTGTTTGCACTATTTGCAGGAAAACAGTTTAGCAGGAAAAAAGTTTTAGCGCTTGCGGCAACGTTCGAATAGAATGTAGGTGGTGGGGAAGTCCAAACTGTTGTTCCTAGTTTAACAAATCACGATCCAGTCCAATTCAAACTGCTTGTTTCTGTTTGCCAAAGCAGTTTGTTTTTCGTATATAGAAAAACAGTTTGTTTTAACAGTTTGGAGTTTTCTTACCCATCTCTAGTTGGCAGAAGCCAAAGTAAAATGTACGCATTCGCTGCGTGCCAAGTGTTGTCATTATATTGAAATTTACTTCTGTAGGCTCCTTCATCATGACTAGTCCCAAGCTGAGGTTTGGAATTACTATCTAAGTAATGAAATAATTTTAGTAAATACGTTACTTTTTTCACTGACGTTAAAGTGAACAATCAGGACCTTTCAAGCTTAAGGAAGGTACTTTTAGGAAAGTCCTAGTCACAACAACAATAATTATTTCTGAGTTTGGTAAACTGTTTTACTCGACAAACAATCATTCTACTTTCCATTGCCGGTACCATCACATTAGGTCCACGTAAAAAAAATCTGAAAACATCGACCAGTAATTTTTTGTACTAATTACTATGATTTCCTTGTTTCTCCACAGTGACATAACATTATAAACAATGTTATAAATACAATGTTACAATTATAAATACAATGTTAAAACCACTACTATTTTTCCTCTTATTTTCCTGTCATTCAAATTTCAGATCCCCGCAGGGGAGTACAGACTAACTGCACCTATTGAGAGGATATAGACGTCCCTCGCGGTACCCGAGTCTAACACACATTTACACTTACAACACTACACTTACGACTTTAACACTTAACACTCACACGTACATTTAGGGAGGCGAGATAATAGCTTCAATGTGCTTTTCACCTTAAAAAAAATTCAGATAATATGAACAAATTTTTTTATGGAAATGATATAATTTTCACGTTAAGATGTGTTACACCTCTATTTACAATAGGTCAGCGAATTTTGCAAACACCTCTTTTAGATCTAAAGAACCTACAAAATGTTTAAGTTATTTATATGTCACGCATATTTCGCACAATATTTGTAAAATCAAAATCCACAATACATATAAAGATATAAAATCAAATACAGTGTAAAATGATTTTTTTATTTCAATTTGGAGTTTCGATGTTATCCAGTTTTTCCTACTTAAACGTGGAATGTATGGATTTAAAGTGGTCTTGGCCTATAACTGAAAATAACAAACTCTATTTTTGTTCGTGCCTTTATCTGGAACTGACAAATCCTATTTGATGTTTTAAAGGTACTTATAAAGATTTCGACATTTCTTTAATCTTCAAGCGATTTTCTTAGCTTCCCCACCATAAAAAAATAAATTTTCATTCTTGCTATATCTAGAGGCAACAAGATTTGGTATTTATGAGTGAGCTTCAGTTTCAAACATACAACTAGTACCGAATTGTGAAAAAAACTTAAAAACGTGGTTTAAAACAATTATTATAAAATATAAAAAAATAAAACAAATAGCGTATAAATATTTAAATTGTTATTATTTAAATAATTTTAAAATACAATTTCTGCCATATTTTTTAAAGCAGCACATGTGTTTTTAGAAACACAGATTAGCAAGGAACAACGTGGTAGACTATCGGACTCCAATGCCAGAATCACTTGTGTGTTGAAAGAAAATAAACTCTAGGTTAGCAGTTAGCAGTGGAAACACGCAACTGACTTTGTCTTCTACGCAACAGAAGGGCAGGTTCATGCCCCACATTATTTATTGCTATTTAATTTGCTTGTTTTCATTGTAGTTCTGAGAGTATAACAGTTCTGATAACACGGAAGGCTACGTTTGTCATATAGAAATAATGCTTCTGTCAGTCTGTTAGTTCCATTATTCAAAGTTCCTTACGCTGTACCAACTTCCTTCCTCTCTTTCGAAAGATATAGGAAAGAACGAATTACTTTTTTGTTAACATTAGCCTGGTCTTCTAACAGCTGGCGTATTTTTCACGCTGATCTATCGAGATATGATTGTCTACACTGACTTGTGACTGGATTGTCTACACACGAAAGTAGCGTTGACCGACGTATGTACAGGGTCTAAAAGGAAAATAATCAAACAAACAACCACATACTATTTTTAATTCCTTTCTTTGTATACTTTACACTCATCTACGAATCATTTATTTACTCTCTTTTTAACACTTTTATTATATTGCTGTTACCGGTCTCTTTGTAATTCTACCTGTGTCGTTAACCAGTGGTCTGTTACTTCTCTTTTACTTTCTGATGTTATCTTTTTCATTTCTGTTTCAATTGTTTTCTGTATTTCCAAATTCTCGGTTGTTATTATCTGTAACAGAATAACTCGTGGTTTATCATTAAGATATTGAAATAGGAACAGCCTAATGTAAGTGAGCTCTTATTGTGATTTGATTACTGTGTTGTTTAATGTTGAAATACCAAAAGTAAATTTATGAATTACCTTTGATTGTTTGGACGCACGTCGTGTGTTCATTTAAATTTTATAAATAATTTAATGGAATGTGAGAAAGTTAGTTCAGTACTTTAATAATTATGATATTTAGCGTTATTTGTTTATAATAATAGGCAGTCTGCAATTGCTTGTTACAGAAAGTAATTAAAATCATATTGTTGTTGTCTGTTTAAAATATGCAATAGGTAGGCCAAATGCATTTTAAATTTACTGAAAACAAAAGCGTTTTAATTAGAAGCAATGTCCGTTATTTAATGATATTTAACATATAATTAGTTAAGAACCGCTTCATTAGGATCACTTATTGATATGTTAATTGAATTAGTAAATTGCAGTTACAATTTTACAACGAAGCTTGGAATTTATTTTTCACAATCAAAATGTATTTCCATTTTATTCTAGTTTCTTATTCATTCAATAGTATTATATGAAAACGTTGTTTCTTTGGTTTCGGTATTTTTTTTCTTAATTAAAGAACACGTGCACGTTTTAACCATTTATAATACATTCGAAATTAATATAGACGTTTATAATAATTGTTGTTAACATAGTTAGTTTTTAACAACGTAACCTGAACCTTATTATGGCCTATCAGCTGTTCAATGAAATCACCTGATCGTTACGAATTATGCAAAACAACTGATAACTACAATAGGCAACTACATAATTTTTAAACTAGGTTCACGTATTTATTTATTTAAACAAAACAAGATATGGGTAAACGTATCTTCAACTAATTATATATTCAGTAAAGATATAATTAACAAAAGTTTTTTTATATATACAAAAGAAAATATATACTAACAATTGATTGCAAAATTTCACTCATACTATCTTACTAGAAAAGCATTTGGTTTTTAAAAAATATTTTCATCGAGACTTATTATTTTATTTTTATCGCTCGGTTCCGAACATGATTTATGGGGAAAATAATCCATTTTTCAATATGTTGCACCATTTATTTGTTACGTGCTGGATTTATTTGTTAAGTGTTATTTTATTATTAGTCGAGACCAAAATGTTTTCAGTTAGATATTAGGCCTACTAAACCTAAACTATTCGGTTGCTAATCCTGGACACAAACAATTAATAATGTTGTATGAGCTAATAAAATATAATTACCAAACTTTTAATTGTACTAATTAATTACAATAATCACTTTAATTGTTCGAAATCCAATCACATAAAAATTTTATTATCAACAATTAAAATACAATGAATAATAATAATATATTATTATTATTATTATTATTATTATTATTATTAATATATATCGCACAAAGTGGTAATAAACATAACCTCAGTTGCACCTGAAATAGTATTGTTGAAAAATAATATCGAATAACGTAAAACCAAAATTGCAAAGGGTCCAAAGAGACCATGGTAAATTTCTGTTATTGAACCAAAAATTAAATTCATGTTTCATGTTTTCTCTTCCTTTTTACTTTAATTACGATAATTTGTTCAAAAAAAGCGAAAAATCAACATAGCTAGTTTTGTAACCTGAAACTTCTTATATCCTATCAGCTGTTCAATGAAATCAGCTGATCGATACGAATTAATATAAAACAGCTGATCTTTTACTATGACATATTTATCAAAATTAAATTAACGATTAATTTTATATATTTACATCGGGTCAAACGTCTTTGCACTTTCCACAGATCTTTGCAGATCCCTGGTAGAAACACAGAAATTTTAATTCTAATTAATTTAATATGAAGTTGAGACGTGCAAAATTTCTATTATATATCATACAAATTTGTACACTCGCATCATCCAAAAATCCAACATCACAACCAGCCCTGATGCATAATGCATGATAACAGCTGTAGTATGAAATGAGCTATTTAGATGAACATTACCCCCTTTCGTAACAAAATTTTCCCGTTTCATAACATATTTCACGCTAATTGTTAAGATTGAAAGAATATTTGCATAATAACCTTCCACCGTAGCGTACACAAAGAATGTTTAGTTTATAAATTACAGGTTCAATTAACTGTAATAAGCAATTACAGATTCAATTAACTGTAATAAGCAATTACAGATTCAATTAACTGTAATAAGCAATTACAGATTCAATTAACTGTAATAAGCAATTACAGATTCAATTAACTGTAATAAGCAATTACAGATTCAATTAACTGTAATAAGCAATTACAGATTCAATTAACTGTAATAAGCAATTACAGATTCAATTAACTGTAATAAGCAATTACAGATTCAATTAACTGTAATAAGCAATTACAGATTCAATTAACTGTAATAAGCAATTACAGATTCAATTAACTGTAATAAGCAATTACAGATTCAATTAACTGTAATAAGCAATTACAGATTCAATTAACTGTAATAAGCAATTACAGATTCAATTAACTGTAATAAGCAATTACAGATTCAATTAACTGTAATAAGCAATTACAGATTCAATTAACTGTAATAAGCAATTTACTAAAAACATTAATGATATATAAGGCATGTTTTCTTGTTTAATGTACGTTTATGAGACCGAGTGTGGGGGAAGTTGAAACAAGCCTATATACACAAGGGGAGTCTCTTGAGTATTATTAAATGTATTCCCGCCCTCTCAAAATTAACGAGAAACAAGCTTTATTGTATTCGATGTCCTGTAGTAATGTTACTGTCTCTTCGATAACGAGCTTTATTCTTGTGTTTTATATGAGTATAGGGCCTGCTTTATATTCTACATGCTTTGTAGAAAACGTAGTGCACGTTAACTATTACTTAGTAATTTCGTTTTTACTTATCGTTGAAATTAGTTTTTTGTAAATAATTGACATTATATTTTAAAAAAATTTGAATTAATATTTCCTATATTTACAATGGCTTGAATTATAATTTATACATTTATCGTTGAACTTATTTTTATACATAATTTTAAAGAGATAAATATTAAATGTAAAATAAAAACGTTAGGCAGTGTGGGACTGACCGACAAAAGTAACTACTACTTTAGGCATGCCTGACTGTATACTTTTTTACTATTATGATTTAATTATTTTTATAATCATAAAAATTTTAATGCATGCAGGAAAGGGCAATTCTTGAAAATTATTTTCGTATTAAACTTTGCGCGTGTGTGTAGGTACACAACTTAAAAACTAACTGAAAATGTCACAGACTATGAATTTCAGTATCTCAGACTATGTAAGGGACTTCAGTAATTAATCAGTTTATAACCCTACTTGACAGTTATACACAGTTTATACTGATTCATGTATAACTTATACATGATATATACTGATATACTGTATACGTTATACAGTATTATAAGTTACACTGTCTAAGTATAATAATAAATATAATATTTGTGATTCTGGCATTCAAACGTAATGCTGTGAGGTATGCATTACGTAATCAAGAGTGACGCGAAAGCAAATGTTTTCTCATACAAGTTTTCACTTCAAACATACATTTTATTATAACTAAACAATAGTGTTTCGTGATACCTCGGAGCGTTCCGTGAAGGCAAACTGAATTTTTCCCCATACAAAACAATCTCTTAAACCCCGCTGTAAGTAGTCACTTCAAAAGTTAGTCATTGGCGAGTTTTGAATTCTCGTGTTTTAGTTTAATTAACAGAAATCATAGAAACAGTCAGCTCACTGGTAGACCTAAGTTTATTTCAAGGATACTAATAACGTGTTTACAGGTAAGCGTGACGCTTTTTTTACAAGTTCCTGTATTCGTGCTAACGAGAGTTTCTTTCATAATAAAAAGTGCTGGACCGCCTAAAAACGTGTTCACTTCAAAAATTTCAATAGTGAAAAAAGGACTCAATAAATATGAGACCTTACTGGATTTAGCTAAAACTTATGTAAAACTTACTATTTTAAATTTAAACTAAAATACATATATACGATGACTAACTAAAACACACTAATTTTTGTTTACAATTTTTAAACTAGAGGTTTACTTATGCACTATTAGTAATATGAATTGCAAAAAACAGTATACATTTCATAACCATCAGACAATTAGAATGGTAGATATGCGCTTTCGCAAAACTGCTATTTCTTTGCTTTTTGTATTCCTTGCTGGATCCTACTGACATATTAAATTTTATATGTAAATGGCACAATTTTTACTATAAAATACAAAGCTCTATACATTTCATTGCGTCGGTTAATGGAAAAGAAGATATTTACTGCCTTTTTTATATCATTGTTCTGAAATCTTCTAACCGAATAAGCACGAACTTATCTAATACGATTACTGTTATGAAATGCTAGTAGGTTGTAAATCTTCTAACCGAATAAGCACGAACTTATCTAATACGATTACTGTTATGAAATGCTAGTAGGTTGTAAATCTTCTAACCGAATAAGCACGAACTTATCTAATACGATTACTGTTATGAAATGCTAGTAGGTTGTAAATCTTCTAACCGAATAAGCACGAACTTATCTAATACGATTACTGTTATGAAATGCTAGTAGGTTGTAAATCTTCTAACCGAATAAGTACGAACTTATCTAATACGATTACTGTTATGAAATGCTAGTAGGTTGTAAATCTTCTAACCGAATAAGCACGAACTTATCTAATACGATTACTGTTATGAAATGCTAGTAGGTTGTAAATCTTCTAACCGAATAAGCACGAACTTATCTAATACGATTACTGTTATGAAATGCTAGTAGATTGTAAATCTTCTAACCGAATAAGCACGAACTTATCTAATACGATTACTGTTATGAAATGCTAGTAGGTTGTAAATCTTCTAACCGAATAAGTACGAACTTATCTAATACGATTACTGTTATGAAATGCTAGTAGGTTGTAAATCTTCTAACCGAATAAGCACGAACTTATCTAATACGATTACTGTTATGAAATGATAGTAGGTTGTAAATCTTCTAACCGAATAAGCACGAACTTATTTAATACGATTACTGTTATGAAATGCTAGTTGGTTGTAAATCTTCTAACCGAATAAGCACGAACTTATCTAATACGATTACTGTTATGAAATGCTAGTAGGTTGTAAATCTTCTAACCGAATAAGCACGAACTTATCTAATACGATTACTGTTATGAAATGCTAGTTGGTTGTAAATCTTCTAACCGAATAAGCACGAACTTATCTAATACGATTACTGTTATGAAATGCTAGTTGGTTGTAAATCTTCTAACCGAATAAGCACGAACTTATCTAATACGATTACTGTTATGAAATGCTAGTAGGTTGTAAATCTTCTAACCGAATAAGCACGAACTTATCTAATACGATTACTGTTATGAAATGCTAGTAGGTTGTAAATCTTCTAACCGAATAAGCACGAACTTATCTAATACGATTACTGTTATGAAATGCTAGTAGATTGTAAATCTTCTAACCGAATAAGCACGAACTTATCTAATACGATTACTGTTATGAAATGCTAGTAGGTTGTAAATCTTCTAACCGAATAAGTACGAACTTATCTAATACGATTACTGTTATGAAATGCTAGTAGGTTGTAAATCTTCTAACCGAATAAGCACGAACTTATCTAATACGATTACTGTTATGAAATGATAGTAGGTTGTAAATCTTCTAACCGAATAAGCACGAACTTATTTAATACGATTACTGTTATGAAATGCTAGTTGGTTGTAAATCTTCTAACCGAATAAGCACGAACTTATCTAATACGATTACTGTTATGAAATGCTAGTAGGTTGTAAATCTTCTAACCGAATAAGCACGAACTTATCTAATACGATTACTGTTATGAAATGCTAGTTGGTTGTAAATCTTCTAACCGAATAAGCACGAACTTATCTAATACGATTACTGTTATGAAATGCTAGTTGGTTGTAAATCTTCTAACCGAATAAGCACGAACTTATCTAATACGATTACTGTTATGAAATGCTAGTAGGTTGTAAATCTTCTGACCGAATAAGCACGAACTTATCTAATACGATTACTGTTATGAAATGCTAGTAGGTTGTAAATCTTCTAACCGAATAATGACGAACTTATCTAATACGATTACTGTTATGAAATGATAGTAGGTTGTAAATCTTCTAACCGAATAAGCACGAACTTATCTAATACGATTACTGTTATGAAATGCAAGTAGGTTGTAAATATCACAACTGGATAAATTACCCGGTTTATAATTTAGAATAGAAAGTATGTGAGTTCGTAGATATTGTCGTTAAATAAATGAACGGACAGACACTGAACTAAAAATGTCTCACGATTCTTGAAACACATTTGTGTAAAAATATGGACACGTATTTTTGAAATAGAAGTGTCCTTAGCACAGTGTACAATTTTTTCTGAGTGTTGGATACATTTCTTACAAGTTCGGCAGTGAAACGCTTTTCGGGTATTTTCGGAAGAATAGCCGAGCGAGAGGAACGAATATAAACGGACTATAGTCCGTTATATAATAGGGCCACCATTATAAAAAGCAAGCTCGATATCAGCGGCTTAAGTCCAAGTAATTGGACTATTTGTCGTTACGAACGTTGTAAACTGCAACAACAGGAGGAGGTGACATTTGAGAAAATAGTACTATTATCTATTTAACTGTAGCTGAACACTTAGCCACAAGATGCCACCAGCAGCGAGAGCTTACATAGCTCTCATAAGGGTTATCATTCTAGTAAGGTTATATTAAATGTCCAGAACAGAACCGATAGATATAGGAGAATGTATGTGTACTCGTATATGTATAAATAAACATATAATATTAATAATTTTTAACATTACAAATGATCACAAATATCCAGAATGTAAAGAACAGAAACACCCTGTACCTTGTAAACTGGAAAATATTTGTACACAAAATGTAAATCTAGCCTAATCAAGTCCTACAGTGGCCTACAAACAAAGAATATGCTATTGGCTTATACATTAGCAAGAAATTAACTTCCTTCTTTTATTGTTTTAAATAGTAGTACACACACACACACACACACACACACATACTCTCTCTATTCGGTCAATGGGTCAAAAATATCAACGAATTTTTAAAGGAAAGCATGACTGACATTTCATATATCCGTTATTTTACAATATTAAACTTAATAAAGTGGGTATTTGGTGAAGTAAAAATGGCGGCTTTCTCGCTGACGTGGTAGAAGCGAATTTCCGAAATATTTGTTTTCATTTTACACTTTTTTGAAAATATGATTTTACCATAATACTCAACATTAAAATCTGCATATATTGACATTTTTCAAATAAAATGTGTTTTTTGAAATGATAGCCTTTTTTTAAAAAAACGGATTTTGTTAAGCAACAAACTTTCCAAGCAAAATCTTACTAAAATCGATTTTGTGACAATTTGGAGTCAAATAGGCTTTAATGAGCAAATTAAACTTTCAGATTAGCCTACATTGAAAATACAAAGATGAATCCAGGCCACTTTTTTAACTTCAATGGTTTTTGAAAATTTTAAATGCTAATTTAAAACATATTTTAAAAACAGTATAAGACAAAACAGTTATGATTTTCCTTAAAATTCGAAAAAGCAGCGATTCTCAAACTATAAAACGCATTTTTCCGGGTAACGGGACTTATCTAAGCTACTCCGAAAATTCTAAAAGAAAAGTTTAAATCGAATCGGCTAGAGATTAAGTTATTTCATTAACATAATACTTTATACTTCGTCTAGAGATAACTTAAATCAATATCAATTGTAAATATGTTAATAAAGGTTATGACGATTTTGATTAAAGGGTATTATACCTAACCTTAAGCATGCATTTGCATACGAGAAAAAGACTACAGTACTGCAATAAAGTTTACAGTAGAAGCAACCTCAGAAAGAACTAACGAAACTAAATATAAAAACTTAGATATGTTTATTACTGTACCCAGATGTACATTTCAGTAACACGATAAGCTTGCCTCTTTGCAATATATTTCAATGATGCTTATTGTCACTTAAATTTGAAAATGGTTATCAAATACAGTATATTCCTGCTGATTACTCTTGTGCTATCAATATTTTATTATTTTGTTGCCAAGGTCACAAATATTTCATTTCATTTATTTCGGACATACGCACTAAACACAAAGTAAAAAAATGAAACCATTATTACAGGGGTAATTTGGTGTTACAATTGATTTAACGTTATGAAAAAGCTAACAGTTTTACAGCAATAAGTAATTACTGATTTTATTACGGGGGAAACACACACATACACATACGTACATACACACTCTCTCTTTCTCTCCCTCCCCCCCTCACACACACACACACACACACACACACACACACACACACACACACACACACACACACACACACACTTTTTTGTAAAACGAAAACCGAAAGTGTATTAAATTGTCGTGGATACATTTTTGTGCCTAAACTTTTCGCTGTGATTGTATCAGCTGTAGAATATAAACAAATATTTAGAACATGCTCTGTTCTAGACATCAGTGTTCATTTTTGTGTTTTCAGATTTTCCATGAATCGTAACTACTTTCTATTTCAAATGCTGTAGTTTGACGTGAGTCATGACATTTATAAAAAAAGACTAACAAAATCTTTCAAACCGATTTTGAAATCGGGCCACTTAGATTGTCCCCTTTACCGAAATTTGTTTTATTAACTCTAACTTCTGAAACAAATTGTTTTGTTCCGTTTGGACCAATACTTTTATTTAAAAAAAACCAAAAATTGGGGGAAAAATCGATACATATATTTCATGACACCTACCTCTAGTTACACTTGAATGTAAAATTTTAATCATCAATTACAATTTTCTATCAAGTCGAAAAAACCAAAATGAAAAATAACTGTAAAATTTGGTTCAATGAATTCACGACGGAGATATAATTCTACTTTACAAGTTCATAGGTTATATCTCATTACAAATATCAGAAATTTAGAGTTGCTAAATTTAATTACCAAAGTTTAGTAGAATTCACTTAAAATATTAAAGAATTATGAAAACATAAAGAATAAACTAATTACTTGACAGTTGGAGCTGGTGTTGGTTTTTGCTGATTAGTTCGCTTCTGTTAGCAATAAAGAATGAAGTAAAAGAAAAGGGATTAAATGAAAATCTATTTGCGCCGAACCAATTAATTAATAAATCTACGGGCTGAACCTGTTCTCAGAGCCGAGTGATTTAAACATAACCTCTATTCTCCTGATAACTAATGTAGAAACAGTGGTTCAGTTATTTACAGCTGTTCATTGTTTTTAAATTGCTTTTTGCGCTGTCCCCGAAATCATTTAAAAATCATGAAGGCACAAAATAAATAAATAAATAATCAGGCACTCAGTTGTATTGCTGAAGTGATGGAAGCAAATTCCTCAAATCACAATAATTTTTTAATCATAAAGTTAAATTTCACCACGATAAGTAACGTTAAAACCTATTTTATATTATATCTTAAAATTTTAAAATTACATTAAGAATGTGAATTGATAATTTACGCAGATTTTAACTTGAAGACAATCAACGGTGAATAACCATCAGATAAAAATCGAAAATCGAAAATAAAAGTACCTCAAAATTGCTATCGTGCGAAAATCGGTAACGTGTTGTAGATCGGTAAAACAATAAAAAATACGTCTAACACGGGTTTTGGGTGATAAGAAACCCATTTTTTAAAAAACTCCATAACCTAACTGACATGGTTAGATTTACATTTAAACATTTTTGAAATGTAATTATTTCAAATTAATAATACTTCCGCAAGAACTTTAGTAAGACTACAAACTCAAGTTTGCCATAACTTTTGTTGGTAAAAAATCTGGTACATATAGGCATACCACAATACCTAACAAGTCCTGACACGGTGGTGCGTAAATATTTGTTTAAAGAATACTAAATATCCTAACTGACACGGTTGTTAGGCCTAACACGGTGATGCGTAAAAAAACCTTTATTTTTTTTTAAAGAATACTACATATCCTAACTGACATGGTTGTTGGGATGATGTGTAAAAAAACTTTTATTTTTTTTATGAGTACTCCAAGACTTAACTGACACGGTTGTTATGCCTAACATGGTGATGCGTGAAAAAATCTTAATATTTTTTTAAAAGAATACTCCATAAACTAACTAACATGGTTGTTAGGTGATGCATAACACGGTGATGCATTAAAAAAACCTTTATTTATTTTTTTAAAAAGAGTACTCCATAACCTAACTGACACGGTTGTTAGGCCTAATACGGTGATGCAGGAAAAAAACCTTAATTTTTTAAAAAAGTACTCCATAACTTAACTACCACGGTTGTTAGGCTTAACACGGTGATGCGTTAAAAAACCTTTATTTAAAAAAAACCACCATAACCTAACTGACACGGTTGTTGGTCCTAACACGGTGATGCATGATCTTTAATGTATATTATGATTGCGGGCAAAACCGTGACGAGTAACAGCTAATCTAATCTTATTCATATTATATTTCTGAAAGTTTGTGTGTTTGTTTGTTTGTTATTCAATCACGCTTTAACTACTGGACCAATTGAGATGAAATTTGGTACGTATATGGTTTACGTATCAGAGATACATATAGGCCTATTCCCGTTTTACAAAACGTCATTATACTACTTACCCAGCCCAAAATAATTATCAGTTTTTAGTTTTGTAACATCTGTTAACTATAGTTAGGTTTAATTACTGTTTACTGAACATGAGATTTAGGCACCTGAGATGGACATAGATCTAATCCAATTTTACAAATCTTGTTTTATTATTGTTTTAAATATGTTTTATTTATTGCAAAATTATTGTTTTTAATGTTACATTTTCATCTAATAATCACAATCTGGTATTTTTCATTTAAGACTATTCAATGTTTTTAAAGCAGAGTGCAGAATATATATATTATATACAATTTTATTAGGATACTTTAATTGTAAGGTAGTATATATATATTTGTGTATATGAAAAACATTATATGAAAACATTATATGAAAAAATGTTAAATATGCAGTGCAGCACCTATTGGAGTTTTCGATATTTTTCTTACTAAAATGCTTTATTATGTGACCAAAAGCAAGAATCCAAAATATGAAATCAGGAGAAGTACGATAAAAATCGAAAATAAAAGTGACCAACATAACCTCAATATTGCTACCGGCGAAAATCGGTACCGTGTTGTACTGATTTTAGACGTATTTTTATTGTTTTACTGATCTACAGATCAGTAAAACAATAAAAATACGTCTAACACGGGTTTGGATGATAGGAAACCCATTTTTTAAAAGAATAGTGCATAACCTAAGTGACACGGTTGTTAGGCCTAACACGGTGATGCGTGAAAAAACCTTTATATTTTTTTAAAGATTATTTGGCTACATATCCTAACTGTCTCGGTTGTTAGGCCAAACACGGTGATGCGTAAAAAAACCTTTATATTTTTTTAAAGAATACTGCATATCCTAACTGACACGGTTGTTAGGCCTATCACGTTGATGTGTGAAAAAACCTTTAAATTTTTTAAAAGAATACTAAGTATATTAACTGACACGGTTATTAGGCCTAACACGGTGATGTGTAAAAAAACTTTTATATTTTTTTAAAGAATACTACATATTCTAACTGATATGATTGTTGGGCCTATGATTGTGATGTGTGAAAAAAACCTTTATTTTTTTAAAGAGTATCCAAACCTTAACTGACACGGTTGTCAGGCCTAACATAGTGATGCGTGATAAATCTTTATATTTTTTTAAAGAATACTCCATAAGCTAACTAACATAGTTTTTAGGCCTAACACGGTGATGCATTAAAAGAACTTTTATTTATTTTTTTCAAAAGAGTACTACATAACCTAACTGACACGGTTGTTGGGCCTAATACTGTTATGCATGGAAAAACTTTATATTTTTTTTAAAGAGTACTCCATAACTTAACTAACACGGTGATGCGTGAAAAAACTTTTATATTTTTTTAAAGAGTACTACATATCCTGACACGGTTGTTGGACCTATCACGGTGATGCGTCAAAAAACCTTTATATTTTTTAAAAAAATACTAGGCTACATATCCTGACACTGTTGTTAGGCCTAACATAGTGATGCGTGAAAAATCTTTATATTTTTTTACAGAACACTTCATTAGCAAACTAATATGGTTGTTAGGCGTAACACGGTGAAGCATTAAAAAAACCTTTATTTATTTTTTTAAAAAGAGTACTCTAAACCTAACTGACACGGTTGTTGGGTTAAACGGTGATGCAGGAAAAAAAAATAATTTTTTTTAAAGAGTACTCCAAAACTTAACTAACACGGTTGTTGGTCCTAACACGGTAATGCATGATCTTTAATGTATATTATGATTACGGGCAAAGCCGTGACGGGTAACAGCTAATCATATTATATTTCTGAAAGTTTGTTTTTGTTTATTTGTTTGTTATTCAAATACACTTTAACTACTGGACCAAATGAGATTACATTTGGTGTGAACACGTTTTAGGAATCTGAGATAAACACAATACTATTCCAGTTTAATTATATAATAATGACTTTTTAATAATACAGTATTTTATTAAAATATGACATGATCCTGTTTTAGCGTATCGAGTAGCAAAAATTTATATGTCTTTGCCGAAAACCATAAATCGTATAATATTGTATATAGCAATATATTAAAATGAAATGACCTATTCTGATTTTGAAAATCGACTATAAATTTTATTGCCTACATTATAATTGCAGGCAAAGCCGCAACGGGTAACAGCTAGTATTTTTATATATACTACAGCACGCAACGCCCTAAATCCTATTATATTAAACGAGCAATTTCTGTATGTTTGTATCTTCAGCGTATCTCGAAAACGGCTCTAACGAATTTCACAAAATTTCGTACATAAATGTTTTGAATGGTGCAGATTCGATCGCGCTAGGTCTCATGCCCGTAAAAAAATCGCAAAATGGCGAAATTCTAGCCTTAAATTTATATGGAGTGTATACATTATATCTGAAACCGGTTGCCGCCTTCGGGCTACTATGATTACAGGTAAAGAAGTTCATATTTTTAGAATCACATTAGATTCAAGCAAAAGTAAACATGGGTACAAAATGCAAAGACATCAATTACCCGTTAGGCCAACTTTTGCTATGACAATACATAAGACCCAAGAGCAGATATTTGTATCAGTTGGGATATTCCTACTAACAGCAGTTTTTATGCATGGAATGTTATACGTAGTTAAAAGGCGAAATGGACTGAAAATTCTCTTGCTCCCAGAAAACACTCGCCACACAAGAAATGTTGTTTGCAAAGAAGTATTACAAGAACATTCGAATAATTATGTTCCGACAACAAATAGGCTATGCAGATCGATGAAAATGTGGAGACTTGGAATTTCCTTGACAACTGTGAAGGTTTTAATATTTGATCATTTGCATGGTTATTGAAGATACATTTTTTGTTGTTTCATTTGCAGAGTTTTATCATGTTTTAAATATCTATATTTTTATATTAATTATTTATTGATTTTTATCAGAAAGAGGCTACATTATATTATTTAATTTTATTATATTAAACATCATTTAACAAAATTTTGAAAAAAATATTTTAAAATATTTCAAATAATTTTCAAAAACAAACAACACGAGCGGAGCTCGGTTATTACTATTATGTGTAATATGACATTGGCATTTATCGCCCAAAATCCAACATCACAACCAGCCCTAAAACATGATACATGTTAAAATTTAGAAGGAACAAGTATTTTCCTTATTTTAACGACAAATAAAATAGGTTTTTAATGTGTTTTGTGTATGAGATCTTAAAATATACTGATTAAGACTGTAATATTCGATTTTCAAAAAAGTGTAAGATATTAAGGCACTTTTTAACATACATTTTTTTGTTGGTTCAGTAAGGTTTATGCTTTATGTTAGTTAAGAGGACGAGAGGCCCGCTCACGGCAATAACTTCAGTCTGGAATCTACAACCTGATTCAGGTGTGCAAGTTTAAGACGCACAACACGCAGACACCTTGCAACACGACTCACCTCGGAAGAGTTCCTCGTGCATCCTATGGGACTGGAGAGCCCCGTGCATACAGACATAAGCAGTACGATGGATGCCAGCATTGCCGCCAGTATAAACAAGTTGGTTCTTTGTCTTCCCGTGGAACATACAGTCTTCAGTTCGTACACCGAGTGCAATGTTGCCAGATCGTTCGGGTTCACGTGCAGCTTTCTCGACGTCCTGAGGATGCCGTGCAGTCGCCGAGATGCCTCTTTCACTTGCTGCGCTCTGGATTTGGAGTAACGCATTTTGAAAATGCGAATTGTTTTTTGCAGAATCGTTGAGGTTTTGTGGCCACAGTTTCAAGCAAAATACCTGAGGAAACGGGGAGTTTATGGTTTACAAGGATTTCAATATGTGTTATATCAACATATGACACAAACACCTATGACAGCAAAAATCTAAATTTTTTATTTGAAACTTTATATATCGGGTTCGTCAAATGTGTTGGGACACCCCAGTAACATTGCAGTGTATTAGTGGGGGGGGGAATCTAAACTCTTTAAATGGTTATAAGGCATAAAAAATGTAGGAATTTTTTAGTGTGTGAGGACAACTCAAAAATCTCTGCACAAAAATCTGCCTCAAAAATCTTCAATTTAGGAGGCAGATAAAACATTTTAAATGTAATCCCTACCGAGAAACATCTCATTAAAAGAAAAAGGACACATAAAAATAGATTTTTTTTTCCGGCGAAAAACCGTTCAGGTTATCATCGCCGTCACGAAGGATTAAAGTATATAAAAAAAAATTAATTAAACAAAATTTAACTTAAGAAAAAAACAACAACAACAAACTATAACAGTAAAAATAAATTAAAATTTAGATAACAGGTATATATATATTACACTTAAGAACTAAATAACAATAAATAATGAATAAAATTTAATAACAATTCGTAAAATAATGCAAAACATAACAGAAATAAAGTTTTTAAATAAAATAAATAAATAAAATAACACAAGAAATTACAAATACAATAAATTAAATTTTATTTAAAACATTCAGACGATGAAGGAAGTCTAGAACCCGGTCAACGGCCGAGGCACTATCTCCCAACATCGTCTGCAAACAGTTGCTCAGATCACATATAACATGTACATAATAAAAATAGAGGATTTTAATCTTATCCAAAATGGCGGTCGATTAATTAATTCGTGTTATTTTGGGTACAAAAAATATATTCCGAAAATTTAATTATGCAAGACAGTGTTTATTTACCAGAAACAGAAGAAATGTAAAAATACTGAACCAATTTCAGGACACAGTCTGTGTCGTCTGGTCAGAGTTCACTTGCAGATTTCCAAGAATCTTGATTACCTTCAATTGTCACCATTTTGTATAGGATTTAAATAGAGAACCTTGATGTTCTTTCCCTTTTAACAAGGCCACTCTGCCATTCCTTTTATTGGTGTATCACTTTTACATTTAAAATTTTTGAACTGATTCCAAAACTTCAATTTTGGGGGGTGGAGGCAAAAATACCTACTAAAAGGCATATACGCTTTATAAACATTTAATGAGTATGGCTTTTTCCACTAATATTAAAATGTCACTGTCTTATCTCCACCTATTTGAATAACCAGTATAATTTTAATGTATGTTCAAAATATATTTTATAAATTAAAATGATTTTCCTGTTTTTGTACCAAGATTGAACAGGATTTTTTGGGTAATTTTTTTTTTAATACACGTATAAAAAAATAATTTTACAAAAGGCTAGTTTTAGAGAATTTTTTATAAGAAATTACTAAACATGAAGCCCTAAAAACTAAAATATTTTTTGTCGGTTTTTATCTCCCAAATATAACAATTGGGCAGTTATCGGTAAAACCAGTGGACAATGCTGAAAAATGATTTTCAATACGTGCTTGTTTGAATGCTTTTACTGTAATATTAATAATAGTAATGCTTTAACGGTATTCAATGTACCGGTAGAAATTTTAAAAATACAAGTTATGATATGAAAAAAAATTGAAAAAACAGTAGTGAACCTTGTTTGCTTTTTCACGTATGTGTAAAGTTTATCAACATTACTTTATTGAGCCGGTACTATGAAATAGTGAAAACAAGAATTTTCAAAAAGAAAACATATATCCCACACAAATATGCGAGTTGGATGAAAAGTTATTTTGGTTTGCCATAACTTTATTTTTTAAATTCACCTTTTCATACATTTGTTATTTTTATTTTAAAAATTCTTACTAATAAAGAGTGCTATAATTTGAGATTTCGAAAATGTGTCCAAAAACAAAATTAGAAAAAAGCAAACAAACAGATTCTACGTTTTAGGAATTTTTGTTGTGTTCAGTAAAACTCCCAAAAATAAGCTTTTTTTATTTTCAATGGTTCAAAATATGAAGAGACGTTTGGAACATACTTAGGATATATAGACAAAATTTCATTAAAATTTGCAAAAGCTTCATATTAACACATTTACTTAGGGTTTCCGAATTCACAATTTTTTTTAAAAAAGCTACTGTATTAAAATTTCTGAACATGAAACTGAAAACTACTGCATATTTTTTGTTTTTAAAGGCAGATTAAAATCCAAAATTTAATAAGAAACATTATGCAGTATTCTTTCAAAAATCCTTGACCATGATATTTTTCATTCCAAATATTTCAAATTTCAGTCAGCAAATTATTTGTATAATACTACTACTAATTACTTCATTATTTCAATTTAAATATAAATTTTTTAATTAATTACCTGTCAAACAATATTGTCACAGTCAACATATTATGATTTTAAAATATAAATATTATTTTAAACTTTCATTTACATTTCAGTTCAGTGAAAATCTCACCGCCCATTTTTGGCACTATTACAATCTAGTATATTTTCTGAAACCCATTGACAAATTGTCAGTTTTTATTGTAGCCTAATGCTAAACACTGCACAAACGCATACAACAGTATACAAATAAACAGTACACAAGCATACAAAAATGTTTAGTGACAGACTCTATAAGCACAGTATGTTGCCCAGGGATTGTACTGCCTTACACTACTGCAACTGCTAGTATTATTGGGGTGGCGTGACATCAGGGCTGATAGCGTGTGAAATTTCCCTGAAAATTTCCCCCGTCAAGTAAAATTTCCCTGCTGCGTTTAATTTACTTTCTCGCTATAAGGGTTGTATGCATAGAGTAGTTTGTGATTGACGGTAAATTCAATGTTGAGTTTTTAGTGCATGGTAATACACCCAGACGAATACGTAAACGTGATTTGGACTGAAAGATTTTTTACTTAAACAGCTATTTAAATGGATCGATTTACATGAAATAAAATTAATTTGCCTTCAACTAAATATTTATTATCGAATTTAAATTGAAAAATGACTATTTGAGCTACCATCTTGGTAAAACCTAGACCCATTGGACATTAAAATAAGGAAAGACCTATCATGACTAGTAGATCATTTTTTGATATATTATTTATATATATATATATATATATATATATATATATATATATATATATATATGTGTGTGTGTGTGTGTGTGTGTGTGTGTGTGTGTGTGTGTGTGTGTGTGTGTGTGTGTGTGTGTGTGTGTGTGTGTGTGTGTGTGTGTGTGTGTGTGTGTGTGTGTGTGTGTGTGTGTGTGTGTTTAGTACGCTCAAGTTAGAAACTTAAATATTGTTTGATTAACACTTGGCACAAAAATCAATTTTGACAATAATGTGGACAACCATTAAAATTAGTTTAATAGTTTAAAAATAGCAAATTGTACATAACATTTACTGTATATAAAAGTTTACGACCATTCAAAAAGTGATCTAGAGAAGTCAGGACGCTGATCTGGATCTTACCACGATGGCCGCTCCAATTGTTCATTTTCCAATGGAAATTTACTGGTAAGACATGCTTTTGTATGTGTTACGTACCATGTGAACGTAACCATGTTATGTATGTGTTACGTACTGGTAAGACATGTGTTTTGTAGTACACTACAAAACACACAAACCAAATCGCAAATTTAAAATTCGTGTTCTTTAGACAATAAAAACAAAAATATTGGATATAATGAACAACTAAAAATGAATCGCATAGGCCAGATAGAAAAGCTTGAAATAACGGAAAGGAAAATCTTAAGAAAAATTATAGGAACAAAATTTCAGGATAATAAGGTAGTATATATAAGAAATGAAGCTCTCTACAAGAAAATTGAAAAATTGTCAGATACTATGAGAAAAAGGAGAATAAATTTTTACGGCCATCTTCTTAGAATGAACTCTAATAGATTAACGAAACAAGTGTTTGATTTTTTCCATAATCGTAAAACAAAACCGAACTGGTTTAAAAAAATTGAAAAAGACCTAATAGAATTAAAAATTACAGAAGATTCATTGCTTGACCAAACTGCTAAGATAATTACCAAAGACGAAAGAATAAGATTCCAAGATAAAACCAAAATAAAACCTAAAGCTATCACTTCAGAAGAGGAGAGGAAAAGAAGATCGGAAAGAATGAAGAGCTACTGGGAACAAAGAAAAGTACAGCGCGCAAGAAATGATTAATTCAGCATACCCCAAAGAGGGTGAAACGAAGAGAAGAAGAACAACTAAAAATCTTGATTTAAAAAAACTCAAAACTTTTATTCATGTTTAAAGAATACGACGGGGAGTTTTTCTTTTTTACATTTACCATAACTTGCTATATTTCAGATTGTTTTCGTTGATTTACGTTATGACGCATGCATTTTAATTATTCTTCATGCTTAACGGTAAACATTTAGCAGAATCTATCAAACTAATCTTAAAATACAGTATCAACTATTGTCAGCTATTGTGTAGCTTTTCAATTTTCTCAGCATTTGTAAGTTAGTTTTTATTTTAAACTGTTCAGCGTACCAGCTTGAGAGTTTGTTCTTTGTTTTCAGTTTAGCATTGCAACAAAGGCCTTGGAATCTATGCTTATATTGCTAAGTTTAAGATTTAAGTCAGGCACTTAAAACGAGTATGGTCCATACTTTTGAAATGTCGTGTATTGTTTTATATACACACAGTAGATGGCGAATATTCGAATAAGTAATAATAACATGAATAATTAACCATATTATACGGCTGAAGGAACTTTTAATTAAACCCCAATGACTTTCATTAGAAGCAATTAAAAATGTAGTTTTTATTACTGTAAGACCTATAATCAAAGGTTTACCCTTTTCTTTGCTATTTTTTCTCGTGCATAAAAAGAATTTCCTTTTTATTATGACTTTGTTAGAATATAATTTACTTGTGTAAAAAGGCTCATTTGCGCTATTGTTGAAAGAGCGAAGCGAGTTCTCTGTTTTAACTCGACCGTTTGGCATTTGGTTTGTTTGTTTGTTTGTTCCGATATTTTGGCCAAACGCACTGACCGATTGTTTTGAAATTTGGTACGGAGGTACCTTTTATAAAACCCAAACGAGATATTTGTTAGATACGCGTATTTCTCAATTCACTTCCGTTTCAAAAAAAGGCCACTGGTTTGTTTGTATGTACGGTTTTGTATGTATGGTTTTGTATGTATGGTTTTAATGTATGTACGCATTTTCAGCCAAACGCATTAACAGAATGAAATCAGCTGTTTAAGTGAACATCACCTCCTCCCAAATAACCATAGCTTATCCTTCTCCACAGTTGCATATATTTTGCTTATTTGTTTCATTGAAAAAGAGATAAATAGCTACATGGATATCCACTTTAGGTGCTTATCAAAAATTATTTTAAGCTAAGATAGAACGGAAATATACAATATCATTTCATTTCATATTTAAGATAAAACGATGAAATTAAATCTTACTTATGACCAAGCAAACTAGCATTTTGCCTGGCGAGCTCCTAGACGGCACCCGTAACCTTTTCAGTCAATTTAATCGGTAACCGTAATATTTAGGGAAAATGTTACTGAACCATTTTCATTAGAAACTTTATGCCCTTTCTCGATGAAACGGCCAAAATTATGAATTATCTTCAGTTCGGCCAGTATTACAGAAATTTGCTAGCTACTGTTATCTTCATCGTTAAATCAGATGCCGCTATATTGAATGGAAGTATATGGGAACAAGCTTAGACATACATCGATCGGGTTTTATACAAGGTACCTTCTAACCAAATTTAAACACAATCGGCCAATGTGTTTGATTAAAACAGCATGTTCATCGTTAAGTCAGAAGTCGCTATCTTGAAACAGATGTAAATAGAAAAAATGTAACACATGCTCTTTTACTGCTAACCTTTTTGAAAATCTTTGTTTTCCATCACATCAGCTTCCAGAGAGCATATTGTATTAGCATTTTAAATGTTTAAATTACGCTGAAAGTAATTTCAGATTAATTTTTGTATTTAAAAATAAATAAATGCTAATTTATGTAATTTTAACGCTGATTACGATGGTAAAACCAGATTTTAAAAACATAATAAGGTAAAAAATATTTTTTTGAGATTCGAAAAGGCCGCCATTTTGAAATTCTAGAACAGATTTTACTAGGTAACGAATTTGTCTAAGTAATTATAGCTTTCGATTTTTGTGACAAGTTTGTATGAAATCGTACCGAACTTTCAAAATGAAAATGCTAGAATGTACACAATTTTTAATAATTCCTTTAAAACCTAATGTAGAAGTAATACAGGCGCTCATTTAAAAGTCCAAAGTCCTGGGTCCAGATCTTACCACGATGGCCGCTCTAATATCTTATTTGTCAATGAAAATTCGTTAATGAAAACCGTTTCTGTACTATAGTTATAAGCACGCTCTTAAGTACATAAAGCACCCGAGCTGTGTTCCATCTTGTAGCGCCCGCGGAACGGAAGTGACAAAGGCGCAATAAGATATTAATTGTAGCTAAAGTCGAAACTGTAGCGGAAGTGCTGCTGCTTAGAGGATGTTTTATAAACTACAATTTCCGTTTTCTCGAGTGTAACCTTAACTCCGCAGTTTAGTTTCTTTTTTTATGTTAGATTTTATTAGAAATACAGAAAAGCCGTAGATATTTTGCACTAAACATTGTTAAAATAAATATTAATTTTAAGTATATAATTCACTAGTTCGATTTAGCATTGCTTGATCGCGTTTATATATATATATATTGTGTGTGTGTGTGTGTGTGTGTGTGTGTGTGTGTGTGTGTGTGTGTGTGTGTGTGTGTGTGTGTGTGTGTGTGTGTGTGTGTGTGTATGTTTTGTGTCTGTAATGACTCCAACGTTCACAATTTTTGTCCGATTTGATTCAAACTGGGAACACAAAACGAATTCGGTAAGGCAGTAGCTTGAATAAGTGCATTATCCAGCAAAATGTGTTCAATCATTTCAAAAGGGCTGTCAGTCCAAATATTAAAAAAAAATATATAACTCCTTTTTCCATATTATGAAAACATGACTTCACTACAGTAATGAACTTTAAAATCTGCATAAATTAATGATTAACATTTTTCAAACACTTTTCGACCAGAAAAAGGTTTCCAGTTTTCCCCTTAAATTATAAAGAGTAACAACGATATATTGTCAAATATTTACGCAGTATTCTGATGCACGTTTATGTAAACTTTTATTTAAGATCGGTCATTTAATTCAGTCTCTTATGATATATGTAAACACCCCTCCACACGGGAAATAAATATACATAGATGCAAATTTAAATATCAGTTTTACACCAAATATGCCTACTTTCTTTATACATCCACTTTCTTCTTTACACTTCGTATAGTGATGAAGTTAAAATAGTAGATAATATATGATATATAATAATAAATATTATTATGATATTAATATATTATTGTGTAAAGAACCGATATGCCCTATGTCGCTAAGTCTGCTCTCAAGCTCTTACGTTACGCATCTCAAGCTCTTACGTTACGCATCTCAAGCTCTTACGTTACGCATCTCAAGCTCTTACGTTACGCATCTCAAGCTCTTACGTTACGCATCTCAAGCTCTTACGTTACGCATCTCAAGCTCTTACGTTACGCATCTCAAGCTCTTACGTTCAAGAATGCAGTTCCTTTCGTAAGTTTTATCAATGAATACAGAATCTATAAGAAGGACACTTCTTGCCTGTAAAAGTGAGCACATTTTTTCGGCCGAGAATGCTACTTGAATTCCCCGCCGATAGACAGCGCTGCATGTTTTTTTCTGAACTTGTAGCTCAGAGAGAGAGAGAGAGAGAGAGAGAGAGAGAGAGAGAGAGAGAGAGAGAGAGAGAGAGAGAGAGAGAGAGAGAGAGAGAGAGAGAGAGAGAGAGAGAGAGAGAGAGAGAGAGAGAGAGAGAGAGAGAGAGAGAGAGAGAGAGAGAGAGAGAGAGAGAGAGAGAGAGAGAGAGAGAGAGAGAGAGAGAGAGAGAGAGAGAGAGAGAGAGAGAAATAGGGGTGATGGCATTCTCTATCTCTCTCTTTCTACTAACAACTGAGGGGTTGAGCGAAAATTGTTCGTGTTTACGTCCCAGGTCAATTTTCCTAAACTTTCGTTTTCATTACGGCAGTGAGCCTGTCCATTTAATTCAAAACATCGGTTTCTTCCTTTCCTAGACCACCAGTTCCACAACGACGGCATCATGATTTTCTGAAGTTGAACTATATATTTGACTGAGTACTATTTGATAAATTTAACAATAATATTTAGTAGAACCTTAATTAATGTACATGCATTGTAAACTTTTAAAATTAAAGAAGTTTAAAAAACTGTATAAAATAGCATACTTTGGATTAATTACTACATTGTTTATTTCTGTATTCATAGATTCTGTATTCATTGGAGCATATAAGGTGTGTGCCGAGCTACCGTACCTTGCCACTTGCACGGATATGCACGTCCCTGGAAGGCACTTGATCGTCGCAGGCCCTTTCATACGTCCTTAATGTTTTCTAGAGTATAGCTGTAAAAAAGGAAACTTACTTTGAGAAAAATTATTTACACAGGTCTACAACCAAAAATTTGATTTGATAATTTTAGCTAATCTTTATGTTTTTTGGTGTGCTGAAACCGAAAATGAAGTCCGTTTTTCTCTATCACGTACAGATTTTTTTCAAATCCATAGAACATAATATACCTGCTATACACATAAATGTGGTAAGAAGTAGGTTTTTTTTCCAAACGATTTCTCTTTTTATAAACACACATCTTTCACTAGGTGGTGTAGGCAATGACTCCCACAGGATGAGAATCTTGTTTATTGCAAAGACATTCTTGGTCTGATGAGTCAATTTGGTGTACAATATGACCCGATTCATTGGCGTCTATTCATAAACTCATCAAAGCGAAGTCTAAAGGCTGTTTTGTTGCACAATGGCAATATTTATGCTTCAGTTCCAGTTGGCCATTCGGTAAATTTAAAAGAAACATACGAAAATTTGTCATTAGTTCTCGAACGAATTCATTATAATGAGCATAACTGGTTGATATGTGGAGACTTGAAAGTACTCACTATGCTCTTAGGTCAGCAATCAGGGTACACCAAGTTCCCTTGTTTTTTATGATTATGGGATAGCCGAGACAGAAATTCCCATTGGAACAACAAAGACTGGCCATCACGAGGAGCTCTGTCGCCAGGCCAAAAAAATTTAATTAGGAGAAGTTTGGTTCCTTCTGACAAAATCCTGCTACCTCCTCTACACATAAAGCTAGGGCTGATAAAACAATTCGTAAAGTCTCTCAATAAAGAAGGTGAATGTTTTAAGTACTTATGCTCCAAGTTCCCAGGATTAAGTGATGCAAAGCTAAAAGAGAGGATCTTTGTAGGCCCAGATATCCGGAAACTTTCCACAGATCCACATTTCACTCAGACCATGAATGAGAAGGAGAAGGAAGCTTGGAATTTTTTTAAAGATGTTGTTGAGAAGTTCCTTGGTAACGTGAAGGATCCCAACTACAGAAGTATCATGGAACGCATGTTGAAGGCATTTCAATTACAAGGTTGCAACATGAGTTTGAAGGTTCACTTCTTACATTCGCATGTGGACTATTTTCCGGAAAACTTAGGGAAGTAAGTGAAGAACAAGGGGAAAGGTTCCATCAGGACATCAAGGAAATGGAACGTAGGTATCAGGGCAAATGGAACGTAAACATGATGGCTGACTATTGTTGGATGCTGCAGCGTGAATCATCTGAAGAGTCCTACACCCGGAAACGAACACGGAGAAATTTTCAAGGGAAAAAAAAACGTTTTCATAAAAATAATAACTAAATATGCCACTGTTAATTCTGAAGCTGTTATTTCTACTCATTTATGTATTTTGTACAGTAAACAACATTGAAATAAATAAAAGATCATGAAAACTCTTATTCGCCAATTCTGTTTTCTTTTAATGGTAGTACCCCTGCCCTTACTTGAGATTGAACAATTTCCTTACGTGATAGAAAAAAACTGACCTCATGTTCGGCTTCAGCACACCAAAAAACATAAAGATTGACCAAAATCATCAAATCAAATTTCAGAAAGATTATTTTTGTAGACCTGTGTTATTTAACAAATTTTAATGTTTCATACACAGTAATGGTGTACTATAAAAATTAACCGTGCACACAGCTGACTAGCTAACTTGATAATGCAAATTTCCAAAAATCACTTTTTACATTACACATTATTGACAATATTTGCTTTCACCAAAATACCCAGCAATAAAATTACATTTTTCTATTTTTATCTTTCATATTTAATCGTAAATAATAAAATGAACATTAATCGCCGAATAACTAATTATATATTATGAAAACTTTAAATAATAATTTTTGCAGATTTTAACGCAAATTACGACAGGATTAAAAAGTGACACATAAAAAAGAAATGATACTTTTAAGATATGGAAATAAATGAGTTGTCATTTTCAAACTTTTGCGCATTGTTTGATTTTAAAAAATAGGCATAATTAGGAACATATTAAACGTATTATCATTTAAATATTAAAATTTCAGCATATAATTCATTATTTTTTTGCTTAATGACGACAAAGTATCCAGCTCACTTTTACATCAACGTACATTTTATTAATTTAAATAAATTTAAAAAATGAAAACTTTAATTTATGTAAATTCCAGCGCTAGTAACGCTGGTAAAACAAGATTTGTAAGACATTGTATGAATGAAAATTAATATTTTTTATGTGATATGGATGTAATTTGAAATATTTGAAGGGATTTTGGTGATTAAAGAACTTGTCTAATGTATTTAAAAATCGATGTTCGTGTCAAGTTGGAATAAAATCTGAACAAATTTACAAAATTGAGAGTAATAAAAACACACACACACACACACACACACACACACACACACACACACACACACACACACACACACACACACACACATATATATATATATATAATTAGTTGTGTGTGTGTGTGTGTGTGTGTGTGTGTGTGTGTGTGTGTGTGTGTGTGTGTGTGTGTGTGTGTGTTTATTTAACTTTAAACGCCTTCTCGAAATTTCAAGAATGTTAGAGCTCATTTTTCAATAACGATTTAGTAATCAATATTACCTAAAAATTAACGCTATATTTATGTATTTATAACTCGAATTCCTAATAACCACACTGTTATAATTACAAGCCGCCTCGGTGGCCTAGTGCATAGCGTATTAGGCTTTCACCCCAAGGACCCAGGTTCGATTCCCGGCGAGGGCTTGGCATTTTCATACGCTATAAATCATCCCATCGTCTGCATTAGCCCAAGTGTGCACAATAGTCGGACGTTAAAAAAAAAAAATCGGCTTAGAAGGGTAAAAATAATAATAAATTGTTTAGTGTCAATAAGAGAAACAATCTATCTTTCATTTAAAATTTTTTCAGAGGATCTATCAGAGGATTATCAGTTTTACAATTTACTGGTTATTGTTGATAATGCTGTGTCACTTTTCTATTCTAGTTTTGCGCGCGAAAACACTAATCCCGCCATAAAATGGGCGTTAACAGCACCCGGCAGCTGCAGTTAGAGCACTGCGGTCACTCAGAAAAATCTAATGAACGAATTGTTAATCATCCCGTTAAATTCAATTCATAAATTAAATAAATCCGAAACTATTTCATTATTTTTAACTAAGAAATTAAATTTCGATTACATAAATATAGAACTTTAATGGGTCTATAAAGAGGTTCGGGTTCAATTCCTGTTTAGGAGACGGTTTAACGTTCACTCTATACACAGTCTAAATTAAGTGCTTTGAGAGGCAGCAATTTTGTGTAAGAAGTCTAAGAGTACGGTTGAAGAATACTGGAATGCAAATCATATATCTCCATCAGGAGGACAAAACCCTCAATAGGCTATAGTGAACAATATTTATTTTTAAATTGTGTTATTAAATTATAAGCTAATGTTTCTATGTTTTCAGTAGACGTATTAAAGTTTCTTTGTATAAATACAAACCTTAAAAGTTGAAAATTTGTGTAAGAAAGTTTTCTTATCGCTTGAACCAAAATCTTAAAAATCACTGGTGGTACGATTTGTTTATTTGTTTTTATTGTTTGGTAGTAGAAATAAAATGGTGAATTCTTACGAAATACTCCATCAAGTTAAAAGTAACACAAGCAATGTGTTGCAAAGACTGCTGTCTTTATGTAAAAACGAAACTTTAAAATTACAGACAAATCAAAACGCAATGAGAGAGACAGATCAGGAGAAAATAATAATAATCTCCTCTCAATTCTGAACTTAAATTGTAAAAAAAGTCAAATTTCAGTTGGACAGAGTTCACGCTTCTTTTCTATAATAAAACTTCAAAATTTTCCTGGAAATTGTAAAATAAAAATAATTATTTAAAAAAATAAAAAATACGACTGCTAAAACACAAAATATAAAAATTATACACAAAAATTATATATTTCATAATTAAAAGAAATGAAAATCTGAAATACAATTAATTTAAAAAGATGAAAACAAGGTATTATAATAATAAACTGAAAAATATTTTCCAAATATTTAGTTTAATAAATTAAGAATTTACATTTTAAGAATAAATGAAGTCGGGGGCTGTTTAGTGCAAATATATTTATTGTGTGAACTTAACATGTAAATCCTTAATTTATTAAACTAAATACTAGGAAAATGTTCTCCAGTATTTATTATAATAACTTGTTTTTATCTTTTTAAATCAATTGTATTTCAAAATTTCATTTCTTTTAATTACGAAATGTATAATTTGTGTATATTATATATTATTATTATTATATATTATTGTTATTATAATTATTATTATATAATAATTATATTATTATATTTCTTTGGAAAAATCTTAAAGCAGAAGGTAGAGGAGGAATACAAGGATCTCGAAGCTGAGGAGCAAGCAGGGTTCAGAGCGGGGAGGTCAACAGTAGACCATTTGTACACTGTCACTCAAGTAATTCAAAAGAAAACAGCAGTGAACCAGGAGATCCACCTATTGTATGTGGACTTGCAAAAAGCTTACGATAGCGTTCCACATTGTAAATTGTGGGAATGCTTAACCAAAACAAATGTAAATATTAATTTAGTAAAAGCAGTGAAAAGGCTATAAGAAAATGCAATAGCCAAGATAAAAATAAAAGGACAAGTGTCAAGGATTTGAAACGAATAAGGGTCTTAAGCAGGGATGTTGCCTCTCCCCAACATTGTTTAAAATTTACTTAGAACAGGCCCTGAAAGTATGGAAAAACAAATGTAAAGGTATGGGCATTCCTCTACAAGACGACAACACTATATATACGCTATGTTTGCGGACGATCAGATTGTCCTCGCACAAGATCATGAGGACCTCGGATATATGGCTCGCAAATTAATAGAGGAATACAGTAAGTGGGGACTTGAAGTGAATCTGGGGTAAACGGTTCATGTGCATTAGAGGACGGCAGCACGACATAATGCTGTATGCAAAATGTCGTACTGTAGTTAGATTGCCTACTTGCGCCTAACGGTGTATCCATGGGTGGTATACGTATACACTGTCACGTTCTTTGTAAAAGATCGTTTATAAAATATAATACCACTTCTTATATTTTGTTAACACCATAGAAATGCTTAATTGATGCTCACATTACACTATAAAAAAGATATTATAAAATAGCTTTTTCTCAAAGATCCATAACGAAAGAAATGCGATAACGTAATTGAGGTTTCTGTTAAAACACAACACTCACTTACAACAAAAAGTTTTAAAGTAACTGTGATTTATTAAAGAACTGCTGCACGCAGCTAACTTATTCAAAAAATAACAATAACCCGTCTCTTAAACAAAGATATTTTCATTGTTAATCTTTAAAAATTAATCTGTAGGTGGTTATTGTTCATTTTTGTAGTTTCATTGAAAAAATATAAAACGCAAATTATGAGAGTGAAATAAGATCTTCATAAAATAAGAGAAACATGTTTTGGAAATTTGCTACCATAACGTCAGTGCGACAACGGAGTACCGTTATCTTTGATACTTTTTTATATTTCGAGAATTTATTTACAACTTTTAAGTTTTTATAATAAGTTGTTCGGTTTCATACCTCTTAGACGTTATTAACTTATTTAAATATCGACTTTAAAAAATTTTGCATTTTATTAATTTCATGACTTTGGCCAGTGAATGTACAGTCGAGAATTTTTAATATTAGTTTCCTCTCTGGATGAAATAAAGTTCTATATTGGTTGATAGAGTCAGCTGAAACTTTTTCACATATGTGTCGAGTGGTACATCCGTCGAAACTTTCTCGTCGTTTTAAACTTTTTGCTTGTGAACTGTAGCGAGTATCAGGAGTGGGAGGAGGAAGTGGGGAAGGGGTTGCTAGAACTTGTCCCCCCCCCAGATAGAGGGCAACTTTTAGTTTAAAATGCAATTTAGGTAAATTGTTAAAAGGTGTTTCGTGTTTTTACGAATTCTGGTGCAGGAATGTACAGTATGTTGCAAAAATATTGAAATGTTTTAAATATCTATTTTTGTATCGAAAAAATGTGTCGGAGGTGGTTAAAGCACCGGACAGTCTGCTGCGTCTCCAAATTTGATCGTCTTAGTTTCGAGACTGAAACTACAGATGTAAGCTTTTCTTTGGCAATTGATGCCGATCTCGCTTATTAATAATTTGAACAGACATAAAGTATTGAAAGTTAAAAAATTGTGTTGAATTAAATTATAAATTAAACTGAATAGAAAGAAACATCAAACAAGCTGCACACTGTAATTTTTTGTTTGTTTTACGTCCGTACGTTATGCCAATTATGACACTTTATACTTAACTTTATACTTAACTTATACTTAACTTTATACTTAACTTATACTTAACTTTATACTTAACTTATACTTAACTTTATACTTAACTTATACTTAACTTTATACTTAACTTATACTTAACTTTATACTTAACTTATACTTAACTTTATACTTAACTTATACTTAACTTTATACTTAACTTATACTTAACTTTATACTTAACTTTATACTTAACTTTATACTTAACTTTATACTTAACTTTATACTTACTGCCATAAGTATATCAGTCATGACATACATTATGTCGATCCTCATTAACAGAAAAAGTAAAGATCACGGTAGTAACTGTAGCCACGAACCTACCATAGTGCGCAGTTCAGAGATTCTGCAGTCTGTCCACCTAGAATACTAACCCCTTTGATATTTCGTAAAAATAAACTGCTCTTATATGAAGAATTTTACGAAAATCTAGTTCAATATAAGACCTACAGCGGGGTTTTCAACCTAGTGAAAATACACAGAAATGTTTTGTTTTTTTCTGTAGTAAAGAAAAATAAATGTGGAACGCAGCTGTATCACTGACATGATAGAAGAAAATTTGTAAACGTAGTATTTTATCTAATCTTTTTTCTTCAATCAGATTTTACAAACTGCATGTGTTATTATTTTAAAATTTCGTGTTAACTTGAAAATACAATAACGAACCTAGGCTACTGTTAAATTCAATTTCTTAATTTCGAAAAATTTTGAAAATTCAGAATTTAATACAGTTTTAGCGCGATTATGATGGTGAAATCTGACTTTTTAAAAACTTGTAAAACATTTGAAACGCCCGCAATTTTCAAACTGTTATAACGAATTTTACCGAATAAAAAACTTGTTCAAACTATTACCAGATTTTTGTGTCAAGTTTAAATCAAATCGGACCGTGTTAAATTCACACACACACACACACACACACACATATATATATATAATATATATATATATATATATATTATAATATATAAATATACGAGCGTTGATCAAATATAAACGAGACTGACTTTCTAAAAACTTTTCCGTTGGACATTGAACTCTAAAGGGTGGGGTTTCAGGTAGCCTGGGAGGTTTGGGACGGGCGTAGACGGGCAACATTTCCGTTCGGACCCTTCAGTATAAAACTATACAATGAGTGAGAGTGAAGTGCACGTTTCCGTGGAGCAGAGAATTATTATTAAGTTTTTGGCCAAGGAGGGGGTCAATCCGACTGAAATCTTTCGTAGATTGACGGCTCAATACGGGGACAGGACCCTGTCAAGAGCTCGTTTTTTTGCTTGGCACAAGGAATTCGCCGAAGGACGGGAAGCAGTAGAAAACCTCAGCCATGATCGTCGCCCGACCACTTCCATCACGGACGAAAACATTGATGCTGTTCGGAAGCTCCTGGACGAAGACAGACGTATATCGCTGCGATTTATTGCAGATGAACTCCAGTTGAGCTATGGCAGCGTTCAAAAAATCGTTACATCAAACCTGGAACTCAGCAAAGTATCTGCAAGGTGGGTTCCACGAATTTTGACCGACGTTCACAAACGGAATCGTTTGGAGATTTGCCAGCGACTATTGACTCAATTTGAACGAGATGGTGAGGCATTATTAAACCGGAATGTCACCTGTGACGAAACATGGGTTCACCATTACACTCCCGAGTCGAAACAGGCAAGTATGGAGTGGCGGAAGAGGGGAGAGAGGGCGCCTCTGAAGGCCAAATCACGATCGTCGGCCGGGAAGGTAATGGCCACTGTATTTTTCGACAATCAAGACGCCTTTCACGTCGATTTCCTCCATCAAAGACGCACAATAAATGCACAATATTATTGCGATGTTTTAGAGGCCGCAAAACAGTCTTTTCGTAGGAAAAGGAAATCTAAACCGGCGAGAAACGTCATTCTTCTTCACGATAATGCCCGACCACATTCGGCGAACGCTACGAGACTTAAACTCGATCAAATTGGCTGGGAACCAATGGAACATCCCCCATACAGTCCAGACTTATCACCCTGTGACTACCACCTGTTTGGGCCACTCAAAGAGGCGCTTGGAGGCCAGCGTTTCGAAGACGATTCTACGGTGGAGACCTTCGTGCTCCAATGGCTCAATGAACGCCCGAGAACTTGTTACGAAGATGGAATTAAAAAACTTCCAATCCGGTGGGAAAAATGTGTTACTCGTGCGGGAGACTATGTAGAAAAATAAGTTGTATCAAGAATAATTTGTAAGTAAGCAATAATTTTTTTAAAAAATCAGTCTCGTTTATATTTGATCAACCCTCGTATATATTATATATATATATATATATATATATATATATATATATATATATATATATATATATTAAATATAAAGTTTAACGACCTTTCGAAAAGTAATCAAGAGGTCATGATCGGTGTTCATTTCAAGGTTCCAGGTTGTATCATACCATAATGACCTCTCTAATAGCTCATTTTGTTAATGGAAATTCATCATGAATAACGGTGGCAAGCGTCTGACGCGCTGACGTGATGGAAATTCATAAAAAAATTTCATTTCCTTACAATTTTTTGAAAACATGATTACACCATCATAAGCAACATTAAAGTTGCACAAATAAGCTAGCATTTTTAAATTTTCAAATTAAAATGGGATTACGAAAATGATTTCAGACCGACTTACAATTTATTTTCTCAATTTAAATGGATTTTCTTTATGCAGATTTCAATGAAGATTATGATTTTCAAAAAAGATTTACATTAAAAAGTTACAATTTTTTTTAATATTTAAAATGGTCATTGAGAAACTGTTGACATTTTACTGATTAACGAACTTGTCCAAGTTATTATGATAATCGATTTTTTTGTCATGTTTGAATCAAATCGGAACAAAATTGCTAACGTGAGCGTGATCTCACACACACACACACACACACACACACACACACACACACAAGCGTTCGCTCGCTCGCACGCATACTAATGAGACCTGAAAAACGTAAAGATCAGTCAACAAAATATTGAGTAATATTTTTTCTTTATACTTTGTACAGTAAGAATGTATTCTATTTTCTCCATTTTAAGTAGGTATACATCAAAACAAATTTTGAGATCCACGGGAAACATTGCTTTGCCTCGAAAACGGTTCTCCTATTTTGATAATTTGGTTTCAAATATGTATTTGCCATGGATCCACTATCCGCCAGGTCATAGGCTATTCGCAACATGGGTTCACCTTGCCTCCCAATGCAACAATATTTCATCCCTTAAGCCGAATGCCGTCATTTGAATGGTAATACAGTTTGGCGTAGTATTAGCCGAGCAATGAAGGGTTTATTCAAGGCAGCCAATCAGAGTCGAGATCTTGAGCCGGCAAGTACAGCACACCCTTCGAGATGAGGCACTTAAATTGAGAGAAAATATTTCACAAAGAAAGAAATTAAATCGATAATCATGAAAAATCTAATTGTATACTCACTGTTGTAATCAGACATGAGAGAGAGAGAGAGAGAGAGAGAGAGAGAGAGAGAGAGAGAGAGAGAGAGAGAGAGAGAGAGAGAGAGAGAGAGAGAGAGAGAGAGAGAGAGAGAGAGAGAGAGAAAGAGAGAGAGAGAGAGGATAGAGATACAAATAAACTTCTTCTTAGGTTTGAAAACGTAAAGTCCATCAAAATTAATCAAGGTCAATGTTTTTTTACAATTTTTTTCACAAAACGATCAACAACTTTTACGTTGTACAGTAAGACAGTAATTAATACAAATTATGAAAGAATCAAATTTATATTTACCAAAAGGGATTAAGGGATCAAATTTACCAAAAGGGTTTTTAAAACTAGAGTTCTAAGCCGCGAAAGACAATGTTAGTACAGTGATATAGAAATATCACTCCCTCATGTGCCAACTTAGTTGTAATCAGTTTTACATTTCTCTCGGCTGTTAACAAGAAATTTTAATTTTTTTCGTGGTACAAGTAGTTAGAATTAAATTTTTAGCTGATTTCCATTGAAAAAAATGAGCTACTAGAGCGGCTATCTTAGTGAGACCAAGAGTGGGGACTTTGAAATGAGCTCCGATCCTGAGCTGTAGATTACTTTTTGAGGGGGTCGTTAAAATTTTTATATACATATGTGTTAGCACGCTCACTTTCACAATTTTGGTCCGATTTGATACAAACTTGGCTTAAAAATCGATTATGACAAAAGCTTTTTTTAACCATTAAAATTCGTAACATTTTCAAAATGGTGGGCATTCTCTTTTTTTAAAACTTCATAACTTTTTTGTCCTAGATTGTTTTGAAAATCGTAATCAACGCTAAACACTGTATAAATTAACGTTTCAACTATAAAAAAACCGTAGAAATTAAGTAATTTTTGAAGGCGGTCAATGTTCATTTTCGTATTTTTAATGTAAAAGTTTAAAATGCTAATGTATACAGATTGTAATGCTGATTCTGATGGTGAAATTGAAATTTCAAAAAGTGTAAGATAAAGCATATTCGCTTTTAAATTACCGCTTCTATCACGTCAGCGAGACAGTTGCATGCTGTGATTGTCATTGAATATTGAAGGAGACAAAAAGCTTCTAACAATACTAAAACCACTTTTAAGTTATTACTTTTGGATTTTACATTATACATTAGATAACAATAACGAAATAGATCGAGAATATAGTAAGAAACATAATCCTGTCCAAGAACACCGCCAGGTTGTGCCACAGTCGCGCTGAGGTTTCTGATTGGGCAACCAGAGAGAGTTCGTCTTCGGTGTTGTCCTGTGACGATGAGTTCTACAAATAAATCATACTTTAAGTGGTTTACACTTTAATTATGGTATTACGAGGAAATTAAGTGCTAAACGTAGTCTAACAGGTAAGTTAACATAAAGAAACAGCTGCTATTCAAGATCAGCTGTTTTGTGAAAACAAAATACTAATATTACTGCCAACTGTATAGCACTACATATAAATGTTACAGTATGTCGCCTTCTCACACGCAATGATTCCTCTAGTAAGCATTATTTCAATAAGGAATTATTTTTGCTATTACGACTCTTTTCACATAAAACTGATTTGAATATGCGTAAAAAAGACGTACATTCATATCTTTAATGAATGGATAAGGTTCATAAAGATTCTCGAAATGAACGTAAAGGGATGACGAAGAGACCGTTCCATTAAGGCAGTGGTCTTAACAACTAAATGCAAGTTTTTACACTAATGAAGTTAGTCATAAGTCAGCAGTTTATTAACAAAATGTCTGAGGGTATACAGTGTGAAGAACGTTTGCCTAACCTGAGCCTTTACATAAAATATTGATATTTTATATAAATATCAATAGCCTTTATATAAACTTTATAATAAACTATTGATATTTTCAAGAAAAAAATTTCTAAAGATGAGCTTTTAATGAGATTTACCATAAACTACAACTACATTTCGAAAACAATCTATTGATATTTAACAAATTTGATGTTTTAATAAAGAAAGTTTGTTAATTGGATTACAATTTCGCCATTTTTTTACGAAGATCATTTTTGTGTGAAAAGAATCACTCCCTCTCTGACAATCGCAAAAGTCCTGATAGCAGGTCTAGTGTCCTCCACGTCATCAAAATACCTTCTTCGTAGGTAACTGTTCCTTCTTGTGCCTTGAGGATGTTAAAAGAACAACGACATAAGGAGTATTGAGTGGTTCATCATTTCAGCGTATGTATGCCATGCCAGACTTAATTTTTTTACCTTTATTAATAGTGCTTTCCGAAATAATGTTGGTTCTCGCAAGCAATTCCATTATTTTCAAATTTTTTATGCTCAACTATACTATACAATGATACTCAATCATACTGTACGGAAATAATGATATGAATCGTGTGAATTCCTGATTAATATTCGAAAAATATAGTCTATTCATTACTGTTCACTGTAAACCGGAGGAAATTGAAGCGCATTAAGATATTTTGTAAGAAAAGGCCGTAAAACTTTGTGTATCTAATGTAGAACGTTTAACAAAATGATAGGTTAACAAGTCATCCTTCGTACTTTCAAATTATCAGAAATCAAAGCGCATGAAACTACACCTCAACCTTTTATCTGTGATCTTACCTTAAAGTTGGCATCACCTGGCCACAGATAGCGTAAGAAGCGATTGTTATACACTCTGCTTGTAACGACATACAACAACCAATACGGAGATGTAGTCATCGAACTGATGTAGCACACAAGTACAGTCCACACAAAAACTCCACACCCCAACATCAAAGATCGTTTGTAAAAGTTCACTGTAAAAATAAATTACATAAATCAGTAAGTGATATTGTTTTGTTATAAATATAACTTTTTAAGTTATCACATAGAAAAAGTTGTTGTAAATTAGTTGTTTACTGAACATAAAATAATATTACGCCACATGCTGCATTGTATGAAAAAAACAGTTTTAAATTTATAGGTTACTAGCTGTTACCCGTTGCGGCTTTGCCTGCAATTATAATTTAAGCAATAAAATTTATAGTCAATTTTCAAAATCAGAATAGGTCATTTCATTTTAATATATTGCTATATACAATATTATATGATTTATGGTTTTCGGCAAAGACATATAAATTTTTGCTACTCGATACGCTAAAACAGGGTCATGTCATATTTTAATAAAATACAGTATTATTAAAAAGTCATTATTATACAATTAAACTGGAATAGTATTGTGTTTATCTCAGATACCTAAAACGTGTTCACACCAAATGTAATCTCATTTGGTCCAGTAGTTAAAGTGTATTTGAATAAAAAAAACAAATAAACAAAAAAAAAACTTTCAGAAATATAGCCTAATATGATTAGCTGTTACCCGTCACGGCTTTGCCCGCAATCATAATATACATTAAAGATCATGCATTACCGTGTTAGGACCAACAACCGTGTTAGTTAAGTTTTGGAGTACTCTAAAAAAATATAAGGTTTTTTACCTGCATCACCGTTTAACCCAACAACCGCGTCAATTAGGTTTGGAGTACTCTTTTTAAAAAAATAAAAAAGGTTTTTTTAATGCTTCACAGTGTTAGGCCTAATAACCACATTAGTTTGCTAATGGAGTATTCTGTAAAAAAATATAAAGATTTTTCATTCATCACTATGTTAGGCCTACCAACCGTGTCAGGATATGTAGCCTAGTATTTCTTAAAAAAATATAAAGGTTTTTTGACGCATCACCGTGATAGGTCCAACAACCGTGTCAGGATATGTAGTACTCTTTAAAAAAATATAAAGGTTTTTCCATGCATAACCGTATTAGGCCCAACAACCGTGTCAGTTAGGTTATGGAGTACTCTTTTGAAATAAATAAATAAAGGTTATTTTAATGCAACACCGTGTTAGGCCTAACAACTATGTTAGTTAGCTTATGGAGTATTCTTTAAAAAAATATAAAGATTTATCATGCATCACTATGTTAGGCCTGACAACCGTCTCAGTTAAGGTTTGGATACTCTTTAAAAAAATAAAGGTTTTTTTTCACACATCACAATGATAGACCCAACAATCATATCAGTTAGGATATGTAGTATTCTTTAAAAAAATATAAAAGTTTTTTTACACATCACCGTGTTAGGCCTAATAACCGTATCAGTTAATATACTTAGTATTCTTTTAAAAAATTTAAAGGTTTTTTCAAACATCACCGTGATAGGCCTAACAACTGTGTCAGTTAGGATATGCAGTATTCTTTAAAAAAATATAAAGGTTTTTTTACGCATCACCGTGTTTGGCCTAACAACCGTGACAGTTAGGATATGTAGCCAAATATTCTTTAAAAACATATAAAGGTTTTTTCACGCATCACCGTGTTAGGCCTAACAACCGTGTCACTTAGGTTATGCACTATTCTTTTAAAAAATGGGTTTCCTATCATCCAAACCCGTGTTAGACGTATTTTTATTGTTTTACTGATCTGTAGATCTGTAAAACAATAAAAATACGTCTAAAATCAGTACAACACGGTACCGATTTTCGCCGGTAGCAATTTTGAGGTTATGTTGGTCACTTTTATTTTCGATTTTTATCGTACTTCTCCTGCTTTCATATTTTGGATTTTTGCTTTTGGGTACATAATAAAGCATTTTAGTAAGAAAAATATCGAAGACTCCAATAGATGTTGCACTGCATATTTACCATTTTTTCATATAATGTAATTACACAAATATATATACTACCTTACAATTAAAGTATCCTAATAAAATTGTATATAATATATATATATATTCTGCACTCTGCTTTAAAAACATTGAATAGTCTTAAATGAAAAATACCATATTGTGATTATTAGATGAAAATGTAACATTAAAAACAATAATTTTGCAATAAATAAAACGTAGATTAAGATTTGTAAAATGGAATTAGATCTATGTCCATCTCAGGTGCCTAAATCTCATGTTCAGTAAACAGTAATTAAACCTAACTATAGTTAACAGATGTTACAAAACTAAAAACTGATAATTATTTTTGGCTAGGTAAGTAGTATAATGACGTTTTGTAAAACGGGAATAGGCCTATATGTATCTCTGATACTTAAACCCTATACGTACCAAATTTCATCTCAATTGGTCCAGTAGTTAAAGCGTGATTGAATAACAAACAAACAAACACACAAACTTTCAGAAATATAATATGAATTAGTTAGATTAGATTAGATGATGGATTGTGATTTAGCAAGTAGCTGCGAAATGATTGTATTTGTTTTATATTGTAAGCAATTGAGATTTTTATTTTCAATGCTGGAAAATTAAAGTCTTCGCAAATTCTATTTTCGTTATTTAAAAGACGTTCCTCAAATGTTTTCTTTAAGCTTCAAAATACAATTTTCAAGTAAAAGAAACCGAAAATTGTGCAGTGGGACAATTATGATTTGGATTTGCACTTATCTTGACACAAACAATAGGCTATATTAGTGTACTTCATTTATAGTAAATTACTGTACACTTCTATATTTCTCACAGTATAGAAGTGATTTTCCAAAGGGGGTGGGGTGTGTCCGGGTCATTCTGTTGTGTCTAGAACTTGCGGCTATTATGGTATACAGATGGCTCCGAGACAAAGACAGGCACTGCTGGTGGGGTGTACTACCTGAGGCCAAGGGCAAAGAAAGCTGTTGGCCTGAAACGGTATTCCAAGCTAAAGTAATGACTGTGTTTGGCAGAACTTGAAACGGACCTTCAAGAAGGCTCGTATTAATGTTAATACTGACAGTCAGGCAGCAATCAGAGCACTTGTACTTCCTATAATTTAGTCCAAGATGGTCTGGGAGTGTCGGGACGATCTGAGGGCTCTGGTCCTGGAAAACCAGGTTACTCGTTTTAGGGATCCAAAGCATAAGGAGGTTGAGCGACTGACTGGACTGGTATGATCTGTATACGAGTTTATCGGACCCGAGCTGTTTTTAAGGACTTCTTTATCCTTAATAATAATTATCCTTATCCTTAGTAATACTGTAATATTATTAGATTAATAGTTAGTATTTACTATTTATTTTTAATTGATTTAATTTAAAGTATAGAAATATCATTTTGGAATTTTAAGAAAATTTTTTTTATTAAGATGAAAATTGATAAAAGGGAAGGATTTACACTATAATTATTAAACCATGCATAACTTTATATACAAAAGAAAGAAAGAGAGAGGCAAAAAAATGGATTTGAGAACTATCTGTTATATATATATATTAAATGATTTCATGATTAGGATTTCTCTTATCCTTAATTGAATAACGATTCTATCCTCTTCTCCCTCACGTAAGAAGAGGATAGATATCAACAGGTGGATTGACAAGCAATACCGGGCAAGATGAGATAACCTTTATGGGCATTCCCATAGGAATCGCCTCTTGGGTAAGATTCCTCATGGAGAACTTAGAGGAGTGGTAGACATCTTGGGCAGAACACAACTCAGGAAAATCATGTGGTTCATTGCTGGACACTATAGTCTGTGGTGCACATGAACAGGATATGTATTTACCACGGAAAAACTGTGTGTAGGTTATGCAGTAAAGAGAAGAAAACTGCGGAACACATAATTTATGACCGGGGGACTCTAGCAGGAGGGTAAGGGTTTCTGCCTAGTCAGTAGATTGTTGGAAGTTATTAAGGGCATTAATCTGCTGAACTAATACTAAAGAGGTTTAGTTGCACAATAGATGTGTTGATCGCATTGTCTTATAATCCCTTTCTCTAGTATATAATCTAATCCAGTCTTACAAACCTCAAGTTCGTTGTTTCGAGACTAGAGTTAATGCAGTAAGCTTTACCCTTACCTTTAACGCCGATCCTAGTTCTCTAGTCCCTACTCCTTTAGTCTGACTTGCATAAAGTATTGAGTAATAAAGTCAAAAAAAATGTTTCTCGAATAAATATTAATAAATATTAATATAAAATTATAAAATGAACCATGTTTTCGTGATTATTTTTGTATTTTCAACAAGACAATTGAGTGAAAAAGGTCTCTTATTAGCCTAGTGAGAGAACTGCAAAACCAAACACTTGACCTTGTACTTCCTGTACAATACAAGAATGATGTAGACTACACACCAATTAAAGGGGTTGGTGAACCGTTGAATGGTATTTGTAGTATGATACGCGGCAGCAGCTGGCAGTGGCCCAGGATACACAGAAAACAGAGAATCAGCCGGGTATAACTTTTCACATCCAAACACATAGTGCCTAGCTGAGTTATCGCTAATACTGAAACAGAACACAATATTGTATCTGATTTTTTGTAAAATTTTCATTGGAAATTGATCTATTAGAGCTGCTATCATTCCCATTTTGGGATCTTGAAATGGGCGTTGGTCTTGACCTATAGATCACTTCATGATTTGTCCAGAATATAAATCTATACTAGTTTGCGTGCAATTTTGCATTATACACACTTAAAGTAATGGGTCAGGTTTTTTTTGTGATTTTCAGTAGTGAAATCGAAGAAATAATTGCTTAATTATCGCATTAATTTTTACGTTGCATTTATATATGGGCAGATATGCTAAATTTTACAAAACCCTCTTTGGTCTGTCTGAATTACTATAGATCGATCAATCAATTATTTATATAGTATTTGTTCGATTTAACATAACCTCAATATTTCATTTACATACCGTAGCGAAACACGGTTATTCATCTCTCTCTCTCTCTCTCTCTCTCTCTCTCTCTCTATATATATATATATATATATATATATATATATATATATATATATATACTCTACCTATTCTTCTATCTTATTTCTCAGTATGCCAACAAGTCCTTCGAGTTTTGAAAGCAGTGCGTATTAGGTCAACTGAATCGAGTGTTTTGTAACCAGTTCATTTTCTCAATAGCGGAAATCTCTTTATATCTAACTTTCCTTTCAATGCCACTATAGATACACACACACACACACACACACACACACACACACACACACACACACACACACACACACACACACACACACATATATATATATATAATGCATGCCCCTTTGATCCAAAAAAGACTAAATTTTAAATTTCTTAGTGCTTTTTTTCTAGAAACATTTTTTGTTTTTAATAATGTATATCAGGTATACAGTATAAGTCCTAATATAATCCCCAACAAAAGCAATACAAGGTAGTTTAAAAAAATAATTTTGTATACAAATTGATTCCACTAACTGGCAACTCTTGTTAAATTTCCAAAAGTAGTATGAGTGAGTTCAGCCTTCCTACAGTTCAGCCGCTGCGAAAACGGCCTGCTAGAAATACCATTGGGACAGAGAGTAAAAAATGTGTAAGTGAGAGTTCGAGTCCCTATTCACCATAGCTTCCTCTTTTCCTTATCTATCGTGGAATAGTAACAGTTAGTAGACTCAGACTCTGTGTCACTGGGCCGTTGGAGGGAGCTGGAGGGGAATTCTTCTACATACGCGAAAAATTCTTACTCAGGACGTTTACTAAGTGGCTGGATCGGACTTAACAACCAATCTACATTTACCAAATGCCGGTACGACAAAGGCCGATACGAAGATTGCTGCGTGACGCTGGACAATGAAAATCAGTTCGATATTGACAACGAAATGTTTGTCGTATATCTCGGTCAATTTTCTGGTAGAGTTCATAAACACTAGCTCCCATTGCTTGCTAGGCTTTAAGTAGGCCAATTCAGGCACCTGAAACAATATAAACTACGTCTTTATTATTACTATATTAAAGTCCATACTTTATTGTATTAGTTTTATGAGAACGGCAAGTAAAAGCTTTCAGCAGTAACTTCAGTCTCGAACCCACTAACTTGCGCAAATTTGGTGAAGCAGCGACTGATCGGGGCAGACTAGGACGGATCTCCGGCACTATTATTGTTTCTAAGCACTTCTGGTTCTTACTATAAATACAATTATTATTATCAAATACAATATTACTTATTGTATTTGATACCCCTTATTACAAAATGGAAAAAGACTGATTTTGATATAAAATGAAAATAAATAACATACTAGTCAAATTGTCTTTGTATACTTTTCGGTAACATAATTATTAGAAAGAGCATATAATTTCCAATAAAGTTGGTCCAGTAAAATTTTTCGTAAATATTAAGATTCAATTGGCGGAAAAGTTACGAGCGCTTTCTGTATTAATTAAGAACATACTGCAAGATCTACAGTTCTTTGAACTACTAGTTTAATAATGTTATCAATAACTGCTTCATAAATATTTACACAATCGAACACATAATTATAATTATTTGACTAATGAAAACTAAAATATTTTTCACTTTAAGTTGGTAGCCCAGGAATCGCTTTACAGTGTTAATCAAATGGGGAATAGTCTCGGTACTAGCATTTGTAAAAATACTGGTTTCCCAGCGCTTCATTGTAAAGTCTCCTTTTCAGTTAACGGTACCCTAATCACTGGAATATTTCAAACTTTTTTAGAGATAAGACGTTTACAAGGAACATGAACCTCTACAACAGAACCCAAAAAAATTAATTTTGTTATATTTAAAACTTTAACTAAATATTGTAGAATTTATCTTTTTGTAGAACCGCATAATTTACAGGAAAAAGAGAATTAACATAAGTAAATAAACATTGTATTTTTAAATATTCACATCATGATGAAAAACGTTTAGTTATTTTCGTTACTTTTTTTAGATAGATGGTTAGATTAAAGATAAACTGAATTGGTCTAAACTAAATAATTAGTTTCAATTGGAAGTTTCTGAATTGGTCTTACAAGAATAAACGTGCAGATCTGTTGGCGCAAGCTGTCAATGTTTTCAGCCCGCCCACTACAGCATCCACTGCCAACTAAACGTAAAAGCACTTTAGTTGGTTACTGAATAGGTTCACAGAACAGTCTTCTTTACAACTAAAGTTTGCGCATACGCGTATAAATTTAGTTTCGCCCACCACTCAGGAACCTTACTTTATGTTTCATGAAGAAGATGTTGAGAGCAGGTCCTCGTAAAGTACGGGAGCTCAAAGTGACCACACACTCGTGTCTGTCGTAAGGCCAGTCTGTAAAGTCCATGTCGCAGCTGGCGTAATATACTACTTTAGTAGCTGTAGTGACGGTGCCGGTAGACGCGACTGTTGCGTGCCCCGGCCCATAAGTGTTCATCCATTGGTTGCTACTGAAACATTAAATTAAAACGACCGCTTCAGCTACTCATTTTCATATCGGAATTAAATAATAACGATAACCGAATTTTAAATCTTCAAAATTTTATTTCTCGACCATATTGAAAATTACACTACGCAACTCACACTGTAAGAGGTTTAATGTCTGGCTGCCAGATCGTTGACATGTCCGTGTTGAACTCGTCCAAGTTTTGATATTCTTTTGGATCCCATTTCAGCAGCTCATCTTCCCATTTCTTAAAAAAAATATACAGGCTAATTTATTAAATGGTAAATATAAAATTGTGAATCGGTAATTAGTGTAATCTTTTTCTTTCACTAGTAGTTCTTATTTTTTGTAAACACATTTTTTTGAAAAATAAAAATATTGTTTTTCCTTCAAAATATTATTGATCTTTCTATTTCTACTTACCATTGTTACCCAAGATTTTACCAATATCATATTCAGATTGTAGTAATCCTAAAAACAAAAAACAATTTATAAATGCAATGTATTTTTAATAAATAACTTTTATGTTATAATATTACTTATAAGTAATATTATATGGCGTAAATTTGTATGATTTTTATACAGCCTCACGTTGGTTGGGACAATTTCTTTTATGAAAAAGCCTCAATTTATTGAAGGCTTCAATTATTATTTAATACTTAATTATTTAATACTCACGTTGTAATATTTATTGAAAACTTTATGGAAAAATTTAAGGTTTTGTTAATAAAGATTTAATATCATAAAAACAATTTTTCAATTACATACTTTTAAATTAATTATTACTACAGTAAAAACAATAATTAATGATTTATCTCTAGGTTCTTTGATACTGCAAATGGGAACTAAGGAGGTTGTTGATTTTTTCATCTAAACTTATTACAAAAAAAGTTACAATTATAATTTCCAAGAAGAGTGCATTTAATGATGCGAAGTTAGAATGATTATTGATATGAAGTTAAAATGATTCCGGAGTCAAGTATTGTTGAACTATTATCGACTACGAAGATAATTTATTACACTTTATGACGATTAACACTTCACTTATTCATTATTCTTACTGAATCAATTAATTTAATTAATAAACAATTATAGGACGGATCGATTATGTGTTAAAAACGTGTGAGTAACTTCCTTTCGCAGGACTTTTCTTTAGGTTTTATACAACTCCCTTCCACGGAGATTAGACTGTTTAAATTCACTAAAAATTTAAACTTATTTTGCCCCCTACACTCATATATATATATATATATATATATATATATATATATATATATATATATATATATATATATATATATATATATATATATATATATATATATATATATATATATATATATATATATATATATATATATATATATATATATATATATATATATATATATATATATACACACACAGACACAGACACAGATAGATAGATAGACAGTAGACAGATAGACATATAGACAGACAGACAGATAGACAGGCAGGCAGATAGACAGACAGACAGATAGATAGACAGATAGATAGATAGATAGATAGATAGATAGATAGATAGATAGATAGATAGAGAGAGAGAGAGAGAGAGAGAGAGAGAGAGAGAGAGAGAGAGAGAGAAAGAGAGAGAGAATCAGTTAACTTCAATAAATAACATATATATTGATGTGACGAATTTTAAATTCAAAATAAAGGTTTCAATTGAGATTTTAAATGAAATATTAAAAGAACATGATTTTCTTATAGAAATTGTTTTCTTTTTAAAACTTGCATTTTACCAGTTAGACCCCAAGCTACTAGTAAAATACGCGTATGTTTAACGACAACATTAATTTCTGAATGACGATAAACACCCTTTTGGTTTGTTAGAATTTGAGACTTTCCTAATTGGTGTTATTCAACTAATCGATCAATTGGCTGTGCCATTCTATTTTAATGCTTAAAAATATATACTTTACATTTTATTATACACAATTTTGCGACTTTTACACTTGGTGACAACACAAAAGTGAACACTAGTGTACTACCCAGACTCCATAGGTTTTTCGAAAAATGTTCTAATATCCTTACTCGAAATTTATGCCCCAGAAATACTCAATAAGAAAAATGGAAGAAGTACACGAAAACTGTCTACTCACTCCTCATATTGCCTTTACGTTGTTCCTCAGCACGTCGACTGACAGGTCTGGGGCACCAGTTGTCTTCAGATATAAAGTTACCCCCAACTTTCGATCTCATTCTTCCCCAAGTTTTTATTCAATCTGCTGTTTTTATCACAACAAGCAGTATGTCTATGTCAGCAATATCATAATTTGCTGGGTTTTCCTCTTTGACTGTACCCCTTACAATACTTCAAATGAAAAAAATTGATTCCTAATAGGTTTAAATGAAAACTCTTATCGTATATTGGACAACAGATCCAAATTTACTCTTGCACTTCGTTCAGACTATTCTGCAGTAATTTATTACGTAAAGACTCGCAGTTATGCTCACCGTTTCGATGTAGAGCGGGAAGACAGACATGTACACCGTCGTCTGGTTGGAATGGTGAGCAACTGGCCGCACATTATTGTCGTAATCTTTTAGCAGGTTCTTCTTTAGACAAATCAAGTTGGACTTGACGCTCCCGTTGGCGCATTTATACTCCGTTACTAGAGAGCAATGGCGATTTAACAGAATTAGTTCCTTAACGTTTACACACTGAGACAGGTCAGATTTATCTGTGCATGCCAATGCTACACAGATGCATTTCGGTAAACAAATGAAATGCATCTGAGCATGTTAGGCTTTAATTAAATCTAAACGAAAACCACCAAGAGATAAAAAGATCCCCAACAAGGCAAAAAATTAAAATTTGCTGAATCACTTTTGAATTCCGCCAACAACCGTCACCTGCTTACACAATTTATTGAACAATATCTTGCCACTTGGCCGCTGCTTGCTTCGTCAAAACGGCTGTCCGAATCCGGAGCAGGTACATTTAATAAATAGATATGTAAAATATTGGAATGTGCTTGGATCAAGCAATCGTTCTTAGTTTTATGTGAATTTGGAAGAATATGTGAATATATAGAGTTTATTTTAAGTGATTTATTAAGGGCTGGATAGGTGTTCACATGTTAATGGCATCTTTAAATATATGGTTTTCATTTCGGAGTGATTTGTATAGTTTGAACTCAAATCATTGTATGTTGCAAGATTATTAATCTTATGATTTTACATGCACTAATAGCTTAGCCGATACGTTGAATTAGAATACACAAGTAAGAACACCATTTCTATTACAGACTGATATTGTTTAGTAAACTGCGTGAACAGGTGACTGGTTCTTAGCGGAATCCAAATAAGGTGATTTAACAACTGTAGACTTGGCAGGGAATATTTTACCACTGGGTGCTTTTATTCCTAGTAATTCGAAAATAATACACAAAGATGAATAGTGTAAAAGTATAATGCTACTTTACCTATACTAGCATAAATTGTTATTTATGAAATTGTTAACATAATCTTGAATAGTTAAATATAAAAAAAAACTTATCTATTAAATAAAAAAATTAATAACATCTTAAATTTATTTATATGTTATGTTACATTATATATATATATATATATATATATATATATGTATATATGTTTTGCAACGCTATAGAACGTTCTATACAAACTCTATAGAAGTTTTTGTTTTAAAGTAACGAATTTCTTAATTCTGCCAATCGCCTGTATATATATATATATATATATATATATATATATATATATATACAGAATGTAGCAGCTTATTTGTCTTTGTTTTGGCAACGGAGAACGCTGCCGCGTTCCTTGATAGTGTAAGAATTTTGTTTAAACTTTCTCCACTAAAGTCTGGTTATTTTAGTTTTTTGCAAGCGAGATTCTAATATAGGAATTCTAAACTTACGTATTTTGAAACAGCGATAGACTTTACAAGGTGAGTGATAGATTTTTAAACAGTAAAAATAGGTTTCTAAACCTGAATGTGTAAATATATAGTCAGTTGTGGTTGTGTTATAAAATAGAAGTAATAACAGCATTTTAATAAAATATCACGAATAGAATATCATTACTATGCACAAGCACAAGTTTTAAACATTTCAATTGTGGTTAACCATTTGTATTTACAAATAATGCAAAAACAATACACACAATTTTTCAGATTTAGTTATTTACAATAAATGTTATTCAGAAATTAAAAAGAGTGTAAAATTGTTTGGTTTTCCTTGTGTATGAAGTGTCATATCAGTATTAATCGTCATATGAAAACAAACTTCATATAAAACAGAAATCTGATAAGAGGAAAATCGTATCCGATTTTCCAATTTGTTGTCAATAGATGCCTGGAATAAAAACATCACTAACGACGAGAAAGATGAAAAATTTACATTATAATTTTTTTAATTAGCTTCATCACCGTGGGAAATTAATTGGTAGAACGTTAAACCAATGGAGCTGTACATGTCTGTAGACATACTGATATTGATTTGACAATACTTTTGTAAAAAACTTCGAAGATATTATTTAACATATTTTTTTAAAATTTTTATATTGAAAACAGTGTGAGTTAATGTTTGACCTTGTTCTTTATACAGCTTCCCTCTGAAATAATCTAATTATCTTTTTAAAAGCTTTTAAAAGTCGATTTCCTTTTAATACAGAATAATAATTTTTTACATTTTCTACCATCCATTAACGAAACGTTTATTTTTAGAATGTGATTTCTTTGGACAATTTAATGAAAGGCATTTTCACAAATTTAATCATTAGCGTAAATAATTGCGTCTACAAAATTATTGTGGAAGAAATCAACAGAAATTATTTTCTCACTTTTGTTGCTGCTATTAAAAAAAAATGTGAACATCAATATACTTGTCTTAACCCAAGTTGATTTTTTTTGATAAAAAAGATATGATTTTAAAAAACTTTTGTTAATCTTTTTTTACTCTCTTATTTGAAAGTTATTATTTCTCTGCGCGCAAGACCGACAAAATGCTAGAAACGAAACGAATCGATTAATTGACCGAGTTATGGTAAAAAAACTCTTCCACTATCAAACTTCCCGTTACTGTAACTTTAACTGCCGCGAAATAGAATTTTATTGCTTTAATACGGTAAATTATTAAGTAGTGAATGTTATACCATAGGCCAAAATATTGTTTATGATGTATTGAGTGGATATTCCTGTATAGGTTTTCAGATCACCTAGAAAGAGTATGTGTCTGGTTGCTTGTTTAGAAATAAAACGGCAGTACCATTTTTCTTGAAATTTTATGTACTGATTTATTTTTATATGAACTAAGACCGTCTTTCTAATCATGCACCATCAATTTATACTGAATTTAGTTCATTGTCTGGAGTTGTGAATATCTTTGCATACGAAATAACTTTCAAAGAAATCTGTTAAAACTATTTCGAGAAATTAACTTGGATTTTTCAATTGTTATTTCCAATAATTCTCATACCAGAATTATCAGGAATCTATTGATCTACAGGATTACATTTATCATAATTGATTTGATATCGACCTTCACGTTTCACTTTTGAATAACATTTAATTACATAGATTTAATGTAATATATTGTGTTACCTTTTTAAGAAGACGTATATATATATATATATATATATATATATATATATATATATATATATATATATATATATAAAAAAACCGAATTCTTCTGTACAAAATTAAATATTCAAGAACTAAACACAAAATATGGTAAGATAAACAGAGTCAAGCACTTCAAATATCTGGGAGAAATTCTTGAACCCACAGGTGGCGAGAAGGCTGCGCAAAAGGTTCGGCTACTGAGAATGAAGAGGGCTCTTGGTATAACGCGTGATATCTATAATAAGAGATGTATGTCGACGCACACAAAAATCAGACACTACAACACAGTCATAAAACCGGAGGTATTATATGCAAGCGAGACGCTAGCACTCCACACAAAAGCTACCATGGAGGGTATTTTGAAGGAAGAACGCAAAATCTTGAGGAAGATCCTTGGCCCGAGATTAACAGAAGATGGATACAGGTTGCACTCCCGGAAGACCACAGAGAAGATATCGAACCTGGCAGCAGATATCAGAAGAAGGAGGCTTCGGTTCTATGGACACATCAGTAGACTCCCAACAACGAGACTTGCCAACAGAATCCTTAAGTATATACAAGGTGTCAAATCAACAACGTCGTGGATCGCACAAGTCAGAATAGACCTACATGACGCAGGAATAGACTCAACAGATGTTGAAGACAGGCGCGCATACAGGAGAAAGATGCTCGGTTGGAAGGTCGCAGAGAATGAAATCCCAAAGAGAGCAGGGGTAAAATGGACGGAGGAGCGGAAGAGGATCCATGGGGACAGGATGAGGGAGGTGTGGAGGATTAGAAGGAACAAGACATGAGTCGGAGTGCTTTGCGTGATCCAACAGGGTCTATGCGCAGATAATAATAATAATAATAATAATAATAATAATAATAATAATATATATATATATATATATATATATATATTAAATATAATTCTTGTTCGCGGATGATTGCAAGTTAAAAGAAAGAAGCCAACACGTTTTATTAACGTATCAATGTTTTAGCTCAGGATAATCACACATCTACAAGACATCGAGATATTATGGACACTAACTTCATGAAATTCGTAATCGAAGATCTTGTAATCAAGACCTATCATGCTGTTTAAAAAATTACGCAAAACTAAAGTGTTGTTTTTAGTAATATCTGCTACTTATGATTGGAAAAAAATTCTGTTATCAATAACCTAAAACAAACCAAAAATAAAAATCATGTCTTAAAATTTATTATAATTACAGTAATTAGTTCGAAAACACGAGAAATTAACATAGCTAGTTTTTAACAACGTATTATAAAACTCATTATAACCTACTAGTTATAACCGCTAGTGTAACTAGTGTAACCGCTGTTACCGGTTGCGGCTTTGCCTGCAATTATAATGTAGGCAATAAAATTTATAGTCGACTAGCTGTTACCCGTTGCGGCTTTGCCTGCAATTATAATGTAGGCAATAAAATTTATAGTCGACTAGCTGTAACCCGTTGCGGCTTTGCCTGCAATTATAATGTAGGCAATAAAATTTATAGTCGACTAGCTGTTACCCGTTGCGGCTTTGCCTGCAATTATAATGTAGGCAATAAAATTTATAGTCGACTAGCTGTTACCCGTTGCGGCTTTGCCTGCAATTATAATGTAGGCAATAAAATTTATAGTCGACTAGCTGTTACCCATTGCGGCTTTGCCTGCAATTATAATGTAGGCAATAAAATTTATAGTCGACTAGCTGTTACCCGTTGCGGCTTTGCCTGCAATTATAATGTAGGCAATAAAATTTATAGTCGACTAGCTGTTACCCGTTGCGGCTTTGCCTGCAATTATAATGTAGGCAATAAAATTTATAGTCGACTAGCTGTTACCCGTTGCGGCTTTGCCTGCAATTATAATGTAGGCAATAAAATTTATAGTCGACTAGCTGTTACCCGTTGCGGCTTTGCCTGCAATTATAATGTAGGCAATAAAATTTATAGTCGACTAGCTGTTACCCGTTGCGGCTTTGCCTGCAATTATAATGTAGGCAATAAAATTTATAGTCGACTAGCTGTTACCCGTTGCGGCTTTGCCTGCAATTATAATGTAGGTAATAAAATTTATAGTCGATTTTCAAAATCAGAATAGGTCATTTCATTTTAATATATTTCTATAAACAATATTATACTATTTATGGTTTTCGGCTAAGACATATAAATTTTTGCTACTCGATACTCTAAAACAGGGTCCTGTCATATTTTAATAAAATACAGTATTATTAAAAAGTCACTATTATACAATTAAACTGGAATAGTATTGTGTTTATCTCAGGTACCTAAACCGTGTTCATACCAAATTTAATCTCATTTGATCCAGTAGTTAAAGTGTGATTGAATAACAAACAAATAAACAAAAACAAACTTTCAGAAATATAATATTATTACCTGTTAACCGTCACGGCTTTTCCCGCAATCGTAATATACATTAAAGATCACGCATCACCGTGTTAGGACCAACAACCGTGTCAGTTAGGTTATGGTGTATTTCTATTTTAAAATAAAGGTTTTTTAACGCACCACCGTGTTAGTTAAGTTATGCAGTACTCTTTAAAAAAAATTAAGGCTTTTTTCCTGCATCAACGTATTAGGCCCAACAACCGTGTCAGTTAGGTTCTGGAGTACTCTTTTTTAAAAAATAAATGCACGGTTTTTTTAATGCATCACCGCGTTAGGTCTAACAACCATGTTAGTTAACTTATGCAGTATTCTTTAAAAAAAAATATAAAGATTTTTCACCCATCACCATGGCCTAACAAACGTGTTAGTTAAGGTTTGGAGTACTCTTTAAAAAAATAACGGTTTTTTCACACATCGCCATGATAGGCCCAACAACCATGTCAGTTAGGATATGTGGTATTCTTTAAAAAAATATAAGGTTTTTTTTACGCACCACCGTGTTAGTGTAAATTTAATCGAAGATGTAGGGTAAAGAATATGTAGCCTAGTATTCTTTAAAAAAATATAAAGGTTTTTTCACGCATCACCGTGTTAGGCCTAACAACCGTGTCAGTTAGGATATGTAGAATTCTTTAAAAAAATGTAAAGGTTTTTTCACACATCATCGTGATAGGCCCAACAACCGTGTCAGGATATGTAGTATTCTTTAAAAAAATATAAAGTTTTTTTCACGCATCACTGTGATAGATCTAACAACCGTGTTAGTTAAGTTACTCTTTAAAAAAAAATATAACGGTTTTTTTCATGCATCACCTTATTAGGCCCAACAACCGTATCAGTTAGGTTATAAGTACTATTTAAAAAAAAAATAATAAAGGTTTTTTTTATGGATCACCGTGTTAGGCATAACAACCATGTTAGTTAGCTTATGGAGTATTCTTTTAAAAAAATATAAAGTATTTTTCACGCATTACCATGGTAGACCTAACAACCGGTTCAGTTAATGTTTTCAGTACTATTTAAAAAAAAATAAAGGTTTTTTTCACACATTACCGTGATAGGCCCAACAACCGTATCAGTTAGGATATGTAGTATTCTTTAAAAAAAATATAAATGTTTTTCACGCATCACCGTGTTAGGCCTAACAGCCGTGTCAATTACTTTATATAGTATTCTTTAAAAAGTAAAGGTTTTTTTCACACATCACCGTGATAGGCGTAACAATCGTATCAGTTAGGATATGTAGTATTCTTTAAAAAAATATAAAGGTTTTTTCACGTATCATCGTGATAGGCCCAACAACCGTGTCAGGATATATAGTAGGCTATGTTTTTAAAAAATATAAAGGTTTTTCACGCATCACCTTGTTAGGCCTAACAACCGTGTCAGTTTGGTTATGCAGTATTCTTTTAAAAAATTGGTTTCTTATCACTCAAAACGCGTGTTAGACGTATTTTTATTATTTTACCGATTTACAACACGTTACTGATTTTCGCCGGATAGCAATTTTGAGGTTATGTTGGACACTTTTATTTTCGATTTTATCGTACTTCTCGTGCATTCATATTTTGGATTCTTGCTTTTCGGCACATTATAAAGCATTTTAGTAACAAAAATATTGAAAAATAAGGATATGCTACACTGTATATTTACCATTTTTTCATATAATGTAATTACACAAATATATATATATACTACCTTACAATTGGCACTCTGTGTAAGGATTTTTTTACATTTAATATTGAAAATTCAACACAAAGTAACAAATTAGAGTCAGTTTTGAAAAAAATTTCAACTAAAATATTGAAAATGTTACATTAAAAGCAATAATTTTGCAATAAATAAAACACAGATTAAGATTCTTAAAATAGGATTGAATCTATGTTCATCTTAGGTACCTAAATCACAGGTCCAGTAAATAACTACAATTAACAAATGCCACAAAACTAAAAACTGATAATTATTTTCTGCTGGGTAAGTAGTATAATGACGTTTTGTAAAACGGGAATAGGCCTATATGTATCTCTCATACTTGAACCATATTCGTACCAAATTTCATCTCAATTGGTCCAGTGGTTAAAGCGTGATTGAATAACAAACAAACAAACAAACACACAGACTTTCAGAAATATAATATGAATTAGATTAGATAAGAATAAGAATAAGATCAACTGTTCAATGAAATCAGCTGATCGTTACGAATTAATATAAATTCCTACATATATAAACAATCAATAACCTAGAACAAACCAAAAATAAAAATCATGTCTTAAAATTTATTATAATTACAATAATTAGTTCGAAAACACGACAAATTAACATAGCTATTTTTAACAACGTATTATGAAACTCATTATAACCTATCAGCTGTTCAATGAAATCAGCTGATCGTTACGAATTAATATAAAACAAAAATAAATTAACGTATCATTTCATACATTTACATTGGTCAAACTTCTTCGTATTTCCATAGTGTGGTGGTTATGACGTGCGCCTCACACGCGCAAGGTCTTCGCCTGTGTTAGATCCCGGGCGGAAACACAAGAAATTCATAATTCTAATTAATTTAATATGAGACTTGCAACACGCAAAAATTATTTTATATCAATATAATTCCACGCGACACGCCAAATCCAACATCGCAGCCAGCCCTCAAACATGATACACAAAAGTGTAAGCGCTTGATGTGTATGGGAGCTGCAACAGATGAATTTAGACGTTTCTTAATTGTAGATGAAACTAAAAGTTACCCTGGCTTATAGTGCTAAGGATGAAGAAAAAGATCTTCTACAAGTATATTACCTGTTTCATTTAACGTGTAAGGTGTTGCGTTTGATTCGTCAGTACCTGAAAAGTTAAACAATAATAAAAGTAAACATGACATCAATTAGGCTGGTAAAAGAAGTTTAAGGTTTTATAAAATACAGTTATTCCAATTAGTAAAATTCGTAATGTATTCGCCTAACAAACTAACAGAACTGGGCAAGTTGATTCACTAAATGAATTATTCAAATAGTTTGATTTTAAAATAATTATTTATTTTAGAAATTTAAAACATAAACAATTTTTAACGTCTTATTTTCAACGGTAGACAAAATATGGTTAATCTTTGTTAATGTGGGTTCGGATGTAATGTTCACCTAAAAAGTTGATTTTGCATCCCAGTTGTTTCCTCGAAATTACGATTCCAATTGAGGTTATATTTATTGTCATTGTTTGGCGTAATGATTATTGTAATAATTTATGTTATAGGTTATGTTATATGGTAAGCCAAATCAGCTGTTCCGCACATGTGTATATTAATATTAACAGATACAAGTTTTAAAATATTTTTATTTGCAAGTTTACACATACCCATACTTCATTAAAGGGTTTTGCAGAATTCAGAAAGCTCTTGATTCGTTTAATTCCCGTTAGATCCTTGAAATTAGTGTCTTTATTCTAGCATTAATCTTATTAATAAATATTAAATAATATTTATAATAAGGCTTTTTTTACATTAGCACTATTTATAGAAGTTTTATGAAGTATTTTCCGTAAGATAAGAATAACAAAGATTAATTTCAAATAGAATCTTAGTTTTTCTGAATACTGCAACATTAAAATTGTTGTACGTAAAAAGATGATATATTGTACGGACGTCCAAAATATTTTCCAGAAAATGACTTTTCTATGACTCTGGGATATAAGACCCACAACGGTTTCATTAGGCTTCGTTTAAATTTGTTTACCTTTCAATGAACTTTCTCACGTAGGAAGTAAGAAAGGCTCATGCCTTTTCAATAGCATATTTGTAAGTAGATTACTGTATTAATTAAAGCTATAAATATTAAAAAGTTGCAAAATATTGTTTTTTATTCTTTAAAAAATAAACCGATGTTGCTTAAAAATGGTAGGCAAATTAAGACAAAATTCAATAAATAATTATTCTGAAACGAAACAAAGTACTTACAGAAAACACAAAAGTAATAAAGCAGGATGTAAACTGTTGAACTGGCCAGCATGATGTGATTGGTGCAACTTCCTAGCGCCTCTTAACGTTGAATAGCCGCTAATTGGCCTTTACAATTTGTAACAGCACGTCTGGCACGATAAACGGTGGACATGTAACGTGTTTGTGTTTACTGCAAAGACTTACTTTTAAAAGATGTTAATGGCGGTAAAGTTCTTTAGAAGGATTTAGTTCGGATTCATTTATCGGTTATTTATGATTTATTTAACTGTTACTTTTATCGGTTAATCAGTTAACCGTATCCAAAGACGAGATACCAAAATATATTTTTTCACGTTCACCAAATTTCTTTATACTTTTTTACAGTGAGGAAAAACAATTGTGTGAAAATAAATATATCTAATTGCTCACTATTTGACAGTCACGATCAACTTCTTTCCTTGTGAGATATTGTTTATTTTTATTTTCATAACAACAGATTGCATTGATGGATGCAATTTTGTGGGTGGGGGCTGTTGGTTGAATGATTTAATTTAAAGAAAAGCTGTCTACGGAATGACAATTTTTGAAATAATACCTTCAAAAACTATTAAGCTGTTTTGAGACTTAAAACGCGTATAAAATTAGTGTAAACATTTATTTAATTTTAGACTAAACATATCATTTAATTTTCTTAGACACCTTAAACTTTTGCAAAACGGCTTCGTTTAAATAATTTCCCTCTTCTCAATATACTTAGGCTATCTCTAATTTTTTATATATAGTAGTAGTTACTCCAGTTGCTTTACACTTACCGTTAACGCTTGATTTGACTTAGTCCTGGGAAAGAATTGTGTTTAAGTGTAACGGCTAGTAAATTCTCACTGCTACTGAATGTAGTTTCCCGCTAAATAATTGGATGTTCTGTAAATGTAGTTGGAGATTCGGTGTGTTTATTTAATCTGTAGGTGTTGTGTTTTAAATAAAAGGTGTCAACAACAATACTGCACGATAATTATGTTTTGTGTTTGAGGTTTAATAAATATAAGAAAAGATTTAAGTATGTTTTGAATCCTAAAAAGTACAGAATGTATTTTGTTTAGTATTGTATGCATAACAATTGTGTATGCATAACAATGCCTGGTTGCGCTATTGCCAATTGTTATAATAATGTTAAGAATTGTGAAGGCAAAGGAATTACATTTCATAGAATTCCAAAAGATGAAGGCCTGAGAAAATGAGAAATCATCGTTCATGCGTGTAAACGAGCAGATCATTTTAATTTTGATAATGCTAAAGTCTGTTCACTTCAATTTAATGACGATGATTTCGAAAGGGATTTTAAATCCTAATTATTAAATACAAAATCTCTTTGGAATCCGGTGCCATTCCACGTTTTAACATTTCCACCGTTGAAAATAAATGTGTTGATTCTGAACGAGCGACAAGGATTAAAAAAATGTGAAAACCAAGAAACATTTTATAATATTTTTTCCTTCCGGCATCAGTGGTTTCATTTCCGTAACGTTTTACAGACTTCTTTTTATTTAAAGATTTCATCCTCATAAATGTACGGGTACGGACGTAACAGGATATGGTAAACTCACCTACTGAAGAATAATTATTATTTAGTTTGTCTGTCAGGTTTTTCATCACACCTTTTTCTTTATTTAGCCCATTCTCACCGTAATATTTCAAAAAGTCCCTTTCCATTTTTACCAATACGTTCAACCATTCTTCAGTAGGATACATAAGGTAGCCGTTTGACAAAGTTGACAGCCAATCGCTTTGATTATTATGGCACTCGTTTGTTGGGTGACAATATACAAAAGTTAAGACGATTTTTTTTCTTGACTCTATACGCTATGTAGCCAGCCATCATCTTCAGTAGATCAGAGTTCTTCTGTAGATCACACTTCACATCATCTTCACTAGCTTGCTCATTGAAGGCTCCTCCTCTTCGTCGGATTATAAGAAAAAAATATTCTTAAACTTAATAACATTGCTTTGTAAAACCACATTTTTATTTTTAACCGAGGCCAGTTCTTGTAATGCAAGTTTAATTTGTTCCTTCAAAAGTAAATTTTCATTTCTTAAACATTTCATTTCTTCTACAGAGGCATTATTTACAACGATATTTGTATTAAAATTACTGACTACGGAAAGTGGATTTATTTTACAGAATTACACGTTACAATTGCACCAACGTCATTTCAATTTACATGTGATTTTTCTGGTATATTTCCATCGGACTTGTCAATACGTTTAAAAAAAACTTATTAGTGAGTTTTTTAAAAAGTAACATACTCAGTAAACTACAATAACTTCTCCTAGGTATCAAAAATAGTTTGTTATCAATAGGGCTTATATGAATAATATATATATATATATATATATATATATATATATATATATATATATATATATATAATGTGTGTGTGTGTGTGTGTGTGTGTGTGTGTGTGTGTGTGTGTGTGTGTGTGTGTGTGTGTGTGTGTGTGTGTGTGTGAGAGAGAGAGAGAGAGAGAGAGATGGCATGTTTTGAAACTTAAATTCTAATAAATACGTATGTTTATTTTACTGTTTGCATAATACAATACGTCTGTGTGCTATTTATTTATCTACTACCAAATTCCTATTATATATAAAAATATATACAAAAAGGACCTAAAGGGGTCATTAAAGCCCGTACATAGGTTGGTTCTTTGTAATTTAATTTATTGCTAATTTTTTATTCCAGATGTATGTTTTCACAGTCAACCAAATAATTGTCAAAGAACATCCTCGGATACGTAATTCATAGTGTGATGTGCTTTTAACTTTC